>CM035798.1:55221322-55310940 GCA_020466265.1 Siphamia tubifer | reverse complement strand
TAGTCACCTGGTGTCCCCTTTCCCCCCTCCCCCCCTGGGGGGAGTGGTGGCTCTCCTGACAGTGTCTGCACGGGAGCCATGGACGACAGGATCTGCAGTGTCTCGCCTGTGCCGACCTGTGACCCTGGACCCCCGCCCCTGCCTGTCTGGACCAGCCTCCCCTCCTTTATTTATAAATGGACGTTCATCTATAGTCTGTCCGTCCATGGGAGTGGATCTGTCCTTCAATGTGGTTCTCCTCAACATTTCTTCTTTTTCCCACTGGGTTTGGAAGTTTTTTCTTGCCGAGAAGGAGGGTCTAAGGACAGGGGGAGGGTCTAAGGACAGGGGATGCCTGGGACTTTTCATGTATCTCTGTAGTTGATTGTGTTTTTGTAAAACCGTCTGAGACGACTTTGTTGTGATTTAGGGCTTTATAAATAAAATTGAATTGAATTGAATTTACCACAGTGACCTCTGAACAGGAAGTTACCTTAGTGTGGACAGGAAGTTAGCTTAAATGATGCAATAGCCCAGTTCATGCTTTTATTTTGACAACAACAGGAAGAGTCATTGTTGGCTCATTACCTTCAATTAAGGTGCTGTTTTTAAAAATACAAAAGCGGAGCCGAAAACAGCCAATAAACATCATTCTACACATACGTCCTACAACACATGTCTTTGTTGGACATTTCTCCAGTTTTTGGAATTCAGGGTAAAGTCTTCTGGTCATGTGACTGACAGAACATCACTCCAGGAGACCAGTTAAAATACTCAACACCCACTGAATAAACTCTGACATTAGTGTTCATCAACACACATTGAGTTACAGTTAAACAATCAACTCCATTAACTCAACACTTTCACTCATTTTTGGTTAAACTACCACATTTTTCACTCCACACATGTTGTTTATTTAGGCTAAAAACCATAAGTTGCTTAAGGGGAAGTTAAAGTTGAAAATCCACCCAATGACGGCACACTGAAAAAAGTAAAACATTGAATCAACTGAATTTTTTAAAACTTTGTTTCTAATAATGTCATTTTATCTAATAATTTTGACTTTTTATGGTCACCCATAAAGAAATCTAGTTGAGTGAACCAAATTAAAGTGGATAGGGTTAGGTTTATTTTAATTTAATTTAATTTAATTCACTTAACAAGCTGTTTTTGTGTGTGACCTATTGAAGAAGTATTGATTGATTCAATGTTTAACTTATTTCAGTGCAGTAAGTGAAAGAAAAAAAACCCACTGTACAACTCTGTAAACCTGTGGTAAAATAAACCGTGTGTTTGTGAAACTGCTTAGCAGGTTTAAATAAACCTGCTCCAAACTGAAGCGACAGGAAAATCCAGCCTGTGAAGCTTCGTGATATTTGTCAAAGAGTGTGTGAGCGTCTTCCCTCTGCTCTGCACACACTCACCAGCTCTATCTGCTTCATCTCTCTTTCTCTCTCTCTCTCTCTCCATTTCAATATTGAAGAGAGTTTTATTAAGGGCCAGACTCTGGTGTGCTCAGGCGCTCGCAGTAATTTTCCTACAAAGTGCTTTAATCCATCACACGGCAACATGTGGCCTTTACAGCCATACATCATCTGAGGGGAGAGAGAGAGAGGGAGAGAGGAGGGGAGAGAGAGAGGGGGGAGAGAGGAGAGGACGGGAGAGAGAGAGGGAGGAGGGAGAGAGGAGGGGAGAGAGAGAGGGGGGAGAGAGAGAGGGGGGAGAGAGGAGAGGACGGGAGAGAGAGAGGGAGGAGGGAGAGAGGAGGGGAGAGAGAGAGGGAGGAGGGAGAGAGGGAGGAGGGGAGAGAGAGAGGGGAGAGAGAGAGGGAGGAAGGAGAGAGGAGGGGAGAGAGGGGGGGCGGAGGAGAGAGGTAGGAGAGGGAGAGGGAGAGGGGGGGGAGTGGGGGGGCAGAGGAGTGGGGAGAAGGGAGAGAGAGAAGGGGGCCAGCACTTCTGCTGTCCTCCTCCTCCTCCTCTTCTTCTTCTTCTCATCCTTCATCTCCTGCCAGAGTTTTCCACCTGGGAGGGAACCCCCCCCCCCACCCACCCCCCGCCCCATCCTCTATATTCCTGCGTTTACAAATGAGAGTGAGGTATGAGCGGTGGAGGGAGGAGGGGAGGATGCAGGGCGGTAGAAGCAAAGAGAGAGAGAGAGAGAGAGAGAGAGAGAGAGAGAGAGAGAGAGAGAGAGAGAGAGAGAGAGAGAGATAAGGAAAATGGAGAAAAGCTTCCTGGAATGAATGAAACTGGGGACAAAAGCAGCCGATAGCAAGAGTGTGTGTGTGTGCGTGTATTCCTATCTTCATGGGGACATTGATATGTTTACAGTTACACTGGACCAAAATTCAGGTCCCCACAAGGGTTAAATATAAATAAAGGTCCCCACTAGTAAAATAGAAACCTTGCCCTATGAATACATTAATCTGTTTTTTTTTTATTCCAGAAGCCCCCCTAAAGTATGTGGGAAACAGGTGCAAAGTGAAACATGTATTTTTCAAAGATTTTAAGATGGATTTTTTAAAAAGTGATTTATTTTTGTGTATTTTTAAAAAATATTTTTTTCATTACTTATTTATTTTATTATTAATATTAATATATATTTTTTTATTATTATTATTTATTTATTCATTTTTATTTATTTATTTTTGCATTTTTGCATTTTTAAATGTCTTTTTTTTTAAATGTGTATTTTTTCCTTTTTTATTTTTAATATTTTTTTTATTTATTTATTTAACTTTAATCTATTTCAGTTTTGAAAATTATTTGTATTCATTTATTTTGTTATTCTGTTTCCAGTCACTACCCAATGCCTATGTCATTACAAAGTTGGTCCTCATGAGACATTTAAACAAGTGTATATGTGTGTGTGTGTGTCTGTGTGAGAGAGTGTGCGTGTGCGTGTGCGTGAGTGAGTGAGTGTGTGTGCGTGCGTGCGTGCGTGTGTGAGTGTGTGTGTGTGTGTGTGTGTGTGTGTGTGTGTGTGAGTGTGTGTGTGTGTGAGTGTGTGTGTGTGTGTGTGTGTGTGTGTGTGTGTGTGTGTGTGTGTGTGTGTGTGTGTGTGTGAGTGTGTGTGTGTGTGTACTTGCATGATGAAATAGGAACAAGCGTTGAAAAGGCAGAGGTGGCGGTGGGGGGCATGCATTTCCCAGCATGCATCAAGGGTGCAGAGTTGCCCTCTCTGTTGCCCCCCAGCCAACATCTGCCTCTGTGTTCATCCTCCTCATTCTGAAGCGTGGCAGTGAACTCTGGGCCCCTGGACTAATAGAATGACCCCCCCCACACACACACACACACACACACACACACACATTAGAGGATCGGTGTCCCTCTTGGCCCCCTCCTGGTGCTCTGGGCAACAGAAACTGGAAAAGGATGGAGTGAGGGAGGAGAGGTGACACCACACCCCCTTTTTGATTTAACAGAAACAAACACACCAGGTTCACTCACAACTTTTCATTTTATTTTGAAATAACATTCAAAATATAATACATTTTAATGGTTGTGGTCCGTATCTTCACGGTTGTGGTCCATATCTTGTCAGCTTCAAATCTGACTGAGCTTTTGTTTACTGATTCTTCCTCTTCTATGGCGCCAACCGGCAGCATGCTAATGCGAAGGGGCATGTAGCGTCCAACATTAACTGGAATGTCTCACTGCTTTCTCAGAAGCTCCAGTTCAGTCGTTAGCTTGATTAGCGCTAATAGCTGGACTTAACTATGACTGTATATGTAGCGAATGTCTCAGTGCTGCTTTTATTAAGAATCAGTTCATGATTTTCCCCGACACCCGACGGCTGGGACCGAGCTTAGCATCCAAAAGAGGATATTAGAAACTGGGAATGGGATCCAGTGGAACATGATGTGAGAGTGGACGCACTCTGATCGTGCACCAAAGCGGCGCTGACTGATCGTGAAGCGCTTGTGTGATTTCATTTAGCTGGTAAATCCAGTGCTCTACCTCAATTACATCTGCTTTTGTCAGATGGAAAACACACCTCGAGTGTACAGAGGGAGGGGAGGGGGGAGGGGGGAGGAGCAGGGGGAGGTTGGGGTTTGAATCTCTCGATGAGCCGATAGCCAAGCTGTGCCACTGTAATGTTATGCTAATGCTATGCTAATGATATGCTAATCTGCCGGCAGTATTCCACCTCACTGCAAAGAAGAAGAAGAGGAAACTGGGAGGACTTTACCCATTGGTTTGGAGACCAGGGACTTCCTGAGGTCAAAGGTCAAGACAAAAAACACAACAGATGCTCACATTCACACGCAGGTACTTGTGTTCAGCAGGTACTTGTGTTCAGCAGGTACATGTCCTAGTGAAGCTGTTCACATCATCTCAGGTATTTCTCTATGTTTTTCTTTGTATTTTACAGTTTGTAAATGGATCAGGTGTCAGGTACTAATGTACTGGTACTATAAATACCAGTTTGTAAATGGATCAGCTGTGCAGCAGAAGCAGAGATGCTGTGACATTTTCCTGAATATTTGCCGTTCATTAAATCAAAGAAACCAACAGTATGTGCAGTGCCAGTATGTGCAGTGCCAGTATGTGCAGTGCCAGTATGTGCAGTGCCAGCGCAGACACATTTAGTTCCCAGCGTCACCACGGGAACGCCAACACACATCACTGTCGTCCCAGAGCTGGCGTTTGGACACTTCATTTCACTTCAGGATTTTCAACAAAATAATTTTAAATAAAATAATAATAAAAATAATTCTATCTCAAAGGTCTTTTAATGTCAGTGACAGTTAGCATTAGCCTCTGGCAACAGGAGAAGCCAGTCAGCTGATTGGACCTGAGGGGAGGGGACACTGGTGTCTTGAATGGTAACATTGTTTATGCTAATGTCAGTCACTAATGCTAATGTCAGTCACTAATGCTAATGTTAGGCACTGATGCTAATGTCAATCACTAATGCTAATGTCAATCACTAATGCTAATGTTAGGCACTGATGCTAATGTTAGTCACTAATGCTGATGTCAGCCACTAATCCTAATATTAGGCACTGATGCTAATGTTTGGAACTAATGCTAATGCTAATGTTAGTCACTAATACTAATTATAGTCACTAATGCTAGGCACTAATGTTAATGCTAATGTTAGGCACTGATGTGAATGCTAATATTAGGCACTTATGTTAATGTTTGGCACTGATGCTAATTATAGTCACTAATGCTAGGCACTAATGTTAATGCTAATGTTAGGCACTGGTGCTAATGCTAATATTAGGCACTTATGTTAATGTTAGGCACTGATACTAACATTAGGCACTAATGTTAATGCTAATGTTAGACACTGGTGTTCATGCTAATGTTAAGCACTGATGCTAATGACAATGTTTGGCAGTGATGCTAATGCTAGGCACTAATATTAATCCTAATGTTAGGCACTGATGCTAATGCTAGGCACTAATATTAATCCTAATGTTAGGCACTGATGCTAATGCTAGGCAGTTGCCCCGTTTACATGAGTTTTTATTCTTGATTAATTCAGAATAAAGGTTTATTGTCCTGTCACTGCTACCTTAACTTAACCTTAAACCTTAATTAAATTAAAACTAAAATAAAACTTAAGGGGCGGCACGGTGGTGCAGTGGTTAGCACGGTGGTGCAGTGGTTAGCACGGTGGTGCAGTGGTTAGCACGGCGGTGCAGTGGTTAGCACGGCGGTGCAGTGGTTAGCACGGCGGTGCAGTGGTTAGCACGGCGGTGCAGTGGTTAGCACGGCGGTGCAGTGGTTAGCACGGTGGTGCAGTGGTTAGCACGGTGGTGCAGTGGTTAGCACGGTGGTGCAGTGGTTAGCACGGTGGTGCAGTGGTTAGCACGGTGGTGCAGTGGTTAGCACGGCGGTGCAGTGGTTAGCACTCGTGCCTCACAGCAAGAAGGACCCTGGTTCGAATCCTGTACCAGACCTTTCTGTGTGGAGTTTGCATGTCCTCCCCGTGTCCGCGTGGGTTTTCGCCGGGCACTCCGGTTTCCTCCCACCATCCAAACACATGCACTGATAGGTTAATTGGTTAATCTAAAATTGTCCATAGGTGTGAATGTGAGAGTGATTGTTTGTCTATATATGTTCAGTCCTGCCATGAACTGGCGTCTCATACAGGGTGTACCCCGCCTTCGCCCATTGTAGCTCGATTAGGCCCCCAGTGACCCCCGTGACCCTAGTGAGGATAAAGCGGGTTCAGATAATGAATGAATGAATAAAACTTAAGGTATTTGTATCCCCCTAAAAAGAGAGAGGGGGGGAAGAGAGAATGAGAAAGAGAGAGAGACAAAGAGAAAGAGAGAGAGAGAAAGACAGAAAGAGAGAGAGAGAGAGAAAGAGAGACAGAAGGAGAGAGAAGGAGAGGGAGAGAAAGAGAGAGAGAATGAGAAAGAGAGAGAGAGGAGAAGGAGAGAGACAGAGAAAGAGGGAGAGCTAGAGAGAGAATGAGAAAGAGAGAGGAGAAGGAGAGAGAGAGAGAGAAAGAGAGAGAGAAGGAGAGGGGGAGAAAGAGACAGAGAGAATGGGAAAGAGAGAGAGAGAGAGAGAAGAGAGAGAGAGAGAGAGAGAGAGAGAGAGAGAGAGAGAGAGATCCTGAGAGGGGGGGGGGGACTGTCCAATATGCTGCTGATAAAGGTCAAAGTCATGTTTTATTCATGTTCCGGGGCAGAAGCAGCAGTAGGGCCAAGGTTGAAATGAGCTCACGTCGCCGCTCCCAGGAGTTGCTCCACTAACGCTTATCAATAATGTCACAACACACACACACTTCATCAATAACTACAAATCACACTTCTGATTGGCTACGTTTACATGGTGTTTTTTTTTTTTATTCACAATCATTTATCCTGAATAAAATAATTCAGAATTAAAGTAATTTCCTTTGGACGAGTTCATTGTGAATCAAGGTTTCCATGGAAACAGGTGTATTCTACTCTAGTACATTTGTCTTTCACAGCTGGAGGTACAGAGGCTTCTGATTGGACAGAGCGTCTGGACATTCACACTTTTTTTTTTTACAGGACGAGCCTGTGAAGAAAAACAGATTTGTTTGTAAAAATTATACATTTCTATTGTTTTAAGAAAATAAACATCAATTAAAAAAAAAACAATGTGGTGCTGTTTAAATTACAAGAAAACAATGTTGATGTGATGAACTCTATATTAAATCTATATTTACCAAAGAAGTTTGAAATCAATCAGATTAAAACTGTTCAAGTACTGGACACTGAACTATATATTATATTTATATTGACCTTTGACCTAGATCGACCAGCTCCCATACCACAAACCAGAGTCCTGCACGGGTTTGGGTACCCGTGGGTGAACCGCAGATTTTCACGGAACGGGTGAAAAATGTTGTGCTGTGTCAGATACGGGTTCGGTTCGGGTCGGACGTGGGTGATCGCGAGTCTAATTTGCAGTTCATAGGCTAAAAAGAGCCGTAGGTTAACAACATTTTTATTTGGCTCTGCCTTGGCTATGTCACTGTTCAGTATATTCGTGGCAATAAATGTGACATTTTCTTCCGGGTTCGGGTCGGATATCAGGTTCATTTATAACGGGTCGGATACGGGTTTGAACATGATGGGTACGGGTGGTTGCGGTATGTCAAAATCAGAACCGTGCAGGACTCTGACACAAGTGACATGGACGAAACTTCTCATCAAATTACAGACAATTTGCTTCAGAAATGTGGTCGCTAGAGTGAAAACAAACAAAGACAAACAAACAAACGCTACTGATCAACATATTGGACCAAATAACAAGACAGAACAGTCGACCTCCAAAGGGATTTGATAATGATTAATCGAAATTAATCCAAAACAACCCTGTGATTAATCTCATTAAAATATGAATTATTTGATGGTCCTAAATTAAGCACAATTAATAAAGATTATAAATTAATATTTAATCAGTATTAATTGATATTCATCTAAAACAACCTTGTAATGACAGGTTGTCATAGAAACTGGAAATTGACACAAAATAGGAGTGATATTAGACATAGTGTTATACCCATACAGAAGCTTTTAAAGTGAGTTTGTGTGCAGATAATGGGTTTTATTGGGTCATGTGCGTATGGACAGAACATTTAGGAAAAATTCAAATGTCATAAATAAGAGATTTAAAAAAACAATGATGTGATAAAAAAAGTCAAAATTATGATATAGTTAAAATTTCTGATTGACTACTTATTTTCCATACTGTCACATTTGTCTAGTTTGAAAAAGTAATGAGTTTATTCTGAGAATTGGGGTGTGACGAGACACTCGGCTGACAAGATCGAGATGAGACGAGATTTTAAGAAAACTAAATTAAAAATGATATGAATGGACAACAGACTTATTTTATTGTATTGTAATGTATTTTATAACTCTGTAAGCATTAACTTTTAATTAACTTCCTCCACTATAAATTAAAACAACACAAAAATGTTTTAAAGGTTTGAATAAAATAAAATAAAACATTTCTCCTTTTTTCAAGTATCAAGTATTTTTGACTATATATTTATATTTTGAAACAGATTTTGTATATTGTATCACATTGTTTCTGTATATAATGTAAATTAATCCAAACTAACCCTAATTGCATGAAATTATTCAGCCATTTTCCAAAGCCCTTCCTGTAAAGTTACTTTTGTTTCCCACCAGACTCTCTGTTTCCATTAAGAACTCTTAAAATCCAACAACAAAAATATCCATGTATGAAAAACACACACCTCCAGTTTTCAGTATTATCAGCAGACGAGCAGCTCTAACTGCAGTAATGACGTGACAGTGCCCACAGCCTCCTCCTCTGTACTGGAGCACAAACTCCACAGCGACTTCCACCTCCAGCGAGTCAACCACCCACCTGTTGACGTTCACAGTCAAACGTCCAGGAGGAATCTTTCACCCATGTGCCATTGGGGGGGGGGCACTCCCTCCACTTCCCAACCTACACGTTTAATCTCCTGGTCCTGATGCAAATGCAGCAGCAGCAGCAGCTACAGCAGTTTCCGCAGCGCTCTCATTGTATTCTATTAACTTCCATCTTTAAGTCAAACAGGAACTTTTGATCTTCACTTCTGTCAACAGATCACCATGACAACAAAAAAAAGTGCTGCTGCACATCTCAGTACTAACATAAAATAACATAAATACTGTTACACTTCTATAGTTGTTCCACCTTCATGGTTCAAAGCTCTTTACATTAGCCTCACATTCACCCATTCACACACACTCATACACCAGTAGGTTTCTAAGGTCAAAGGTCAGTCCTACTGGGACACTAAGGGTTCAGTGTCTTTGTCCGAGGACACTTGGAACATGTTCCTGCCCCAGAACTGGAAGTAACTGAGTAAAACTATTTTGTTATTGAAGTAGATTCACTTCCCAAAAGTAACAGTAGAATAGTAATAAATATTAATAATAAATATTTAGACAGTTTTATGATTCACATGTGCTGTCTGCTCTCACTATTTATGTTGTGTCTTCATCCCTTGGCAGTAAATACACACACACACACATATATATATATATATATATATTTTTGTGTGTGTGTGTGTGTGTGTATAGAGGCCTAAGCCTATAGTTTGTGTGACCACAGGGGACAGTAGCAACTCAGTGTGTGTGTCTCCATGGTGATAAAAACTGACCTTTGACTGAAGCAACACAAAATGAGCAGATGGAATGAGAACCATAAAGAGACAATCTGATAGATGGTGAAAATGATGCACTGTTGTGGTTTTTATCACTGGTCTCATTAGGTGTCACCCCCCCCCCCCCCCAACTCTCCATGACTGAGTTTGACTTATTTTTTATTAAATATTTATTAAAATCTGAGCAATTTTCAGATTTTTCATTCATTCATTTTTATTTTGACACAGTTTATCACTTTCTGATGAGTTTTTTTAATACATGTTTCTTTGCTTCATAAATTAAACATGTTTTTGACACCTTTGTCATTCTACGAAAAATAGATTCATATAAAAAATGTCAGTTTCATTGTGTTTTTCAGCTTAAGGAAGAATAAAAACAGTCAGGACAGAAATCTACACCAAGGTTCTTATAATTCATGCATCAAAGGGTTAAATGTTTGAAATAAAGTTAAAAAATAATAAAATAAAATAGTGTGTTTATAGCTTATTCTTTTCACGCCGTTTGTGTCATCCACCGTTTTCTTCTTTCTCTGGTTAATTTAACATCTGGACAAGTTAAAAACTGGTTTCTCTGATTGATGGGCACCGTCACTGGACAAATGAATAAATTAATTTAAATCAGAAAGTAGAATTTCATTTGTACGTCTGCCTCCACCTCCTTCCTCTGAGACACACACAGTGTTTGTGTTAGAAACTAGAAAAGTACTAAAATAAAAAACATTAGAAAAGTAATAAAATAAAAAACATTAGAAAAGTACTAAAATAAAAAACATTAGAAAAGTACTAAAATAAAAAACATTAGAAAAGTACTAAAATAAAAAACATTAGAAAAGTACTAAAATAAAAAAATAGAAAAGTACTAAAATAAAAAACATTAGAAAAGTACTAAAATAAAAAACATTAGAAAAGTACTAAAATAAAAAACATTAGAAAAGTACTAAAATAAAAAAATAGAAAAGTACTAAAATAAAAAACATTAGAAAAGTACTAAAATAAAAAACATTAGAAAAGTACTAAAATAAAAAACATTAGAAAAGTACTAAAATAAAAAAATAGAAAAGTACTAAAATAAAAAACATTAGAAAAGTACTAAAATAAAAAACATTAGAAAAGTACTAAAATAAAAAACATTAGAAAAGTACTAAAATAAAAAAATAGAAAAGTAATAAAATAAAAAAAGTAGTAATAAAAGCACCTCTGCCAAGACAGACTCCTTCTCCTTCTACATGACAAATTTCAGAATGACTCGAGCGAGAACGGAGGAAATGTGTACGAACACACAGACAAACAAACAGAACTTCACAAATCTGTGATTCGTCAAGTTAACAAATAAACGCCAGCAAAAACCATAACCTGCTTCGCCGAGGTAAAAAAAAAAACCAACAAAAAAACCCACAGCTGCACAGACTTAAACTATGGGAACCAGGGGTGTAAAGCAAAACAAACTCCGCCTCCTCAGGCAAAACAAACCCCGCCTCCTCAGGCACATTGACCCAATTGGTCCTTTCTCTTATTATTGTGACAACACATCTTTGGTAACTGTGACCTTTGACCTACACTAACCTGAATTTAACAGGATCAAATCTGGACCAGCTTACACCTTTACTGAACATTTACTGGAAACTGGTCCACTATCAGTACCGGTATGGTACCAGTACCAGCATAGGTATGGCACCAGTATTGGTACCAGTATCAGTATCAGTACTGGTATCAGTAGCTGCATTTCCATTACCCTTGGAAATTCGCTAAATATAAATATCGCTATCAAAAAACTGGTAATGGAAACACCTGAATTTCGAAAAAAAAAACACTCAAATATCGATAAAACGTTTTCACGCTTTCATGAGGTGGTTTTTCAGACTTTGCGATATTCTACTATATCGCAAAAGCGCAATGGAAAGACTTTTTCTGCATTGTATGTCACAGGATGTGACGTCATAGTCACATGACCACTTCTCCCAGAGTAAAAATGACAGTCTCAGTCACTGTAACCATGACAACCATTGGCTGCTTATAATTTGGGCTGAGTATGTTTACACTTAATATTTCGACCTGACAATGTGGGGACCACATGTACAGACCCTTATAATGTGGGACAAGTGGTTTGTTTTACATGTTAGGGTCTTTAAAGAGTTCACCAGGGACTTTTACTGACGAGAGAATTAGCCGATTCATTCACTCTAATATCAGGGTGATGTTATGGTCAAGTGATCTGAAGCTCCGAAGGTGACAGCAGTGAAATGTGGTTACGACACTCCTGCCTAAAACAACCGTCAATGGAAACACGTTCAAAGTGCAAATATACATTTTCAAAATTTCAGGAATATTGATATTGTTTTGCGAGCTTGTCGCTCGCCCGTCACAGCTGGACTCTGTCGGCTGTATCATTCAGTTCCAAACTCCCAAAACACTGATGGAAATTGATCAGAAGTTCATTGAGCGATCGAGCCCCAATCAATCCAAGAGAGAGAGGCCAACGGTGCACGCCCACCCAGAGAGAAGGAAGGGGACCTCGGGCGAGAGACAGAGAGAGAGAGAGACAGAGACAGAGAAAGAGACAAAGACAGAGAGAAAGAGAAAGAGAGAGAGAGAGAGAGAAAGACAGAGAGAAAGAGAAAGAAAGAGAGAGAGAAAGAGACAAAGACAGAGAGAAAGAGAAAGAAAGAGAGAGAGAGAGACAAAGACAGAGAGAAAGAGAAAGAAAGAGAGAGAGAGAGAGAGAAAGAGACAAAGACAGAGAGAAAGAGAAAGAAAGAGAGAGAGAGAGAGAGAGAGAAAGAGACAAAGACAGAGAGAAAGAAAGAGAGAGAGAGAGAGAGAGAGAGAAAGAGACAAAGACAGAGAGAAAGAAAGAGAGAGAGAGAGAAAGAGACAAAGACAGAGAGAAAGAGAAAGAAAGAGAGAGAGAGAGAGAGAGACAAAGACAGAGAGAAAGAGAAAGAAAGAGAGAGAGAGAGAGAGAAAGAGACAAAGACAGAGAGAAAGAGAAAGAAAGAGAGAGAGAGAGAGAGAGAGAGAGAGAGAGACAAAGACAGAGAGAAAGAGAAAGAAAGAGAGAGAGAGAGAGAGAAAGAGACAAAGACAGAGAGAAAGAGAAAGAGAGAAAGAGAGAGAGAGAGAGAGAGAGAGAGAGAGAGAGAGAGAGAGAGAGCACATGAGGTAGTAGTGGAGCAGAGGCACAGTGAACAGTGTTGGGGCCTGGGGGGCCTGGGGGGCCTGGGGGGGGGGGCTCTGCTGGGATGATGATAAAGTACCTGGACATTTTTATAGACAAACTACTTATTTCTGTGGTCATATCGCTGGGGAAGACTGATAACTTTCTATTCCTCTCAGGCAGACGAATGAAAGAGGGGCTCTTTCAGGAGTTTAATTGATCAAACTGTAGCCACAAGGGTTTTTATTTCTGCAGATAAAAGGGACGAGCGCTCTCCTCTGTACAATACACACATCTGTTACAACTACAGCCAATGAAAGAAGAGAATGTAGCTTCCACTCATTATGCAAAGTCATTACAGGCGTTCCAACTATACTCCTATAAGAGCCAGCGTTAATGCTGCCTTTGTATCATACAGCATTTCCAGAGGTCAAAGTACCGGTCACTGGATAAGATTATTCTAGAAGAAGGTCCAGATTATTACTGAACAAACTCACCTCACATTTAATAATAATAATAATCTAACACAACTTTAAACAGCTGAAGGGTCATTTTGGAAGGTCACACAAACCAGAGCGACATTTACTCACTACCAAAAGCTCAGTTTACATGTTAGAACACAGGTGTCAAACATGAGGCCCGGGGGCCAAACTTGGCCCGTCAATGAGTCCAATCTGGCCCTGAAGTGAATTTGTGAAATGCAAAAATTACACACACATATATAGCGATGTCGCTGCTCAGACACTATATTACACAGTTGTAGGACATATATAAATGTATAAATGTCTTGTTTGGTTTTTCATTTTACTTTGAAAGACAAGCACATAAACCAGTAGATGTTCAAAGTTAAGATAATTAACTTTTTCCCTCTATTTCAAATTTGCTGAAAACGATTCAGTAATTTTCAGTTGTTGGTGAGTAATTAAAGATCAATAAAATAATTCACTGCTGATTAATTATTGTAACTTTTCTAATTATATGATTCAGTTTGTTGGCCTCATTAAGTAACAGTTTAATTAATTTTTTACAGAAGTAATACGTTAAATTGTCGATTCATTCTGATTAGATCTACTGTACTATGTACTGTGTACTATGTACTGTGTACTATGTACTATGTACTGTGTACTATGTACTGTGTACTATGTACTATGTACTGTGTACTATGTACTGTGTACTATATACTGTACTCACAAACACATTTAAAATACAAACACCAACATCATTGCAGCAAATGAAAACATAAATAACTATTCATCTATTAATTCTATATATATCAATACAATGTCACCAATTATTGACATGTATTGATAGAATTAATCAATACATGTCAATAATTGGTAGAGTATAAAGTACATATATTTATATAAATGTAAAGAGTATAAAGTACATATATTTATATAAATGTAAAGAGTATAAAGTACATATATTTATATAAATGTAAAGAGTATAAAGTACATATATTTATATAAATGTAAAGAGTATAAAGTACATATATTTATATAAATGTAAAGAGTATAAAGTACATATATTTATATAAATGTAAAGAGTATAAAGTACATATATTTATATAAATGTAAAGAGTATAAAGTATGGATATTTATGCAAAAATGTAGGGAGTAAAAGTAAAAACTTGCAAGAAAGATTCCTAAAAAATCTACTTAAGTACAGTAGTGAAGTACTTTTACTGAGTTACTTTACATTTGTGAAAAACACTGAGAAAATGAATTCTTCATGAATAAAAACCTGTGTAAATCTGTAACATGTTAATAATCCAGGCAGAATGAGTGAATAAATATGCAGATATTAAATGTGTGTAGGTGGGTAAACACTAACCTGCTGCTGAAAGTCAGAATAAAGTGTGTTCATGTGTACTACACTGTCCTGTGTGTAGTACAAACACACTATACATCCAACAGCTGGCTATAGTTTCTACATGTTATCATATTAGAATAGTTCACACACACAAACACACCCACACACGTCTGGGACTGTCATCCTGCAGCAGCTCATATTTGTTAACACAGTTAACACAGGTGGAAAGTAAGAAGAAGTACTTCATGACTGCACTTTTGTTAGGTATCTGAACTTTAATTGAGTATTTATTTTTCTGGACACTTTTTATTGTTATTCCTAACATTTTTGCATAAATGTATGTACTTTATACTCTTTACATTTATATAAATATATGTACTTTATACTCTTTACATTTATATAAATATATGTACTTTATATAAATATATGTACTTTATACTCTTTACATTTATATAAATATATGTACTTTAAACTCTTTACATTTATATAAATATATGTACTTTATACTCTTTACATTTATATAAATATATGTACTTTATACTCTTTACATTTATATAAATATATGTACTTTAAACTCTTTACATTTATATAAATATATGTACTTTATACTCTTTACATTTATATAAATATATGTACTTTATACTCTTTACATTTATATAAATATTTGTACTTTATACTCTTTACATTTATATAAATATTTGTACTTTATACTCTTTACATTCTCAGAATAGACTCATTACTGTTTCAAATAAAATGAATGTGATAAAAATTTTAAATATTTGGCTTCAGGGGTAAGATCAGTGTCTCAGAGAAACTATGACTTTCTACATCATAACTCTCTCATGATTGTGAGTTTTTATCCCAATTGTACAATTTTATCTCATATTTATGACTTGCATTTGATATGCATTCGAGATTCCAAATTATTGACTGTTTAATCATACACATTAAACATATGCTTAAACAACTATATTTTTTGCACATTTATTTACATGTTTTATATATATTGGTAATATATTGTCTAATACATATTTTGCAAATTGTATATATATATATATATATATATATATATATATATATATATATATGATCATCTTTTATTAGTCTCACAGTGGGTAAATTCCCATAGTTACAGCAGCAAGTGGACAGTAAAAGTGAGGAGCTTAATTTAATTTAAGTAAGTAGAACAATATAAACAAGGAATACACACACACACACACACACACACACACACACACACACACACACAGTTGTTTACATGTGTCATGAGGACCAAGTTTGTAATCAAGTATGATGCATTTTAAGCACAGAATGTGAGTACTTTAAGTACAGAATGTGAGTACTTTAAGTACAGAATGTGAGTACTTTAAGTACTGAATGTGAGTACTTTAAGTACAGAATGTGAGTACTTTAAGTACAGAATGTGAGTACTTTAAGTACTGAATGTGAGTACTTTAAGTACAGAATGTGAGTACTTTTGACACCTCTGGTATTTTTGGAGAAGAGTCCAGTGATTCAAAATCAGGAAAACAAGATTTTACATGTGAGGGTGAAACTGGGGGGGGGGGGGGGGTGAAAGAGGCTGAAATTTCACTCTGAACCCTCAGCCTGTACTGAATGGGTTTGCAGTGTAGGAACAGGGGAAAAGCCTTTACCTTCCTCATCCTGGCGACAGAGGCTTCACTCCCCGGCAAACATTGACAGACTCCAGGTGGAAGCAGACAGACACGGAGGTGGATGCATCCTAAAGAAAACCATCCTCCACACGCTCTCACGTTTATAGTCCTCCAGTAATAAAACGTGCAAATGAGCCACATGCAAACAATGCATCTTCCGTGACTCTTCTCTCCTCACCGGGAAAGCAAATTGTTAATAAATAACCAAATGTAAGACGACAAAACGAGCACATCCACGGCGCGTGGCGGATTGGGGGATTTTGATACGATGTGAGAATGCATTAGAATGCAAGAAATGGTGTGATGGCGAGAGACAGATCTGCATATGGAAATTAGGGTTAGTGTGTATACAACTATCCTTACACTCTAGCATTAATACTTGATTTTGTGCAGGACATCTACGGTAGGAATGAGAAAAATAGTAACTTGGTGTGACACATGGACAACTAATGTCGACTTTGTAAATAAATTTTCATTTGATCCTATTCTACCAGCAACACATGTGCACGTCTACCTAAAATACAGGTAGAATGTGATGTCCAGGACATGCGCAGGAAACTATTTGGACTTATGACTTCATTATGCTGAAAGTAGAGGCACTTTTCATAGAAAACGCGTTATTTCTTGCCGTGGAATTGATGTAAAAAAATAAAAATCAAGAACACGCTGTCTGGATTTAGTATGAGACCAACCCGGAAGCACGTAGATACAGCACTTTACACCCCGCCCACACTGAAACTTCAAACCAATCACCGAGCGCGTCTGACAAAGACCGGAAGTACGCATGCGTGTAGTTATTGCGCGGGAGGACCTGAAAACCAAAACAGTGATTGTTGACGTCAGATCATCAGACTTCGGTTATTTTATCGGACTTTAATAGCTGTATTTACATCCGTCACGGCAGTAGAAGGTTTGTAAATTGTCATTGAAAGAGTTATACCGTGTTTATTTTTCCTATAAGGTATATTTGAGGTAATATTTTAAGTTGCACAACGTCTTATTCGTAACGTTATAGTATTGTGTGTTAAGCTAATGCTAGCCGTTTGGTCAGTTTTGTAAATGTGTTGTAACACACACAGTGTTTAGTGTGGATTTAATATAGATTTGCTCCCATATCATCCGTTCCTATGTAGTGACGGATTTAGACACAGGCACCTCTTAATAAACCGATTCAAAACGACTGCTATTGCCTGTTAAATGTTATTTAAGACTAATATAAGAAAGAAATAACCATAAACAGCTCAAATCGTGAAATAATGTAATAATAAATAGAATGAAATTCTAGGAATAGACATTTATTCGGCAAAGTAAGGCACATTTATTCGTATAGCACATTTAATGTACAGGACAATTTAAGGTGCTTTACATAAGACATAAGAAAATTAAAATGTATTAAAAGACAATTAAAATAAGAGACATAAAGAATTTCAGAATTGATTTAAATGAACTGACAGTTTTTCTCAGACCTCAGGTATTCGGGTAGTTTGTTCCACAGGTGAGGAGCAGAACAACTGAATGATGCTTCACTTTGTTTGGTTCTGATTTTGGGAACACACAGTAAACCTGTTCCTAGGTGTCAAACATAAGGCCTTAGGACCAAATCTGGAGTCCAATCTAGGATGAATAATAATGAAGATATTAATGCTTTAAAAATTATTTTAATTCAGGTTCTACATACAGAATAATTAGTTCTACATTGGGTCAGTGCAATAAAATGACGTATAAATAATGAAACTGCAGATTTTATCTTTGTTTTAGCGTAAAAACGGTAAAATTACATGAAAATAAACTATCCATTTACAAATAAGGGAATAACCTGAACAAATAAGAGTGACCTGAAATGTCTTAAGAGAATTGAGTGTAATTATAGCAATATTCTGCCTGTTAGTAAGTATTTTGTGTATTTGTAATTGTAATGTAGGCTGTAACTAAGGCAAATGGGGACAAAGTCTGATTAAATTTGCACTTGTTTTTCTTAAAACATGTCAAGTTGTTGATGTTCTTCACATTTTGAGGGAAACCTAGATGTAAACATCATAATGTAATTTGACTCTTTTCACTGTTATTACTGGTCTGGTCCTTTTCAGATCAAATTGGGCTGAATGTGGCCCTGAACTAAAATTAGTTTGACACCCATGACCTATGACCTCAGGGCTCTGGATGCTTCATAGGGAACCAGCAGGTCGAGGATGGATTTGGGTCCAAGGCCGTTTAGTGCTTTATAGACCAAGAGTAAGATTTTGAATCCTAACCTTTGACCCGCAGGAAGCCAATGTAAGGATTTGAGGATTGGTGTGACGTGGTCTAGTTTCCTGGTACTGCTCAGGACTCTGGCAGCAGTGTTTTGGATCTGCTGTAGCCGCTCGATTTACTTTTTTTGTTTAGACCAGTGAATACACTATTACAATAATCTAATTTATTTTACTGAAAATGAATGAATGAATGTGTGCTAAATAACATTAGTGTAAATAGTTGTGACTAGGAATGGGTGGTATGTAAGGTATCATACCGTATGAGGTATTTTTTTGTCCACAGTAGAGATTTTTGTCATACCGTTCTACCGTCCATCCTGTAGATGGCAGTAATGCAAGTTTAGAACGTCCGCCAGCTGCCTCTAAGAAGCAGCTAGCACCACAGTCTTCCTAGATGTTGTGTTACCAGAATCATTTAGTTTAAATAATCTAAAAATATAAAATCTATAGTTTATGCAGTGTACTATTGGTTATAATGGTATGTGATGACAACATATTTCCATTCAGGACTCTACAATTTAATTTACAGGGTGTCTGAAAAGCGAGCTAACAGCCAAAGTCATGACAGCCATAGAATTTATAATGACAACAAAACAATTGTCCTAAATGTTAACACTGCCTTAAATTTAACACACTGCACCAGCCTTAATAACTACACATTACTATATCCAGTTGAGTTACTATTAGTCATGGTATCTGGCTGGTGTTGGCAACTAAAATCACTGTTCATTTACAAACAATTTCATTGGCGATTTCACTAATATTAGCATGCTAAGCACTGCTACAGTGATTTTTACCATTGAGATGTGTTGTGCTAAGAATATGAAGAAAATCTCCACTAATATGAAAGACTGCACTTGGAGCTATATGGCTACTAACAAACTGTTCTGCTGTCATTTATACTTTAGTATTTATGTTTAGTAGCCTACAAAAGTATTATACCGTAATATATACCATATACCACCAATAGCTCAAATTATACCAGGATATACATTACCGCCCATCCCTACTTTCATCCAAATTTCTTTTACAAGTACCCCTTAGAAACTGGAGGGAGATGTTGAGCTACGTTTATCACTGACCCTCCGTTTTGTCTAACCACTCTATTCCATCTTCCCACTGTTTTTTGTTGTTGTTTTTATTAGAGGTCATAGTGATTCTGCCCTGACAACATGGCAGATGACTTCAGCCAGTCCCTCACCCCACCAGTTTCCCCCTTTGCAGCAGACAGCCTGTGTGAGTTGACTCCAGCCCAGCCAACATGCTTCAACTGCTCTGACACAAAGGAGGATCCAACCAGGGCCCTCTCTGCAGATGGATATGCATCTAGAGGCTCCTTGAAACGGTAGTCGTAGGCAGCCTGTGCGGGGAATGAGGACATAGTTTAAGAACCATATGTTGCTAGACATATTTAATTACATTTTCCTTCAAGGTCAGTAAAAGTCAAATATTGTTGAATGTGTTCATATCGTTTTTATAGTTTACTCTTACGCCTGGACCCAGCTCCTGCAGAGTATGAGTCAGACACAGTGGAGATCTTTGGCTTCTGTTGGGTGACAGAGACAGCATTGGTGGAATCTACAAAAGTCCTCTTTGGTCTGTTCAGGTAAACACAGATCTAAAACATGTCTGTCGAGTTCTTAAAAAAAAAAATACTACTGTTGTAGTTTTTGTGTTCCGTCATGGACTTATATTACATTGGTTTATTTTCTTCAGACAGAAAATTTACAGACTGGAGACTTTGCTGCAGTCCGGCTCACACGATTTTGGTAAGTTTATACGTACATTATCAACAGTGAGACTCCATGTTACCTTAATAGTTATTTTTACAGAGTAAACTGCGTGCATAGCTACTCCACAAGGAGAAGCTTCACTGACCTTGTGTTATATAGATTTAAAACTTCGATGGGTAAATGTTGTTTTTTTTATATTCAGGTGCAATTCTATGGAACAAAGTACCTTCCCATATTAACAAATATGACATCCAATAACAGTTTTAAATTAGTATTAAAAAGGTGGTTTTCTAGCATAATGACCCAAAGGACTACTGAAATGTACTTATTTATTACCTCCGCAAAGGAGGATATGTTTTACCTCGTGTTTGTCTGTGTGGTTTTTTTTTTGTTTGTTTGTCAGCAAGATAACTCAAAAAGTTATGGACGCATTTTGATGAAACTTTACTTTTTTTTTTTTACTTTTAGATTAGATATTTATTTTTTTTATATATATACAATTTGGGAGATGTTACCAGCAGACAGGCGAAAGTTGAACCAGGTGATCTATCCAGCGATGGGGGGCCAGCAGGGGAGAGGTAGATTCAGGGTCATAAACAAGTCCAGGGTCATCATCATCATTAACAACCGCTTCATCCGGGGCCGGGTCGCGGGGGTAGCAGCCTAAGCAGGGAGGCCCAGACTTCCCTCTCCCCAGACACCTCCTCCAGCTCTTCAGGGGGGACCCCGAGGCGTTCCCAGGCCAGCCGAGAGACATAGTCTTTCCAGCGTGTCCTGGGTCTTCCCCGCGGCTGCCTTCCGATGGGACATGCCCGGAACACCTCCCTAGGGAGGCGTCCAGGAGGCATCCGAAACAGATGCCCGAGCCACCTCAGCTGACCCCTCTCGATGTGGAGGAGGAGCGGCTTTACTCCGAGCTCCTCCCTGGTGACTGAGCTCCTCACCCCAGAGGTGGGTATTTCCAGGTCCATCAAGTCAAATTCCTGCCATGTATTGGTTCAAACCTGTTCATTGAACCAGCCCATTTTGATGAGCACAATGCCTCATCCAGGTAAATGGGATAATTAGTGGAATCACCTGTGTTCAGTGAACAGGTTTGAAGTAATACATGGTAGGACTTTGACTTGATGGACCTGGAATTTCCCACCTCTGCCTCACCCTATCCCTAAGGGTGCGCCCAGCCACTCTACGGAAGAAACTCATTTCGGCCGCTTGTATCCGGGATCTTGTCCTTTTGGTCATGACCCAAAGCTCATGACCATAGGTGAGGGTAGGAACGTAGATCGACCGGTAAATCGAGAGCTTCGCCTCTTGGCTCAGCTCCTTCTTCACCACGACGGACCGATACAACGTCCGCATCACTGCAGACGCCGTACCGATCCGCCTGTCGATCTCCCGTTCCATCCTTCCCTCACTCGTGAACAAGACCCCAAGATACTTAAACTCCTCCACTTGGGGCAAGGACTCCCCACCAACCCGGAGGGGGGGGCAAGCCACCCTTTTCCGGTCGAGAACCATGGCCTCAGAGAGACCCTGTTACCAGACCCTGGACCATGGTCCAGGGTCTGGTAACAAAAATAGAGTAATAAGCCAAAGGCAAGAGGTAACAGACAACAGACAGAAACCACAAGCCGAAAACAGTCATACACAGAATTTCTAGACTTAGGAGATAACGCTTCTTTGGGTGCAAACTGAGGCAGACAAATCAGCACTGGACAATCCCCCCCACCCACCCACACAGACACACACATACATATAATTCACATAACAGGATGAGAAAGTCCTGATTCATAACAAAATCATTAGCGAACACAGAACACTAGTTTAGAAATAAGTTCTGAACATCCAGATCCAAACCTTGGCAGACTGGTGCTGCTTCACTGACGTCTGAACTCTACCACTGATCTAGTTTAATGTGTTAGCATTAGCGTTAGCACAGACTGATGCTGCTTCACTGACGTCTGAACTCTACCAGTGATCTAGTTTAATGTGTTAGCATTAGCGTTAGCACAGACTGATGCTGCTTCACTGACGTCTGAACTCTACCAGTGATCTAGTTTAATGTGTTAGCATTAGCGTTAGCACAGACTGGTGCTGCTTCACTGAGGTCTGAACTCTACCACTGATCTAGTTTAATGTGTTAGCATGAGCGTTAGCACAGACTGGTACTGCTTCACTGAGGGCTGAACTCTACCACTGATCTAGTTTAATGTGTTAGCATGAGCGTTAGCACAGACTGGTACTGCTTCACTGAGGGCTGAACTCTACCACTGATCTAGTTTAATGTGTTAGCATTAGCGTTAGCACAGACTGGTACTGCTTCACTGAGGGCTGAACTCTACCACTGATCTAGTTTAATGTGTTAGCGTTAACACAGACTGGTGCTGCTTCAGTAAGGTCTGAACTCTACCACTGATCTAGTTTAATGTGTTAGCATTAGCGTTAGCACAGACTGGTACTGCTTCACTGAGGGCTGAACTCTACCACTGATCTAGTTTAATGTGTTAGCATTAGCGTTAGCACAGACTGGTGCTGCTTCACTAAGGTCTGAACTCTACCAGTGATCTAGTTTAATGTGTTAGCATTAGCGTTAGCACAGACTGGTGCTGCTTCACTAATGTCTGAACTCTACCAGTGATCTAGTTTAATGTGTTAGCATTAGCGTTAGCACAGACTGGTGCTGCTTCAGTAAGGTCTGAACTCTACCAGTGATCTAGTTTAATGTGTTAGCATTAGCGTTAGCACAGACTGGTGCTGCTTCACTAAGGTCTGAACTCTACCACTGATCTAGTTTAATGTGTTAGCATTAGCATTAGCACAGACTGGTGCTGCTTCACTAAGGTCTGAACTCTACCAGTGATCTAGTTTAATGTGTTAGCATTAGCGTTAGCACAGACTGGTGCTGCTTCACTAATGTCTGAACTCTCCCAGTGATCTAGTTTAATGTGTTAGCATTAGCGTTAGCACAGACTGGTGCTGCTTCACTAATGTCTGAACTCTACCAGTGATCTAGTTTAATGTGTTAGCATTAGCGTTAGCACAGACTGGTGCTGGTTCACTAAGGTCTGAACTCTACCAGTGATCTAGTTTAATGTGTTAGCATTAGCATTAGCACAGACTGGTGCTGCTTCACTAAGGTCTGAACTCTACCAGTGATCTAGTTTAATGTGTTAGCATTAGCGTTAGCACAGACTGGTGCTGCTTCACTAATGTCTGAACTCTACCACTGATCTAGTTTAATGTGTTAGCATGAGCGTTAGCACAGACTGGTACTGCTTCACTGAGGGCTGAACTCTACCACTGATCTAGTTTAATGTGTTAGCATGAGCGTTAGCACAGACTGGTACTGCTTCACTGAGGGCTGAACTCTACCACTGATCTAGTTTAATGTGTTAGCATTAGCGTTAGCACAGACTGGTACTGCTTCACTGAGGGCTGAACTCTACCACTGATCTAGTTTAATGTGTTAGCGTTAACACAGACTGGTGCTGCTTCAGTAAGGTCTGAACTCTACCACTGATCTAGTTTAATGTGTTAGCATTAGCGTTAGCACAGACTGGTACTGCTTCACTGAGGGCTGAACTCTACCACTGATCTAGTTTAATGTGTTAGCATTAGCGTTAGCACAGACTGGTGCTGCTTCACTAAGGTCTGAACTCTACCAGTGATCTAGTTTAATGTGTTAGCATTAGCGTTAGCACAGACTGATGCTGCTTCACTGACGTCTGAACTCTACCAGTGATCTAGTTTAATGTGTTAGCATTAGCGTTAGCACAGACTGATGCTGCTTCACTGACGTCTGAACTCTACCAGTGATCTAGTTTAATGTGTTAGCATTAGCGTTAGCACAGACTGGTGCTGCTTCACTGAGGTCTGAACTCTACCACTGATCTAGTTTAATGTGTTAGCATGAGCGTTAGCACAGACTGGTACTGCTTCACTGAGGGCTGAACTCTACCACTGATCTAGTTTAATGTGTTAGCATGAGCGTTAGCACAGACTGGTACTGCTTCACTGAGGGCTGAACTCTACCACTGATCTAGTTTAATGTGTTAGCATTAGCGTTAGCACAGACTGGTACTGCTTCACTGAGGGCTGAACTCTACCACTGATCTAGTTTAATGTGTTAGCGTTAACACAGACTGGTGCTGCTTCAGTAAGGTCTGAACTCTACCACTGATCTAGTTTAATGTGTTAGCATTAGCGTTAGCACAGACTGGTACTGCTTCACTGAGGGCTGAACTCTACCACTGATCTAGTTTAATGTGTTAGCATTAGCGTTAGCACAGACTGGTGCTGCTTCACTAAGGTCTGAACTCTACCAGTGATCTAGTTTAATGTGTTAGCATTAGCGTTAGCACAGACTGGTGCTGCTTCACTAATGTCTGAACTCTACCAGTGATCTAGTTTAATGTGTTAGCATTAGCGTTAGCACAGACTGGTGCTGCTTCAGTAAGGTCTGAACTCTACCAGTGATCTAGTTTAATGTGTTAGCATTAGCGTTAGCACAGACTGGTGCTGCTTCACTAAGGTCTGAACTCTACCACTGATCTAGTTTAATGTGTTAGCATTAGCATTAGCACAGACTGGTGCTGCTTCACTAAGGTCTGAACTCTACCAGTGATCTAGTTTAATGTGTTAGCATTAGCGTTAGCACAGACTGGTGCTGCTTCACTAATGTCTGAACTCTCCCAGTGATCTAGTTTAATGTGTTAGCATTAGCGTTAGCACAGACTGGTGCTGCTTCACTAATGTCTGAACTCTACCAGTGATCTAGTTTAATGTGTTAGCATTAGCGTTAGCACAGACTGGTGCTGGTTCACTAAGGTCTGAACTCTACCAGTGATCTAGTTTAATGTGTTAGCATTAGCATTAGCACAGACTGGTGCTGCTTCACTAAGGTCTGAACTCTACCAGTGATCTAGTTTAATGTGTTAGCATTAGCGTTAGCACAGACTGGTGCTGCTTCACTAATGTCTGAACTCTACCACTGATCTAGTTTAATGTGTTAGCATGAGCGTTAGCACAGACTGGTACTGCTTCACTGAGGGCTGAACTCTACCACTGATCTAGTTTAATGTGTTAGCATGAGCGTTAGCACAGACTGGTACTGCTTCACTGAGGGCTGAACTCTACCACTGATCTAGTTTAATGTGTTAGCATTAGCGTTAGCACAGACTGGTACTGCTTCACTGAGGGCTGAACTCTACCACTGATCTAGTTTAATGTGTTAGCGTTAACACAGACTGGTGCTGCTTCAGTAAGGTCTGAACTCTACCACTGATCTAGTTTAATGTGTTAGCATTAGCGTTAGCACAGACTGGTACTGCTTCACTGAGGGCTGAACTCTACCACTGATCTAGTTTAATGTGTTAGCATTAGCGTTAGCACAGACTGGTGCTGCTTCACTAAGGTCTGAACTCTACCAGTGATCTAGTTTAATGTGTTAGCATTAGCGTTAGCACAGACTGATGCTGCTTCACTGACGTCTGAACTCTACCAGTGATCTAGTTTAATGTGTTAGCATTAGCGTTAGCACAGACTGATGCTGCTTCACTGACGTCTGAACTCTACCAGTGATCTAGTTTAATGTGTTAGCATTAGCGTTAGCACAGACTGGTGCTGCTTCACTGAGGTCTGAACTCTACCACTGATCTAGTTTAATGTGTTAGCATGAGCGTTAGCACAGACTGGTACTGCTTCACTGAGGGCTGAACTCTACCACTGATCTAGTTTAATGTGTTAGCATGAGCGTTAGCACAGACTGGTACTGCTTCACTGAGGGCTGAACTCTACCACTGATCTAGTTTAATGTGTTAGCATTAGCGTTAGCACAGACTGGTACTGCTTCACTGAGGGCTGAACTCTACCACTGATCTAGTTTAATGTGTTAGCGTTAACACAGACTGGTGCTGCTTCAGTAAGGTCTGAACTCTACCACTGATCTAGTTTAATGTGTTAGCATTAGCGTTAGCACAGACTGGTACTGCTTCACTGAGGGCTGAACTCTACCACTGATCTAGTTTAATGTGTTAGCATTAGCGTTAGCACAGACTGGTGCTGCTTCACTAAGGTCTGAACTCTACCAGTGATCTAGTTTAATGTGTTAGCATTAGCGTTAGCACAGACTGGTGCTGCTTCACTAATGTCTGAACTCTACCAGTGATCTAGTTTAATGTGTTAGCATTAGCGTTAGCACAGACTGGTGCTGCTTCAGTAAGGTCTGAACTCTACCAGTGATCTAGTTTAATGTGTTAGCATTAGCGTTAGCACAGACTGGTGCTGCTTCACTAAGGTCTGAACTCTACCACTGATCTAGTTTAATGTGTTAGCATTAGCATTAGCACAGACTGGTGCTGCTTCACTAAGGTCTGAACTCTACCAGTGATCTAGTTTAATGTGTTAGCATTAGCGTTAGCACAGACTGGTGCTGCTTCACTAATGTCTGAACTCTCCCAGTGATCTAGTTTAATGTGTTAGCATTAGCGTTAGCACAGACTGGTGCTGCTTCACTAAGGTCTGAACTCTACCAGTGATCTAGTTTAATGTGTTAGCATTAGCGTTAGCACAGACTGGTGCTGGTTCACTAAGGTCTGAACTCTACCAGTGATCTAGTTTAATGTGTTAGCATTAGCATTAGCACAGACTGGTGCTGCTTCACTAAGGTCTGAACTCTACCAGTGATCTAGTTTAATGTGTTAGCATTAGCGTTAGCACAGACTGGTGCTGCTTCACTAATGTCTGAACTCTCCCAGTGATCTAGTTTAATGTGTTAGCATTAGCGTTAGCACAGACTGGTGCTGCTTCACTAATGTCTGAACTCTACCAGTGATCTAGTTTAATGTGTTAGCATTAGCGTTAGCACAGACTGGTGCTGGTTCACTAAGGTCTGAACTCTACCAGTGATCTAGTTTAATGTGTTAGCATTAGCATTAGCACAGACTGGTGCTGCTTCACTAAGGTCTGAACTCTACCAGTGATCTAGTTTAATGTGTTAGCATTAGCGTTAGCACAGACTGGTGCTGCTTCACTAATGTCTGAACTCTACCACTGATCTAGTTTAATGTGTTAGCATGAGCGTTAGCACAGACTGGTACTGCTTCACTGAGGGCTGAACTCTACCACTGATCTAGTTTAATGTGTTAGCATGAGCGTTAGCACAGACTGGTACTGCTTCACTGAGGGCTGAACTCTACCACTGATCTAGTTTAATGTGTTAGCATTAGCGTTAGCACAGACTGGTACTGCTTCACTGAGGGCTGAACTCTACCACTGATCTAGTTTAATGTGTTAGCGTTAACACAGACTGGTGCTGCTTCAGTAAGGTCTGAACTCTACCACTGATCTAGTTTAATGTGTTAGCATTAGCGTTAGCACAGACTGGTACTGCTTCACTGAGGGCTGAACTCTACCACTGATCTAGTTTAATGTGTTAGCATTAGCGTTAGCACAGACTGGTGCTGCTTCACTAAGGTCTGAACTCTACCAGTGATCTAGTTTAATGTGTTAGCATTAGCGTTAGCACAGACTGGTGCTGCTTCACTAATGTCTGAACTCTACCAGTGATCTAGTTTAATGTGTTAGCATTAGCGTTAGCACAGACTGGTGCTGCTTCAGTAAGGTCTGAACTCTACCAGTGATCTAGTTTAATGTGTTAGCATTAGCGTTAGCACAGACTGGTGCTGCTTCACTAAGGTCTGAACTCTACCACTGATCTAGTTTAATGTGTTAGCATTAGCATTAGCACAGACTGGTGCTGCTTCACTAAGGTCTGAACTCTACCAGTGATCTAGTTTAATGTGTTAGCATTAGCGTTAGCACAGACTGGTGCTGCTTCACTAATGTCTGAACTCTCCCAGTGATCTAGTTTAATGTGTTAGCATTAGCGTTAGCACAGACTGGTGCTGCTTCACTAATGTCTGAACTCTACCAGTGATCTAGTTTAATGTGTTAGCATTAGCGTTAGCACAGACTGGTGCTGGTTCACTAAGGTCTGAACTCTACCAGTGATCTAGTTTAATGTGTTAGCATTAGCATTAGCACAGACTGGTGCTGCTTCACTAAGGTCTGAACTCTACCAGTGATCTAGTTTAATGTGTTAGCATTAGCGTTAGCACAGACTGGTGCTGCTTCACTAATGTCTGAACTCTCCCAGTGATCTAGTTTAATGTGTTAGCATTAGCGTTAGCACAGACTGGTGCTGCTTCACTAATGTCTGAACTCTACCAGTGATCTAGTTTAATGTGTTAGCATTAGCGTTAGCACAGACTGGTGCTGGTTCACTAAGGTCTGAACTCTACCAGTGATCTAGTTTAATGTGTTAGCATTAGCGTTAGCACAGACTGGTGCTGCTTCACTAAGGTCTGAACTCTACCACTGATCTAGTTTAATGTGTTAGCATTAGCGTTAGCACAGACTGGTACTGCTTCACTGAGGGCTGAACTCTACCACTGATCTAGTTTAATGTGTTAGCGTTAACACAGACTGGTGCTGCTTCAGTAAGGTCTGAACTCTACCACTGATCTAGTTTAATGTGTTAGCATTAGCGTTAGTACAGACTGGTACTGCTTCACTGAGGGCTGAACTCTACCACTGATCTAGTTTAATGTGTTAGCATTAGCGTTAGCACAGACTGGTGCTGCTTCACTAAGGTCTGAACTCTACCAGTGATCTAGTTTAATGTGTTAGCATTAGCGTTAGCACAGACTGGTGCTGCTTCACTAATGTCTGAACTCTACCAGTGATCTAGTTTAATGTGTTAGCATTAGCGTTAGCACAGACTGGTGCTGCTTCAGTAAGGTCTGAACTCTACCAGTGATCTAGTTTAATGTGTTAGCATTAGCGTTAGCACAGACTGGTGCTGCTTCACTAAGGTCTGAACTCTACCACTGATCTAGTTTAATGTGTTAGCATTAGCATTAGCACAGACTGGTGCTGCTTCACTAAGGTCTGAACTCTACCAGTGATCTAGTTTAATGTGTTAGCATTAGCGTTAGCACAGACCGGTGCTGCTTCACTAAGGTCTGAACTCTACCAGTGATCTAGTTTAATGTGTTAGCATTAGCGTTAGCACAGACCGGTGCTGCTTCACTAAGGTCTGAACTCTACCAGTGATCTAGTTTAATGTGTTAGCATTAGCGTTAGCACAGACTGGTGCTGCTTCACTGACGTCTGAACTCTACCAGTGATCAAGTTATGCGTGTCTGTATGTTTTTTTATGCAATGTATGTCTTGTTTGTATTCACCCACTTTACACTAAATTGATTTTAGTCTTGAATACACTTTACTAGAATGTTTTTCTTGTAACTTAAAGACCACAATGGAAATAAGTTAATTTGAGTTTTTTTGCGTTGTTCTTTTGACATGTGCACAAGGTACATAAACACCATTTTATTGTATTTTATTTCTTAACCTTGTGCAATAAAGAATATCAAATCAAATATGTAATATGGAACCTCAATAATAATAATATTAATAATAATAATAATAATAATGTTACATCACTCTAAATAGGTTTGCAGATACTGTTTTCTAGAACAAAAAATTATCTTTAAACAGTAAAGTGTGATTGCCTTAGCTCTCTTATGCAACCGCCTTCAAATTATGAACAATTAAACTAATGTGTGGGTGTAACCTGAGGCTAACGTTGCCAAACACCAGATACTGTAGATGTCTAAAGCAGTGTATGTGGGCTGGTTCATATTTTAAAGGAAGAAGCATGTTGGAAAATAGAGCCAGTGCATCATTCCCAGAGCTGTAATTAAAAAGAAACCGATAAGTCAGATCCATATTTTTTAAAAATCTGTTTCAGTGGGTCGTTTTTAGTGGTAAATGTAATTACTGCACAATATTCAACCGCAATTGATGTGTTTTAGGTCAAGCAGGCAATCTCCACTACGAAGCTGAGGACCTCAGGCAACAGTGCATTTCATTTCTTCAGTATGTGAAAGTCTTCCTGCACAGGTAATTAGTTATGATATAACCAGCAGTACACTCATTTAATTTAATTAAAAAAAACTATCAATAGCTGTTATAAGGCTGTTATAAGTCATGGAAAAAATTATTAGACCACCCTTTGTGTTCTTCAATTTCTTGTTCTTAATGACTGGTACAGCTAAAGGTGCATTTATTTTCGACAAATATGAAGATAACAAAAATAGCTCACGAGAGTTTAATTTCAAAGCTGATATCTATCCATTTTCCATGGTTTTCTTGATAATAACTAAAATCACATAACTTACATGATTAGCTATGGCATTGAGAAAACGATAATAATGGATTAGACTTCTATAGTGCTTTTCAGGGCACCCGAAGCGCTTGACATTATTTATCCATTATTCATTCACTCTCACATGCTCACTCTGGTGTTTGTCGCCACAGTTGTCCTGGGGCAGACTGACAGAAGTGTGGCAGCCATTTTGCGCTAATGGTCCCTCTGACCACCACCAGAAAAGTCAAAATTATGAGATAAAAAGTCAAAATTCCTAGTCACTGAGCACAAGCATAATTAATCCACATATAAGGCACAGTGTGTTTTTTTGGAGAAAATTACAGCCTTTTAAGTGTACCTTATAGTCCCGAAAATACAGTAATTTATTTTCCCAAGCCAATGGGAGCCACAGGATAAGAATGAAAGAGCCGCAGGTCACTGACCCCTGGTCTAATATGTTTATCTGAGACTGTTTTTAATTTGGTTGCTTCTGTTTTAGACATGCATTTCTTTTTCTTCTCCCTCTCAGATACTTGGAGCCTCTCAGCACACTAGAGGCAGTCCCTTTACACCCCTATGACAACCTGGAAGCTCAACTCCCCTCTGCACTTGTGGAGGAACTTTTCAGCATCACTCTCCTCATAGGACATCTCAAAGATCTGCCCCTTAACGTTCAGAACGCCTTCACGATACAGAACCAGGGAAAGGTACTGCTAATTGATAGATATGCCTGACACCAGATGGCATGTAAGGCAGGTGATGCACAGCTACCAGGAAAATGAATATATTATCAGCACCTTCGATTTACTAAGTCTATATTCCGCCCACAGATTTTTCCTCCCTCTTGGCATTTGTTACACCTCCACCTCGACATCCACTGGTCGGTGCTGGAGATTCTTCATATACTTGGTCACAAGATGCAAGGTACGTATGTGCTGGAAGGAGAAAGTAAAAGCAGAAAATGGGAAAGTTTTACTTTAAAATCCTATTTAAAAAATGAACAAAACAGAAGAAGAGTATTTTACAAGTCCTCAATAATCCACATTTTCCACCTTAAGGCTATTGAGTGGAATCTATCTGTCTGTCTATCTGTCTATCTGTCTGTCTGTCTTGTGTGCCTGCCTATCTATTCAAGCTGCATGTTGGTCTTAGAACACCCACACACACTGTCTTAGCAACATAAAACTGAAAACTACACATTGTATACACACACTAACACTCACTTCACATCATGTATACACACTAACACTTGCTAAAAAATGTGGCTAACACCAAGATGCTAACATTACATCACATTAATAACACCATTTCCAAGAAAATAATAAAGTATTAGGCCCAATACATGTAAGAGCATCACATACAACTAGAAAAGCACTCGGAGAGCGCAGACTACACCAAGGCAGATCAGTCAAACTTCTATCACTTGTTCCTTGTGTCAGTATCAACATTTCCTGTAATTTTTAATGGGGTGAAATTATTGTAATCACCTTGTGCGTGTGCGTGTGTGTGTCCCCGCAGAAACATATGCTATAACTTAATGAATACTGTAGATATCACCATGAAATTACATGGGCATATACATATAGCTAATGCACATCAGATGCAATGATCCATTTGAGTAAAGGTCAAAGGTCAAGGTCACAATTAACTAAAAGGTCAAAATCACATGATCAGTTATAACTCAAGAATGGAGGGCCACAGAACTATCAGATTGGTACCAAACGATACAGAATGAAGATTTATACAATTCTCATATATGTGACCCACCACCAGTAAACCAGACATAAGTGTGTGTAAATCCAAACAGAGTTATGTGTGTATCTTGGTAGAGTGTAAACTAAGGTTTAAGATGGTGAAAAAATGATGTTTCTATCACAAGTAGAACCAAAGTTATGGTCATTTTAATATCCACATTTGGACATATTTTACAATTTGCATATTTTTAGATATTGTCCGTTAAAGTTTTGGACTGTTTTGGGGTAGGAAGTCCTTAGCAACGCATAATAATTTGTATCCGATTGACACAAATTGTTGACAGATGTTAAAGGACACTCTGATGGACATGTCACAGAAGTTTTATATATTATAATAATAGGACAGAAGTGTGACGTATTATAATCATTTGGCTTACACCATTGGACAGAACATTCAATATAAGCTTTTACCTCGTACCAAACACTTGGGTGTTTACCCACGGAACGGAGATCGTTTTGTTCGGCGAAAAGAGGTGGAAGTCGTCTTTGTCTTTGCTCAGCAATACCTGAACTTTTGTCACCGCTTAAATAATTGACTCAATAAACACCTTTATTGATTGGATTTCAATGTAATGACCACAGGAAGTGAACATAGAGGTGTTAAGGTACCGTTTTTTGATAAGGTGTAAACACTAATAACAAATCACCTTCCAGCCTAAATTTGGCTGTAGCTCTGAACGGCTCAGTGCGACTTATGCCTGGTTTCGTGGTGGCGGGTCACATATGGGTTTATCCAATAGTTTTTCAGATCTCTGGAGGTCAAAGGTGACATGTGACCAAATTAACTTGTGTAACAGTGTTTGTGTCAAACATAGACATATCACACCATAACTAAATCAATACTGGATATATTATCATAATATTACACACACTGATGCATATATACATATAACCAAATTCTCAATATTGTGAAAGGTCAATGGTCAAGTTCACATTTAGCAGAAAGGTCAAAATCACATTATTGGCTCTAATTCAAGCACAGGTCGTCATAGAAACCTGAGATTTGGCACAAAATAGGGACGAGATTAGGCCTTCTCTGAATACTTGTTGGAGTCTGGATACATGGATTGTATTTGCTTCAGTGAAATCCATTTAGTCACAACTGATACTGGGTTGTTTGACTGATTATTCAAACACTGATACTGTATGCAACATCTAAGAGCCAACACACTGGGCAATCATTTATAACTTTCAGCTCATACTGAGTCATAATCATGGGTACTAATATATTTATTTATTTAATTAAAAAAATAAAATAAAATTTTACCTGCTTTTTTTCCTTCAGGCCATGTTGTGTATGCCCACCAGTTTGTGAATTTGACTGGAGAGAACCTGACCGATACTAGTCTGTTTGAAGAGCACCTGTGCAGTCTGCTGTGCGACCTCACTAGTCTGGCCATTGGCAAATATGGAAAGGTAGGCGGCTGGCTGCAATTCATTATATCTTACTGTTGAGATTCATCAGCAGTGCAGTAAAATGAAACTGGTTTTAAATGCATAAAATACCACATTCTGTACAAGTATTGAGAAAGTTATTTTTCTCCTAACAGACACATTTCTTCTGCCACACGGTATATACCTTTATATCTCCTAAATCTATCTCAGGAGATGGCAAATGATTATGATGATAGTGATGATAATATTAACCTTGTTGCTGCAACACACATATAGGTTGAATCTCATTCCACCTCTTACCCTTTCCCCTCCCTTTTGCGCATCCACACGTAGGGGTAGGGGTGTCTCAGTTCCAGGGTCTCTGCGGATCCTTAAAAAGTCTTATTTACAATATGTGTTTTTTAAGGTCTTGAAAAGCATTATATTTTGCGAGTTTCTGAAGTATGGCATTACATTTCACATAGGAGGTATTAAATTCCACCTGGGTAGCCTATGGTTAATGAAAAACATGTATGGATTTTTTCAGCGCTAATTATTTATTTAGCTAGCGTTGTTTGTTATCAAGACGGTGAAAAAGTAGATGGAAGCTCTATCATGGAGCCGTTATGTGTCTAATTGCACAGGAATCACACTGCAGGGGGCAGTGTGTCCTTTTATCCAACATTTACGTCATTGAGTAGAACGACGAGGACGAAGTGTTTGGAACAGCATACGTGAACATGAACCCAGACGTAGAAGTGACAGTTTGATTATTTGGACTTTTTATTTCATTATTATCTTCACTAAGGAGGTTATGTTTTGCCAGAGTTTGTTTGTCTGTTTGTCTGTCTGTTAGTTAGCATAATTTAGATTTTTTTCCTCATAATTTAGACTTTTAATCTCATAATTTCTTTTGAAATGTATTCTCCATTTACCGCAATTTAAAATTCAAAGAGATCCAGAATCCAGGATCTCTTCCGAATCAACACCGAAATTTATTGTGACACTTGTGACACTCCCAACACATCCCAAAAATGTCATCAAAATCCGTCCATAAATTTTTGAGTTATCTTGACCCCAGATCACCACCAAAATCTAATCATTTCCAGATCTCCCCATTACCAGCCTACCTTGAAATTTTCATCAAGATCCATCCATAACATTTTGAGTTATCTTGATAAAAAGTCAAAATTATGAGATTAAAAATTCTTTCTTTACAAAAATATGGCGGGCTGCTAGCAGAACTACCAACAGGCTGAGCAACATTTTGGGGGAAACCCTGAATACCTTTTGTTATTTTAATCCAATGTGCATTAATACTGTTGGCTTCCAGGTGAGGCCAATGGATGCTCTGAGCAGCCATCATTACCTCTGCTCCTGCACCAAAGAGCTGTGGGTCTTACTCATGCACCTCCTGGAATATCGGAGTAAAGTATTACACACACAGGTAACACAAATAAAACATTTGTCCTTATCCACAGAGAAAATGCCACTGTTCTACACTAAATTAATCAATATGTCTTTCCTTCTAGTCTTTCTGGAGCTATATGAACTCGTTGCTGAGGCCTCTGGTTGCAGGAAAACCAGTAGCGGAACAGTTTAGTGGCCTCCCCACTCACTGTAAAGACCCTCTGGGATTCACATGGTGGCTGGTTACACATTTAGCAATGCTAGGACAATACAATCGGAATGGAATGATTCAAAATGAGGTAGGAGACTGACAATAAAATGCTGTTGTCATAAAATAGTACCCTGGAGATCAGTTTGAGGACAGTTTTCTGAGGATGCTTCTGAATTGTTTAATAGGAAATATTCTATCAACATTTCATACATTTATGCTGATATTCATCCTATAAATCATATGTTGGGGCAATCGCCCAACATATGCGGTGAGGAAATAAGAGGACAGTAAATAATCTTTTTAACTAAGTCTTTAATTAACTCTTTAACTTAATCTTTTAAAGATTTATTACAGAAAGATGTATCAAATTAAAATGAACAATCAACATTAATCAAGGATCAAGACAAATCAGGTCCAGGTGTGTTCATACTCGTATGGGCTCAAACAGACAAAGAGTCAGAGAGCAACATATTTAAAGGAATAAACTAACCTCTGCACAAACCTACTTATTTATTCTGAACAAACAATTTAGTCCAGGACCAGCCATGTAGACCCCGCTCACAATTTAGAGTTGGGGAGGTTTCTCACTGGGATTGAGTCAGTGGGTCCCCATACTTTAAAAATCACAGAGGTGCTTGCCCACCATAGTGCCACAATTTCCACAATGTAGAGGCTAAGTCATACCCTTCTACTTCCGGTCCATGGGTGCTTCGCTCGCAAAAAAATTTGAATGGGAGTGACTGGAGCGAGTCAAGATAAATTGTCATTCTGTTTGACAACTGCTCTGAAATTCACATATGATAGCGGTTAATAATAAATATTTGATGTGTCATAGAAAGACCACCTGTTTATGATGGAAAGCAAACATGACGTTAGGTTTTATGTGGGCTTAGTAAGAGACTACAGTGTGTGGAGGATGTGACGTCACACTCCACTCAGCTGTGGAGTCTGGTGACGTCACATGTTCTCCAGGCGCATAGTCCAAATTATTAACAGGTTTTACTCACAAATGAAATTGCCGTTGGTTAACAGAAGTAGAAGTAGTTGAAACACACATCAATAATTAGCAGTTATTATGTGGTACACCATGTACTGTATGTGATTCAGAGCACATGACAAACCAGATACCATTTTAACATTTTATTTCCCATTGAAAACCATTCATTAATTTTCCAATCTCAGGCCCCATGAGCCTCCCGGAAGGGGTGGAGTCTTAAAAATATCTTCGCCCCCAGGGTCCCCAATCATGGGTACCCATCTCACTTCACCTGCTACTTGGCTCCTTCTAACCCTAACCCCAAAGTCCAACCCTAACTCTGTTATATATCATTAGAAAGGTGAGACTTTAGGCTACAATGCCATATCAACCATTTTTTTCCTCAGTCAAACACATATTTGATGCAGAGTATGTAAATAGGAATGTAAAAAAATACGTACGATGGCATACTCTCTACAAAGTAATTCAGTATCACATTATATTTCATAATACATGCAAAACCTTGTATGATAAAGAAAGCCAACACTTCAAGGATTTTAATGGTGTAATCCGTTTCAAAATCTGATGAATATTTACTGAGTTATAACAAAAAAACTTAGAAAAGAAGGATTTAGTTTTGCACAACAACAGGTCTGAGTTGGTTCTTACCTTCGGTGTTTTAGGATGAAAGGTCAGTTGTAGATATAAAATTCCACCTGGATTTATTGTCCACACATCTGTAGAAGATGATGAAACTTGTTTTTAGTCCGTTTAGCATAGATTAGCATGTAGAAACAGTGAATAAAACTCCGGTAGTTCTCCGGCTCTGCACCCTGTTTCCATGGCTAGGCACCAGGCGTAATTCCCATTCAATCGGACGTAACTATAAACACCTGATAAAACGAAGACACTGTAATACCAGCCGATTCTATATGTCTTCACGAGTCTAACAAACTTTAGATCATTGCTATAGGACCATCCGTTCAGAAGTTATGCCTTTTTTAAAATGGCGCACTGGATGAACTGGGAAGTACTTATTGGTGAAACAATGTTTTAGCGCCGGTCGGAAACTTCGAAAGCGAAGATTGGTTCAGCTTATAAATAATCCTTCAGTTTTCGGGAGATTTCACAGTATTTTGTTACATGTATCAAGTTAGAAGTTAAAAAAAATATATTTGGGTATGTTTGGCTAGACTGCTCTGCAAGTGACCAAATTAGATAGATAGATAGATAGATAGATAGATAGATAGATAGATAGATAGATAGATAGATAGATAGATAGATAGATAGATAGATAGATAGATAGATAGATAGATAGATAGATAGATAGATAGATAGATAGATAGATAGATAGATAGATAGATAGATAGTCTTTGTCATACACAAAAGTACAATGAGATTTCAAGCATATTACAAAAATTATACTGAAATCATCTTTAGTTATTGCACAAACCTCCCCATATGACCACCAAATATGGCCTTCATTGTTTATGATGGTCTTTTAAAAATTTTTTAACTGTTTATACACATGTCACTTCTCTTTTTTGAGAGGAATGCATTTCTGACAATTATGTTGTGACCTTAAAATGTCATTGCCAAGGTCAAATTTGCTATTCATGGCTTGAGATCAGTAACTCTGGATAAACTATCCGACGACATGAAGATCTCAGGACACTTGGGTTTGTCTTTAGGCAAGGCAAATATATCTGTATAGTACATTTCATGTACAGTACAATTCAAGGTGCTTTCCATAAAACACAACAAAATTAAAATGATTAAGATGCATTAAAAGACAATTAAAATAAGAGGCTTAAAAACAATTGAGAATGTAAGTAAAAACTCCACTAAATAGGGACCCTTTAGGGACCCTCTACTTACTACCACGTAAGTGTGATGTTGTTTAGAACTTTAGAAGAGGTCTAAAAATTTAGTTTGTGTCAGCGAAATAGACATCCCCTAATCACTTCCATGTTTGGCTCAAAACGGCAAAATGGAGATTTCTCAATGTACATCCAAATGGTGTGCTTTTGATGTCAACTATATGTATGTACTCCCACTCGTACAACAGAGTATTAGGGCCACATGTGAAGAAAAAAATATTTTTGATATGACGAGATTAAAGTTGAAATGAAATTTCGACTTTAACGTCGTCATTTTGGAGACAGATGAACCGTTCCGTAGCTGCAGGGTCCATGTACCTGTTGATAGTTTAATATTTATAGACTTAAGTCGAGAGGTTCTTCTAAGTTTCCTTTGAACCAACATCAATCAACCGTCATATAAAGATGCCAGGGTCAAATTAATGACTTTATAGTTTTCATTAGTGATGACTGTCCGTATGTGAAATAGGTCCAGGCTGTACATTTTTGGAATACAAGATGGAACAGAAACAGTTCAGAGCAGCGCAGGGTTTACACCAATAGTAGACATGCTTTAAGGTTCAAAATCATAACATCAGACTGTTTGTCTCATAAAATGAGCTACGATCATTTCATTTCAACCCAGAAGTGTGTGGAGGCTGGTGGTGATGAGTTGTGTATTTTAACTGCTACTCTACTCAGCCTTTAAGCCAAATAAACTGTAATGTGATCTCTATTTAAGTGACAGTAAAGGTGTTTTCCAAAAATGTTCAGCCTGGACTTATTTCACATACGGACAAATACCACCACTGGAAACTATAAAGTCATTAATTTGACCCTGGCATCATTATATGACAGTTGATTGATGTTGGTTCAAAGAAAGTGTAGAAGAACCTTTAGACTAAAGTCTATAAATATTAAACTATCAACAGGTACATGGACCCTGCAGCTATGGAACGGTTCATCTGTCTACGAAAAGATGACATTAAAGTCGACATTTGATGTCAACTTTATTCTTTTTGTTAAATTCTTAGCGTAAGTTCTTCAAATCATGCCTTTTAGGAAGAACAACAACTGACTCTGACAGTAATTAAGTCTAAAACTAAGACAAATCGACTCCAAACACGACTTTCCTTGGCGCTGGCGTTAGGTATTTCCCCGTCATGTTTGGTACCGTTGGAAAGATGGGGATTCCCTCTAGACAACCCTTAAATAGAAATCTACAGAATTATAGATTTGAACCAATGGGAGGCCTCAGAACAAAGCCTTCTACACTAAACTAAAGCCCTTGTTGCTATGGCGATGTTGAAAAACGGCCTCTGATTGGTTGAATTAGTGTCACACAAACATTTTTAATAAACTTTAGATAAATATAAAATCTGAATTTATGAAATTTGACCCAAATGATAATGCCATAAATGCTTTTTTTGGTTTTCAAATCAACTTATCTTGTATAATTCACCAACAGAAACATCTGGGAGACAACTGGACTTTAGTGGAAGAGCTCCTCAAGTTAACTTGTAATCCAAAGGTCAGCATTACAGAGTCTCATCTTTTTGTCAATGATAAATTAATTGAAATAGAATATAGGAGTTGTCCTTTATGGCCTGCATTTTAATTTCTACTGTGTTTCCATATTCTAGGGGGGTCTGACAGAGGAGCAGATCAGAATGCATGTCCACTGCTGTCTCACTGTTACTTTACTGTGGGAACCCAGTACCAGTGCTGTGTCCACACTCTGGGACTACTACAGTAAAAGTCTTGTGAGTTTCTGTAAACCAATATGATGCTGTGGATTATGACGTATGTATGAAACAGATTTCAAACGTCATATTACCATATTTTCCTGTCTATATGGTGCACTTAAAAGACTTTAATTTCCTCCAAAAATGACAGTGTACTTTTTACTGTATATGGATTAATTCTGGTTGTCCTTAGTGACTTGGAATTTTGGCATTTTATCTCACAATTTAGACTTTATATCTCATCATTTTTTACTTTTTAATCTCATAATTTTGTATTTTTTTTCCAACTTAAAATTGTATTCCTTTTTACAAAAAAGGAAAACAAGAGTAATAACAACACATGAATGTTAATTTTCAAACAAAAACTCCAGATAACAACCACAACATAAAAAGACAAAACAAATCTTAATGTAATCATAGATTTCTGTTGTCATCGTAGTTAGTCGTGCAGCAGTTCAGACACATTTTGCAGTCCAGTTGTCCTCCTTTCTATCTGTGAATCATTATGTTGTGTTTTTTCTACCTCAGAGCGCCTCGTTCAGCGTGGCGTGGCTCGGGGTGTCTGGACTGACCACTCTGTGCAAGACGCCGCTAGCTCTGTTAGAACAGGCTGGCAGCTGTTGTTGCTTTTCTCCCCTCCACTCATCAGGACACACCCAACTGTACCGCTCAGCCAACTCCTTCCACATCTTCTTGCGTGTCCTGGCTGTGTGCCTGGGCCAGGACAGGGCTGGTGGAGCCCCACAGAGGCAGATCAAAGGAAGGTAAACATTCAAAGAAGTCACCCAGGCTTTGTATTTCCTGCTCCTTTACTTTCATTCCCTCAATGAAAAGTAGGTCTCACACCAGGCTGTCCATGGAGCAGCGTATATACATCACAGGTAGAAAACATAAGGCCGAGCGGGCCCTTTGGCGGGCCAAATCTGGCCCGCCAAAGGGTCCAATCGGGCCCATAGGATGAATAACAATGAAGATATTAACAGTGTAAAAATGATTGTAATTCAGGTTTTATATACAGAATAATTAATCTCACACAACATTGGTTGGGACTATAAGGGACATTAAGTGAAGTCGAAATCATGGGATAAAAAGTCAAAATTATGAAATACAATAATTTGACTCTTTTCACTATAATTATTTTACTGTTCTGGTCTTTTTCAGATCATATTGGACTGAATATGGAACTGAACTAAAATTATTTTGACATCCCTGGTCTACACTGTACACTATAGAGAGAAACATGGGTCCAAGGCTTTGAGAAATCACTTCTAATAATTTCTAATCAGCCTCCTGCCTTGATCTTGTGGGCGATGGTGCGGCGCATTCAGTGTTCTGCTCACATTTGTGTGCATACCTGAATACACACACGCAGCATGTGTGTTTGCACACCGTCATGGATTTCAGTCTTGTTTGTGTATGTGCCAGGTGCACCAGCGTCTCCCAGTGCGTCTTTGATATTTACTCAGGCCCCCCCAGTGGAGCAGGTGTCTCAGGAGTCAACCACCTGCTCTTCAGCTTAGACCAGAGCCAAGGAGCCCTCCTACCCTACTGATGTGCACATACATTTACATACACCTGCCCCCCCCCCCCCACACACACACACACACACACACACACACACAGCACTGACACGCTTTCACAGTGTGCGAGACCGTTGGACAGAGGCAAAGCGAGTGCGTCTTTGTGAAGGAAAAAGGCAGAAGGACGAATACGGTGTTTAATTTGTGTCAATAAGTTCAAAGAAGCCAAGATTATGAGATACAAAGTCAAAATTATGTCTTTTTGAAAGAAAAAAAGGCAGGACAAATACTGCATTTAATTTGTGTCAGTAAGTTCAAAGAAGAGTACAAAATATCAAATAGAAAAATAATCATTGAAATGAAAAATATCAGACTGCAATGAAAACAATGTGCAGATTGCGTGAGATGAATCTGTGTATCATTTGTTTAGTCTAAACAAAAATCTCAAAAGGTTTTTTCAGAAAAAGGCTCTAGTGACAAATTTAAGGAAAAGTGTGTAAACATGCTAATTCCCATATTTTAAGGGTGCTAAGTTCAAATATTTAGTTTACCAGCTGAATTTTGTGTTTTAATCCTGCTAATTAGCATAGTAGCGTAGCAGTCATACTAGACCAATGAAAGGGTTGATGGATTGTCATTAAATCTTGTTTGTTACTGCTGCTGCTCTAACATGTGGACATGAAGGGTCTGGATTTAAGAAGCAGATTAGTGTGAAAAGGTGGACAGCAGCAGAGGTACAACGCTACTGTTAGCATTGTACCTCTGCTCTTCTATGATAACGTAGCAGATTATGACCAAGTGTTTAAGAAAGACGAAGGGAAGCCAAAGTTTTCACACTAATCGTTAAATTAATTAACTTCAACTTCGTTTTCATCCACCTTCTTCGTTTTATTTTGGTGAACTTGCGTTTTGTTGTGTAGTGAATTATCAGTCTCTCTTGCTGTTGTTTTGGGGTTTGTATGTTTTTTCTTCTACTTGGTTTCTGTTATTGCAGTATTTTTTTTCTTGCAGTTTCACTTGTGTTGTATTTGTTTGATGTGTTTGTGTTTTTGGTTGCTGCATCTTTCCGCTGGCCGCAGCGTTTTGTCGATGCGGTGCCTTTGCCCCTGTCGACCACCGTAATTTATGTTTGACAGACAGCTAAGTAAGTTTATGAAGCAGCTCTGGCCACAGCATCTGCTCTGCTTCTGATTGGGTACGCTTACTTAGCTGTCCATCAAACATAAATAAACCAATAATAATCCACCAAAGGAAGTCCCGCCCCCACCAGCCAGGATTGTATCAAAACTATAATAAAAAACCTCAGGGAGTGCAAACGTAAAGGCTGGAGTCATAATAAAGGAAAAAGGCAACAACCAAAATTGAGAAAGATGTGAAGGCAAATATTTTACACAATCTGCACATTTATTTTATTGCAATTTGATATTTTTCATTTGGATTATTATTTTTTGTTTGATTTTTGTATTTGGTATTTTTGGATTGATATTTTTTGCTTGCACTTATAAAAATCTTCTTTGAACTTATTGACATAAATTAAACACCATAGAGGAAGGCTCACATGCTGAAGCGCTGGACCGTCCTATATCCCAGGCCGGCTGGGAGCCAGAGAGAGGCAGCCATAGATAAATCCGCCTAATGACTTCCCTCTGTCTGGAATGTGCTCAGTAGCTCTGCAGACATGGGGGCTAATTAGCTAACGAGCGTGGCGGTTAATTCGCCTTAACGAAGCTGTGTTGGTTTTCAACACGGAAAGAGAGGGGAGCTTGGGTGGTGGAAAGATGAGAGGGGGGGGGGCAATCTGGCAAGAGGCAGCCTGGGCTGGGACCGGTCCAGATCCTTTTTTTTTCCATTTCAGAATCGTCTCACTATAAAAGACTTTACTGCATTACATCATTGAGACATGAAATAGGTTTACTTCATTTTTATTTGTTAACTTATTTTATATGTTTACTTATTATTATTATTATTATTATTATTATTATTATTATTAATGATTATCTCACCCAACATTGTTTGGGTGAGATCATTGTAATCACTGTGTGTGTCCGCAGAGACATATCATGCTATAACTCAATGAACACTGTAGATATCACCATGAAATTACATGGACATATACATATAGCTAATGTGAATCAGATTCCATGATCCATTTGTGTAAAGGTCAAAGGTCAAAGTCACAATTAACTAAAAGTTCAAAATCACATTATGGGTTATAACTCAAGAATGGAGGGTCACAGAACTTTCAGATCGGTACCAAACGATGCAGAATGAAGATTTATACAATTCTAATAATTGGTGTTATTACCTACGACCAACAGTTTTTCAGATCTCCGGAGGTCAAAGGTGACATGTCCAAATTAACTTGTGTAACACTGTTTGTGTCAAACATAGACATATCACGCTATAACTTAATCAATACTGGATATATTATCATAATATTACACACACTGATGCATATATACATATAACCAAATTATCAATATTTAAAAAGGTCAAAGGTCAAGGTTGCATTGACCAGAAAGGTCAAAATCACGTTATTGGCTCCAATTTAAGAACAGGTTGTTATAGAAACTGGAGACATTCTCTGAATACTTGTCCCTTTATTATTATTTATGTATTTACGTATTTTATATATTAACCTTATTATTATTATTATTATTATTATTAATAATGATTTTTTTTGCCTCAGAATTGTCTCACTATAAAAGACTTTACTGCATTTCATCGATGCATTAAATATTTTTTACTTTATTTTTATTTATGTATTTACTTATTTTATATATTTCCTTATTATTAGAATTATTACTCTTTCTTTTGAATCGGTCCAGACCCTCCCCCCACCTCCCTCTCCCTCCAGAACTATCGCCACCACTTCCTCCCCCACAGGAGGTGCGAGGCATGCCGCCTGTATCGCTACAGCATTTGGGCAGTGTTCCCACTCCTGGCCAGGCTCTGCGGGACACCCGCGATGGCCGCATTAATGGGATCGACTGTGAACATGTTGATCTCCAACGCTGGGAGTAAGGAGCATCTGCTCGCCTGCGGAAAAAAAAAAGCTGTCCGGAATAAACAAACAGACAGACAGACAGGTTGGGAGGAGACAGAAAATCCCTCCTGCTGCCTCCCAGTGCGCTCACTGGCTCAGTGGCTCAGTCACTCGCTGCTTATATCGCTGTTACATATTACCCATTCATCTATTTAAATCTCCCTCCCCTCACATTCTGACTGTATGCTTGGCCGGCCTCTTCTTTTATGGTCCTCCGTGGGTGGAACTAAGCTGATGTCAACGTTAACCCAGTCTCTCTTGGTTCCTCTTGCGCCTTTATTCTCACTCCTTTATTGCAGTTGTACTTCTTACACTGAGTTTGTCTGGGGATGCTCGCTGTTTGTGTTTTGACCCTAATAGCAGCTCTACTCACCTGTGTGGACTGCATCTGTGTTTGGGGCAGTACTCATATGATGTATTTAAGTAGAATCTACTAGTGTGGAAAAAGTACTGTGTAAATGTAAAAAGTACTGATTCAACTGCAAGTAAAAAAAGTACAGCTCAACTGTAAATCAGGGAAAAAGTAAAACTGCATTTTTGTTCTGGAGAAATAATACTATTTTTAAACAGGAAAAATCATAAAGGTTTTAAAAGTATCCAAAAATAAAGTCACAGGTACTTGGTTTTGTGGATATGGGTGGGAAATTTAGGGAAAATGGAGGCAAAAAAGTCACAATTGAGATAAAGTCATCATTTTCATCAGATTTTTAAAAAGCAGAATTGTTAGGTTAAAAAAAATCTAAATTATGAGATGAAAACTCAAAATTATGAGATAAGTAATGCATAATTATGAGATAAAGAGTTAAAATTATAAAGATAAAGTCAAAATTGTCAGATAAAAAGTCATAAATATGAGATAAGAAATGCATAATTATAAGTTAAACAATTAAAATTATGAGGTAAAGTGAAAAGTGTGAGATAAAAAGTAAAATGATGACATATAAAGTCACAATGTTTCTCCCCTGATTTTCCTTATGAAGTGACTTTTGTTTAAAAAAGTAATGAATCTATTCTGAGAATGTAAAGAGTATAAAGTACAGATAATTATCAGAGTATAAAGTAAAAATATTTATATTAAACTCTGTTTCTGTCTCTCTCTCTTTATTCTTCTCTCACTCCTTTATTGCAGTCGTACTTCTTACACTGAGTTTGTCTGGGGATGCTCGCTGTTTGTGTTTTGACCCAAACAGCAGCTCTACTCACCTGTGTGGGCTGCATCTGTGTTTGGGGTGGGGGTGTGGTGGGCTACTTCACTCCAGCCTTCTGTGTTTTCCTGCCTGCCGAGCAAACAGCGAGCTGGTTGTGTGTCAGTGTGTGTTTGTGTGTGTGTTTATTGATCTCTCTCTGGTGTTGCAGTAAATTGGTTTGGCTGTAGAGAGAGGGACCAAGCGCCTACTGCTGTGTGTCTGAGTGTCTCTGACATTTAACATGATCTTTAAAGGCATTTCTCCACAGTGCCCGCAGGATCTAACAGCGTGCTGGGTGCTTGTCTTACCCCCCCCTCCCCCCCTTCACTCCCCCCTCTCACTTTTTCATTCTCTCTGAGCCACACACACACACATGAACACACCACCGCCTGGGCAGCACAGCCTCACCCCTGGTGCCCAGGGTGATGGAGGCAGGTGCTAAGGGGTGCAGCAGGGGGGTTGAAAGTTCAGTTACTCAGCATTTAAAGTCAGGGGAGACAGAAGAACAAATAGCACTTACACTGAAAGTACAAAAATTATCCAAAGCACATTCAAAACAAATATTCAGAGAATCGATGATCTCACAGTTCCTGTTCTTGAATTACAGCCAATAATGTGATTTTGACCTTTATGTTAAATGTGACCTTGACCTTTAACATTTTGCAATATTTACAATTTTGTTATATGTGTCTGTCCGTCATTAAACCAGTGGTTTAGTCACAGCAGTATTTCTAGCTTTAGCCTCAAATATGTTCTATGGGTCAAAATGATTGAATTCGAAGTTTATCCATAAAATCCCAGTAAAATGTCTCCTGAACACTTCTATCTATAACTTTTTGTGAAATCCCTAGCGTAAGTTCTTCACATTATGCCTTTTAGGAAGAACAACAACTGACTCTGACAGTAATTAAGTCTAAAACTAAGAAAAATCGACTCCAAACACGACTTTCCTTGGCGCTAGCGTTAGGTATTTCCCCGTCATGTTTGGTACCGTTGGAAAGATGGGGATTCCCTCTAGACAACCCTTGAATAGAAATCTACAGAATTATAGATTTGAACCAATGGGAGGCCTCAGAACAAAGCCTTCTGCACTAAACTAAAGCCCTTGTTGCTATGGCGATGTTGAAAAACGGCCTCTGATTGGTTTAGTGTCACAAGCATTTTTAATACACTTTAAATATAAAATGTGAAATTTGACCCAAGTGACTGGTTTTGTACTGGAGAGTCACATATGTGACCCACCACCACGAAACCAGGCATAAGTGTCTGGAAATCAAAACTGAGTTATCTGTGTAGATTGGTAGAGTGGAAACTAAGGTTTAAGATGGTGAAAAAATTATGTTTCTATCATAAGTAGAACCAAAGTTATGGTCATTTTAATATCCACAGTTGGACCTATTATGCAATTTGCATATTTTTAGATATTGTCCGTTAAAGTTTTGGATTGTTTTGGGGTAGGAAGTCCTTAGCAATGCATAATAATATGTATCCGATTGACAAAAAATATTCACAGATGTTAAAGGACACTCTGATGGACATGTCACAGAAGTTCTATATATTTTAATAATAGGACAGAATTGCAACGTATTATAATCATTTGGCTTACACCATTGGACAGAACATTCAATATAAGCTTTTACCTCGTACCAAACACTTGGGTGTTTACTCACGGAACGGAGATCGGTTTGTTCGGCGAAAAGAGGTGGAAGTCGTCTTTGTCTTTGCTCAGCAATCCTTAAACTTTTGTCACCGCTTAAATAATTGACCCAATAAACACCTTTATTGATTGTATTTCAATGTAATGACCACAGGAACTGAACATAGAGGTGTTACGGTACCGTTTTTTGATAAGGTGTAAACACAAATAACAAATAACCTTCCAGCCTAAATTTGGCTGTAGCTCTGAACGGCTCAGCGCGACTTATGCCTGGTTTCGTGGTGGCGGGTCACATATGTAGTATATATGTGTCAGCAGGGCTCATACATGCAACATAATTTCTCAAAAGTGCGCCTAAAAAATTTGAGGTGGCACCAGTGTGACCTAACCTGACTGTCACCAGATGGTATCTGGTAACCTTCCGCAACTGATACGTTTTCAAAGGAGGGGCCTTGTCTAAAATTCTTACATGTGATTAGATGGAGAATCTGTCCGTCATCTTGACTGACTCTGGGCTACCAAACACTAGCTGGCAACATCTGTTGTGGATGCTGTTGTCATTTCTTCTTCCCATTTCCTTTACTGTCAGCCCAAGTTTACCAGCCTCTTTGACTTGGTTATCTACCAACACAACCAGGTAAGATACCACAATAACCATGGGCTTGACACATATATGCATATAACAAAATTATCAATATTGCAAAAGGTCAAAGGTCAAGGTTGCATTTAGCAGAAAGGTCAAAATGACAATATTGGCTCTAATTCAAGAACAGGTGAGATTAGGCATGTCTGAATGCTTATGTTTCCCTAACCCATACATGTAATGAACAGGGATAGCGCTGCTAGGCTACAGTTGTATGACACCAAGTAGGATTTACTTTCTGTCTATTTTTCCTCATCTGTTCATTCATCACATAATAAAATTCCTTATGTTGTCATTTTGTATTTCCAGGATTTACTCCAAGTTCTCCTCAAAGAAGATGCAGGAACTATCCGAAGCAGGTCTGATGAATTTCCTGCTACTGTTTTTAGTGGTGGCTCGACAGGTGGAGCTGGAGGACGTAGCTGGCAGAGCCTGTGAGCTGCTGGGCTTCCTGCCCTCCAACTGCCCCCCGGGACACCGCACCCTGGTGTGGAGGGGCCAGCTGGCACTACTCCTACTGTTTCAGGTGTGCTTATGAGTCATAACATTAAACATCTGAATGCTGGGTTTGGAGGTTAAAGTGAGAAGGAGAACTTAAGGCCACTGCTGCAAACACCAAGTACCATCATCAAAGCCAATGTTTACTGTAGTAGCAATGATGCAGTTTTACTTTTTACTTTATTACAGTTGAGAAGTAGTCCTTTTTTACTTAGTTCTAGGAACTAAATAATTCTTCGATCTATATAGTTCCTAGGGAACCTCTGGGTTTGCATTCCGACAGGGCAGTAGGAACCATGGGAGGGGATAATGTGATGCTAACATCCACCACAGCAGGGCCGGACTGGATCAGGATTTCAGGCTGGGAATATCCCACAGCATCCAGGCCACTTCCAGCACCACAGAGGCAAAATTTAAGTTTTTTTCCCTTCCAAATACCTTTTGTAATTTCCTTTCAGCAATTAAAATAATATTATTACACTGGCTGTCAGACAACACCGCACTATTAAACTAATGCATGACAACAGCTCACAGTACAGTACTTTTTTCTCATTCTCTCCCTGACTCAATATTAAAATACTATATAACCGACCGCTTTAACTTAACCACCTGCAGCTCGGACCGCAATAAATGTATTTGAAAAGAACGGACCCGACCCGCACTCGACCCACATTTTGAAAATGTAATCAATGGTCTTTATGAACATCACATGACCTTACTCACATACCTGCATTAATTTCCATGTTAAAATCCGATGTCATTGGGATTGACAAACTGTGACAGCCAAAGAGACATTTGAACTCAGTTTCCACGGAAAAGAAATCATCTTAAAATCTCAATGAATGTGTCCCAAACATTAACTTTTTTTTTTTTTTTTGGATATTTCCAGAGCTGCCATTCTCCTCACTTGACTTTCTCTCTTTCTCCCTACATACCGTAGGATACTTCTGTTATTCAGGAATAACTCATTCAATTATTTTCATTTTATCACATCTTTCACCAGACTTGAGGTGCGTGCTGAGATAGCTGACTTTTAGTGCACATTTAGCGGGTCAAATTATAGTTTACTTTGTCACGGAAAAATAAAAATAATAATATAAAAATGTTAAAATTGCAATAGTGTGTTTCACACATAGTGAGAATGCATAGGGCCTCGACCCTGCGTGCTCGATCCCTAATAATAATTTAAAGAAGAAGATGAAAATAAATCAGGCCTACAGTAATTTGATGAAAAAGTCAAAAAACCTAATCAGAACAGGACATACAACAAAACTCTGCATAAACCTTTACTGTGGATTTTTCATATTTTTTTTGTACAAATTGTGCCAGTTCTGCCTTTTTGACATGGTCTGACCTGTGTTCCAGGAGAGAGGTCTGGATGTCGGGGCCCAGGCCAACTGGCTGGCTTCTTCCTTTAATGACACAGCCAAAGAGTTCTACAATAAGAATACAGAGGTGTCTCGCAAACTGGCCCTCTGGGGACCGCTGGGCTCGTACCTGGAGGGTGTGGCAGAGGTGTTTGAGACCAGCACCAGCCTCAGCCTTTCAGAAGAAAAACTGCTTAGCGAAGGCTTTGATTGGCTACTGCCCGCCTGCCGGCAGTCGGAGCTCAGTGCTGCCTTGGGCTTCCTGCAGATTGTCCTCGCCCAACTCAGGTGAGAGACAGAGAGAGAGAGAGAGAGAGGTGTAAATATTCACCAGCCCAGGTTTTTCTTTATTCTTCTGGGTTTCTTTCATTCTTTCCTTTCTATGGTTGGATACCGAAAAGGTTTCATTCAATAACGATACCAAATCGATACTTTAAAAATGGTGTTGGTTTCTCAACTGTGTTGAAATCGGTACTTTATGACGAAAAAAAAAACTATTAAATTACAACCAGAGACATACACGATTGAACTATAACATCCAAATTTAACTGATGACTAACTGAACCAGTGTGTCTGACAAACATACTGACTGAGAGAACACATCTATGTTACAACTCATTAACCTATTATTAATATCATTATTAAGCTATTATTATTATTATTAATCTCATCCAACATTGGTTGAGAGATGATTGTAATCATTGTGTGTGTGTGTGTGTGTGTGTGTGTGTCCACAGACATATCATGCTATAACTAAATTAATACTTTCTATGAAATTACATGGACATATGTAAATAGCTAATGTGCATCAAGATACAATTATTCATTTGAGTAAAGGTCAAAGGTCAAGGTCACAATTAACTAAAAGGTCAAAATCACATTATGGGTTATAACTCAAGAACGGAGGGTCACAGAACTCCCAGATTAGTACCAAACGATGCAGAATGAAGATTTATACATTTCTAATAATTGGTGTTATCACCTAAGACCAATAGTTTTTGATATCTCTGCAGGTCAAAGGTGACATGTCACAAAATTAACTTTGTAACACTGTTTGTGTGTGTCAAACATAGACATATCACCCTATAACTTAATCAATACTGGATATATTATCATAATATTACACACACTGACACATATATACATATAACCAAATGATCAATATTTCAAAAGGTCAACGTCGCATTGGGCAGAAAGGTCAAAGTTACATTATTGGCTCTAATTCAAGAACAGGTTGTCATAGAAACAGAAGATTGACACAAAATAGCAGCGAGATGACACATTCTCTGAATACTATCATTATTATTGTTATTATTAAGCTAGCACCACATGTCATGTCACTGGTTGAGGAATTCTCAAACACCTTTTAGTTATTTGTAGCTGTTATTAAAATGACTTAGTGTGTCAGTGTTTATCACCTGGTCTGACACACTGGATATTTACATTTATGATCTGATATTAGCACAGTGTTAGGCTAGTGCTATTAGCACATCGCTAGGCTTGTGCTATTAGCACAGCGCAAGGCTACTTAGCTGATGACTGAATCTTTCAAATATGGTGTAGCTTAAGCTTTAAGGTAAACATCGTGTGTCACCAAGTGTTTCAATAAAGCAGTCATATTTCTGTCTTTACATGTAAATGTCTTTAACACCTGTCGCATTTGGAAGAATCTGGAACTTCTTGTGAACTTTAACCACACATTTGACTTTTTCGCATATGACACATTGATGTCGTCTTCACTGCTGTGTGTACGTGCTTCCCTTAACAGTGGACAGAGGAAGTAATTAAACAACAGCTGCATATATGTGTGGCACCCAAATATATAAATACTGAATTTTACCTTTGATTTGGATCTGGTTACTAACGTTAATGTCTGTCCCGGTGCCATAACTAGACCCACTTTAGGTACCAAACCCTATTTCCTGATAGCTCCTCCCTCACAGACACTGATTCAGACCAGTGTTCTATGGTAAGGCTGTGCTAAGCTGTTATTAAAATCTGATAAGCGGCTCCAGTAGAGGAGGGATGTGTACTTTTCCCAGCACAGCCCACAGTCCATTCTCTGCTCCCGCCGACAATAGGAGGATTGTAATGATTGTAATGTCAGCAGCACAGAGTGTCTATAAAGACCTTGTGTTTGCACTGAGGCCCCTGTTAGTCTCAGGAGGACCGGTGGCCTCCAGGTCACCCTCACCAGGTGCCGGTGAAGCCCTGAGTAGGGTTACAGGCTCAGGGGAACCGTCGGTGGAGCCTCCTGTCGTCATGGGGACGATGCTGTGGTCAGTTGGGCGTCAGGACAGGTTCAGCTGCAGGACACGGGTGTTTGTTACACCAACGACCCCGACTGAAGGTCACAGAACCTCTGCTGAAACACTGTCTGTTTATGTGGACACTCTGAGGCAGGAACACACAAGTCACATGACACTGGAACCTTCTGGACACAACTATCACACACCATCTGTCTGTCACACAGATGTGGGAAGGAACTAAACACAAATACTTTGTTACTGTACGTAAGGAGATTTTTTTAGGTATCTATACTTTACTGGAATATTTATTTATCTGGAAACCTTTAACTTTTACTCCCTACATTTTTGCATAAATATATGTACTTTATACTCTTTACATTTATATAAATATATGTACTTTATACTCTTTACATTTATATAAATATATGTACTTTATACTCTTTACATTTATATAAATATCTGTACTTTATACTCTTTACATTTATATAAATATATGTACTTTATACTCTACATTTATATAAATATATGTACTTTATACTCTTTACATTTATATAAATATCTGTACTTTATACTCTACATTTATATAAATATATGTACTTTATACTCTTTACATTTATATAAATATCTGTACTTTATACTCTTTACATGTATATAAATATCTGTACTTTATACTCTTTACATGTATATAAATATATGTACTTTATACTCTTTACATTTATATAAATATATGTACTTTATACTCTTTACATTTATATAAATATATGTACTTTATACTCTACATTTATATAAATATCTGTACTTTATACTCTTTACATGTATATAAATATCTGTACTTTATACTCTACATTTATATAAATATATGTACTTTATACTCTACATTTATATAAATATCTGTACTTTATACTCTTTACATGTATATAAATATCTGTACTTTATACTCTACATTTATATAAATATCTGTACTTTATACTCTTTACATTTATATAAATATCTGTACTTTATACTCTTTACATGTATATAAATATATGTACTTTATACTCTTTACATGTATATAAATATCTGTACTTTATACTCTACATTTATATAAATATCTGTACTTTATACTCTTTACATGTATATAAATATCTGTACTTTATACTCTTTACATGTATATAAATATATGTACTTTATACTCTTTACATTCTCAGAATAGACTCATTACTTTTTCAAACTAAAGTGACTTCAGAAGGAAAATTAGAGGAGAAATATTGTGACTTTATATATATATCATCATTTTGACTTTTTATGTCACACTTTTGACTTTATCTCATAATTTTACCTCTTTATCTCATAATTATGCATTACTTATCTAATAATTTAGACTTTTTATCTCACAATTCTGCTTTTTTAAAATCTGATCAAAATGCGTTTGTTTCAATTGTGACAATCCCTCCATTTTTCCTAAATTTCCTGTGACCTGTGAGTAGTTGTGACCTGATCAAACACATCATCTTGTCACTAACTCACTTTTAAAGGCTTTATTTTTGGATACATTTAAAATCTTTATGATTTTTCCTGCTTAAATCTGTATTATTTCATCCATTATTAAAATGAAATTTTACTTTTTATTTTATTACAGTTGACAAATTTTACTTTTTTACTTTTACCTCAGTAAAGGAGCTGAATCAGTACTTGTACTTATGTTTCCACGCCAGTAGCTGTACTTCTGCTGCAGTACAGAATGCAAGACCCACGTCTGCACAGGTGGCATTTTTTATTTGGTTAAATGGGTCAGTGTGGTCTGGGCCATAACACACAGGGCCTCTGGGAGTTCTCTTATCTCTCTCCTTGGCCATTAATGTGCAAATGTGTGCCCTCCAACCCCCGAGATCTGAGATGGGAAGTTTGGGAATTAACAAAGCTAACGAGGTACTGTGTTATGGGAGCCGTCCATTGAAATAAGAGCGGAGGAGTACACTTAAGTTAGTGTTTGACTATGTGTGCAGGTTGGAGAGGATGGAATGTATACTCTAGAGAATTAAAGCAATCACACACCTACATAAATCAGTCAGAAGGCCCACTAACACTTAACTTTACAATGTCCTTATTCTCACGTTTCAACTCATTTATTAACCTTTTGTAAGTGGTGTAAGTATAAAGTGTCAGTGGACGCAATCAAGTATATTCTGTGGGTTTCAACAAGTTAAATTTAAGACTTTTTAAGACCATTAGGAAAGCAATTTAAGATCTATTTCATGTCCCGCTGCGCTGTGGCTGGACTTTGGTGATGCTCCCAGTGTGAGTTTGGATCAATGCTGGGTCACAGTTGGCATTTGCCAGGTGGTTTTCAAAGGCTGATTTAAGCTTTTCTGACTTTCTATGTGACTTTAGTGCTTCCACAGAATGGCTTCCTTATTTTCAAGGGTTTTCTTGCAAATGGCACAAATGGGTTTCAAATGTATTATTGTCAAGAGCAGAGCTTGCCGCAGAGTTCTGTCGTGACACATTCTTACGTGGTTGACGTGGTCAGATGTTGAGTTTGATTTCAGATTTGGATTCCTTAAAAGGAATCAAATTCAAGATCTGACCAAATATTTGACCTTGTGGATCACGTGACCTTGAAAATTTTGGTCTATTTCATAGCCCTTCATAGTCTGCAAATAATATGCAAAAATCACAGGTGTAATATTTTTTGTTATATATTTTAGGTCAATGTATTTTTGAACTATCCTGAAGCTCTGTTAATATTTACCATGACTGGGCAAGTAAATAGTTATTATGTGAAAAGGTGATGTACACATTTATATTTGTTCCTCAGAATATACATCCTATTGTATTTCCTGAAAATAATAGAGTGAAAAATTATATTGTTCATTCTAATTTGTATTCCTTAAACGGTTTCTGACAGAATGAGACCTATTTTATGAATATTGGACCAGTAGTTCAGAAGTTATTGCAGTTTGAATAATGGGGGCATCATCAAAAATCGCTAAAATCGGCAGAATGTTGGCGGGCCATATCTCAGAAACGGTTCGTCCGATTAACATAAAAATTGGAGAATCATCTTTTCCTGCCAGACTTACCCCTAAGTCAAAGTTTCAGCAAAATTTGAGGGGGTTAGGGTTAAATTTGACATGGAATGACCTTATAAAAGATATTCTGGTAAATGTAGAAATACTGATTCAACTCCTTAACTGAAGTAAAAGTAAAAATAAGCACAATTTCTCAATTGTAATAAAGTACAAAAGTAAAAAAATAAATAAACAAAACCCAAGAAGGGCATTTTATTTTATTTATTTATTTATTTATTTATTTATTTATTTATTTATTACTATGAAATCAATAATATTTATTTAACCAGGAACAATCTGAAAAGTAAAGTACTGTATCCAAAATAAAGCCTTTAAAAGTGAGTTAGTTTGTAGATAATATGTTTGACCAGGTTACAGTTACTTATAGTTTTGTGGGTATTGGCAGGAAATTTAGGAAAAATGGGGGAAAAAAGTCATAACTGAAATAAAAAGTCATTGTGAGATTTTTTTTTTTAAATGCACGATTTTAAGATTAAAAAAAGTCAAAATTGTGAGATAAAGGTCATATGATTATAATGTATAAAGTCCCTATTTCTCTCCTCATTTTCCCTCTGAAGTGACTTATTTTTCTACTGTCACATCTGTTTAGTTTGAAAAAGTAATGAGTCTATTCTGAGAATATAAAGAGTATAAAGTACAAATATTTATATAAATGTAAAGAGTATAAAGTACATATATTTATATAAATGTAAAGAGTATAAAGTACAAATATTTATATAAATGTAAAGAGTATAAAGTACATATATTTATATAAATGTAAAGAGTATAAAGTACATATATTTATATAAATGTAAAGAGTATAAAGTACAAATATTTATATAAATGTAAAGAGTATAAAGTACAAATATTTATATAAATGTAAAGAGTATAAAGTACATATATTTATATAAATGTAAAGAGTATAAAGTACAAATATTTATATAAATGTAAAGAGTATAAAGTACAAATATTTATATAAATGTAAAGAGTATAAAGTACAAATATTTATATAAATGTAAAGAGTATAAAGTACATATATTTATATAAATGTAAAGAGTATAAAGTACAAATATTTATATAAATGTAAAGAGTATAAAGTACAAATATTTATATAAATGTAAAGAGTATAAAGTACAAATATTTATATAAATGTAAAGAGTATAAAGTACAAATATTTATATAAATGTAAAGAGTATAAAGTACAAATATTTATATAAATGTAAAGAGTATAAAGTATAAATATTTATATAAATGTAAAGAGTATAAAGTACATATATTTATATAAATGTAAAGAGTATAAAGTACAAATATTTATATAAATGTAAAGAGTATAAAGTACATATATTTATATAAATGTAACGAGTATAAAGTACATATATTTATATAAATGTAAAGAGTATAAAGTACAAATATTTATATAAATGTAAAGAGTATAAAGTACATATATTTATATAAATGTAAAGAGTATAAAGTACAAATATTTATATAAATGTAAAGAGTATAAAGTACATATATTTATATAAATGTAAAGAGTATAAAGTACATATATTTATATAAATGTAAAGAGTATAAAGTACAAATATTTATATAAATGTAAAGAGTATAAAGTACATATATTTATATAAATGTAAAGAGTATAAAGTACAAATATTTATATACAAGTACGAAGTTGAAAGTTGCCAAAAAATGTAAAAGTACAGTAATGAAGTCCTTTTACGTATATACTTCCACCTCTGGCTGTGTGTTACGGGCTGGACAACAACGACCGACCCATTTAACCAAATTTAAAAAATACCACGCCCCTTCTTTTTCGACCTGTTCCGCAGAATTAAACCTAATTCTTCGCCGTGGCGATTCTCAGTATCTCCTTAGTGATTAATGCCTTTTCTGTGACACAATTAATGGGTAATTACGTAGCCTGGCAAATGTAGCCTGTGCATCATTATGTCTATTAAGAGCCGTGTGGAATCTGCACACATTAAGAGAATTATTCTGCCAATGACCGAGGCGGCGGACGCTTCCAAACATGAGGAAAAGGAGCCCAGTCCCAGACATAATTCCTCAGTTTCATTCCTTTCCATGAACCTCTGTCACTGGAGGTTTTGGGTAGCTCTGGTTTGATGAGGTGAGCTGGTACCGGCACAACGTGTTGGATCTGTTTTCAAGACAAACAATTAATCCCAATCTCCTGGGTTTGATCAAATACATGCCTTGTCGTGATTCATTTCGTTTGACATCGACACCGAGCCAGTATTTCAACAATGATTTAATTTTCTCAAGTCACACAGCACATCTTAGACAGTAGCTAGTAATTACAAGCATTTAATTTCACATTTTAAAGGCATTATCCGGAGTAAAAATATATTTAGTAATAAGTTTTTGGATTTCTATCTATACCCTCAAATACGTTATATGGGTCAAAATTATCGAATTGGAAGTTTATTCATAAAATCCCAGTAAAATGTCTCCTGAACACTTCTAACGATGAGTTTTTGTTAAATTCCTACTGTAAGTTCTTCAAATCATGCCTTTTAGGAAGAACAACTGACTCTGACAGTAATTAAGTCTAAAAGAAAGAAAAATCGACTTAAAAATTTTGATTTTTTTCCCGATCATGTTTGGTACCGTTGGAAAGATGGGGATTCCCTCTAGACAACCCTCAAATAGAAATCTACATAATTATAGATTTGAACCAATGGGAGGCCTCAGAACAAAGCCTTCTGCACTAAACTAAAGCCCTTGTTGCTATGGCGATGTGATCTGATTGGTTGAATTAGTGTCATGCAAAAATTTTAACTTAACTTTAAGATGAATATAAAATCTGAATTCATGAAATTTGACCCAATGACTGGTTTTAGCCTGGAGGGTCACATATCTTTTTAATACAGTTTCAAAACTAAACCTGTATCAAACTCTTCTGGACGTAGTCCAAGTTCTTTGGTGATCGGGCCAAAAACTGCTGATCGGTGCATGACTATGTTATTTACTTAGGTAGTGGCGGCTGTGGCTCAGTTGGTAGAGTGGGTCGCCCAATGACCGAGAGGTTGGCGGTTCGCGTCCCGACACTGGCTGTCCACATGTCGAAGTGTCCTTGGGCAAGACACTGAACCCTGACTTAGGCCCCCAGTAGGACTGACCTTTGACCTTAGAAACCTACTGGTGTGTAAATGTAAAGAGTTTTGAACCATGAAGGTGGAAAAGAACTATATAAGTGCAGAACATTTATTTATTATTCTTTTGGTTGCTTTAAGTTGAGGACAAATCAAAATTACAATGAGCGATTCATAATCAAATGAAATCGCGAAGTCAGAAGCGGTGTCGCCTCCATCTCCTAAAGAGAAGACGTTCCAAAGGAAGCTGACGTGAGCCAGGTTTTTACACTCATGTTTCAAACGTCTCAATCCGTCATGCGTACATGTTAGATGGGGGGGGGGGGTTAAACAGGGTTTCTATCAGTGTCTTGGCGTGGAGAGAGCGTGTGTTTGTGTGTACACATTGTAAGACACTGCAGTGAGGAGGATTAAGTGGGGTCTCTGACAATGTCTTGTACAATGAGGGTTGATGGGTGTGAAAGGCCCATTCCGCAGTCGTAACGAGGCTAATGAATTCAGACTCTAATCGATTGTCTCAGCTCTCTCTGGATTAGATGCAACCTTGCTGGAAGGGAAGGCACTACCGAGGTGTGTGCGTGTGTGTGTATTTGCATGTGTTTGTATTACTATCATTTTGGGGACACAATATGTTTTCACAGTTACACCATGGGGACCAAAATTCAGGTCCCCACAAGGGTTAAATATAAGAGTAGGTCTCCACTAATAATATAGAAATGATGTGACCCTATAAATATGTTAATTTTGGGAAGTCCCCATAAAGCACGAGGGAAACAGGTGTAAAGTGAAAAATGTATTTTTCAAAGGTTTGAAGATGTGTTTACTTTTAAAAAAAAGTATTTATTTTTATGTATTTATTTCATTTTCATTTAGAAAAATGAAATAAATAAGCTAGCTAGTTGCTGTGTTGCTGTATCTTTTCCTCCTTCCATAGCACATCTCAACACCCCCCCCCACCCCCCCACCCCCCATCTGGGCGAATGAGAGGGACAGGAGGATCATCTCCAGTCTAAATGAGATTACAGCTCCTTCAGCTGCTTATCTGGGCTAATGCCAGCCACTGTGGGGCGGCTGTGGAGGCTGGGGGCTGGGGGCTGGGGGGGGGTGTGGTGGCTGGGGCCAGAGCCAGGGATGAGCCACAACAGCCAAACTATAGTCTGTGTACAGGGGATCAGCATTAGCCTCCACTCTTTGCCTGTTATATCCTCCTCCACCTCCACCCCGTCTCAACAGTGCAGCGCACCACCGCACCTTCTAATCCCCCTGGAGACCAGACAGACCAAACACATGTTGAAGGAGTAGAAGTGAAAGAGAGAAGCAGGGGAGCAAAAGAATTTGACAAAGTAGAAAGTGGAGTTGGAGGGGGTGTGTGTGTTTGTATTGCTATCTTTTTTCTTTTTCAACTTTGTTTATTGAACAAAAAATATTTTCAACATTTCCTCAGCAATGTATATTTTTTTTCTTTTTTCACAAAAAAAATATTGAAACAAACGTCAGTTAGCAAATAGTAAATATAAGATAGATTCAAATAGGTAAATAAACAAAGACACAAAGTATGTCCACACTACTGTTGCACCAATCAAAGAGCTGCTTATCATAATCAGTCAGTATTGACCCAAAACAGCCCAATCAGTGATAGGAAAAACATGAAGCCCAAAAAGCCGAACAACTAATGTAAAATCATCATCATGTATTGCTATCTTTATGGGGACATTGATATGTTTACACCAGAGGTGGGTAATCCCAGTTCCCAACAGTAAAAGTCCTGTCATGTCCTGGTTCTTCCTGTTCACTTCATACAAGTGATTCACCTAAATATCCATCCACCTGGATGAGGACTTGTGTGGTTGGAACAAATACATGGCAGGACGTTTACTCTTTGGATCTGGGATTACCAAACAGTCACACTATGAGCACCTCTGACACTATGGGGACCAACATTCAGGTCCCCACAAGGGTTAAATATAAATAAAGGTCACCACTAGTAAAATAGAAATGATATGGCCCTATAAATATGTCCCCATGAAGCATGAGGGAAACAGGTGTAAAGTAAAATGTGTTTTTCAAAGGTTTGAAGATGTGTTTACTTTTGTTTTCTTTTTTAATATATTTGTTTTATTATTGTTTTTTTTTTTCATTTTTATTTATTTATTACTATTTATTCTATATATTTGTAGTTAATTTTAGTTTTGAAATAATTATTTTTTAATTCATAATTAATTTTTTTTATTAGATTTTTAAAAAATTTATGATTTTATTTTATTTCTTTACGGTCACGACCCAATGGCTACTTGATTACAAACTTGGTCCTCATGAGACACAGAAACCAGTAAGTATATACTCTGTGTATGCATGTGTATATATGTGTGTGTGTGTGTTGTACCCATGAGAGACAGTGCTGTTTGTCTTTGGCGTGGGACAGAATAGTTAATGTGCTTTTCTTTGTGTTTCCAGACGGGTCCATCAGCGGACTGTCCTTTCAACTCCCACCTTGGGCCGGACTGCCACCATCAACATGATGAAAGAGCGCCACCTAGCGGTAGCAGCAGCACTATGGGCACACTTCTTCCCCTTCCTCCGCGGCCTCCGTCTCTCCCAGACCCCTCCCCCACAGCTGGCAGACGCCGCTGCAGGTCAGAAACGCTGATGAGACACAGACGCACCGAGGGTGAAAGGATGCAGAAAAACAAACCTTCATAATCCTCTATGAAAACCATCAACTAATAGAGTTATCTGGATTATTGGGGACTTTATGATGGGGTGATGGGGTATAGACAGAGAACACAGGCATCAAACATGCGGTCCGGGGACCAAATCTGGCCCGTCAAAAGCTCCATTCTGGCCTATAATTTTTTTTGCCTTAAGACAATGACAACAAGTTGCCTTTGGATGAATTTTACACTAATATATGAATCATTTTAGGTGAGTGTTCCACATTCAGATAAATTTACTCTCATAATAACCTATAAATAATCCCAAGTAAAATTTTTCTCTCTAAATCAAAATGTTTTCATCTAGTTTCACTAAAATGAAGTGTAATTTTGCACAAAATAAAATAAAATCTGTAAAACCGGAATGAATATGAACAACCAGAAATGTCTTAAGAGAAATTAGTGGAATTTTAATAATATTCTACATGTTGTTAAATGTATTGTATATTTACTCTCGCCCAACGTTGTTTGGGTGAGATTATTGTAATCACTGTGTGTGTGTCCGCAGAGACACATCATGCTTTAACTCAATGAATATTTGAGATATCACTATGAAATTACATGGTCATATACATATAGCAAATACGCATCAGATGCAATGATCCATTTGAGTCAAGGTCAAGCTTGTGGAACACTGTTTGTGTGTGAAACATAGACATGTCACGCTATAACTTAATCAATCCTGGGTGTATGTATATGTATATGTATATGTATATGTATATGTATATATATATATATGTATATATATATATATATATATATATATATATATATATATATATATATATATATATATATATATATATATATATATATATATATATATATATATAGGTGACCAAAGGTGACAGAGAACAAACAGGCCAAGATCCTGTGGGACTTCCAGATCCAGACTGACAAGATGGTGATGGCCAATCAGCCTGACATAGTGGTGGTGGATAAACATGAGAAGACAGTGGTGGTGATAGATGTAGCAGTCCCCAGTGATAGCAACATGAGAAAGAAAGAACATGAGAAGAGAAGAGAAATACCAAGGGCTGAAAGAGGAGTTAGAGAAAATGTGGAGTGTGAAGGCAACAGTGGTACCAGTTGTGATGGGGGCACTAGGGGCAGTGACCCCCAAGCTGGGACAATGTCTCCAGCAGATACCAGGAACAACATCAGAGATCTGTGTCCAAAAGAGAACATTGTTAGGAACAGCTAAGATCCTGCGCAGAACCCTCAGGCTCCCAGACCTCTGGTAGAGGACCCGAGTCTGAAGGAGACACCGCCCACGTGGGGCGAGAGGAACATTTTTATTTATTTTTTTTTTTAATAAAATGAAATTATCAATATTGCCAAAGGTCAAGGTCGCATTTAGCAGAAAGGTCAATATCACATTATTGGGTCCAATTGAAGAACGGGTTGTCATAGAAACTTGAGATTGGCACAAAATAGGGGCAACAGACTAGTATTTAGTTTTAAACTGATGTTTCAGTTCCATCGTATTTGACTATATTCAGATTTCAGTAATAATATTGTGATTAAATGTTCAGTCCTACTGACAGATGCAGCAGAATAAATCCACTGTTTCTGGAGGGTAACATACTCATAAATCTGTCCGTTTGTCCGTCTTAGGCTTCACGCTGTTGGCCTTCGACCTGCCCGGCTCCGCCCCTCAGGACCTCCAGCCCAACCCGGTCCAGTCCATCATGCAGTACTTCGGCTGGGATGACATGGTTCATCCTCTCCTAGTGACACGTTATCTTCCTCACATGCTCCAAAACAGGTACTGGCCGCCATCACAGCGCACTAGGGATGGGCATAATGAATCGATTAATCGATAATTGATCATTAAGAATTTCACTGAGGAAGTTAATTTTTAGTTGCTAGGATTTGATCAGTTTTACTTCCTCTCACTCTCTTTCCAATGTCTTATAGAATTGTATGAAACATGACTGCTGTGTCATTTATTTATTTGTGTGTTTTCTTCCTCAGTTGTTTGTTTGTTCTTCTTTACTCTGTGACACAACCAAAATCTTTTTTAAACACATCCTGGGAAAACATCAGGTTGGTGAGATGGGGATAACGGAAAAAAGTTTCCGAATGGTGTTTGTCGGAAGCATCTAATCCAGTGGTTTCAACCTCGTTTTGTTTCCAGGGAAACATTCAGCTAGCCGAGCTGCACTAACCCCCCTAGCATCAGTAAATCTAATGTTCTATCGTAGTAGCCTAGCCACACTAGCTCCTCCTAGCATCAGTAAATCTAATGTTCTATCGTAGTAGCCTAGCCACACTAGCTCCTCCTAGCATCAGTAAATCTAATGTTCTATCGTAGTAGCCTAGCCACACTAGCTCCTCCTAGCATCAGTAAATCTAATGTTCTATCGTAGTAGCCTAGCCACACTAGCTCCTGCTAGCATCAGTAAATCTAATGTTCTATCGTAGTAGCCTAGCCACACTAGCTCCTCCTAGCATCAGTAAATCTAATGTTCTATCGTAGTAGTCTAGTTTCACTCAATGTAACTTTTGTCTAGATTTCCCTGAAACTGGTCGACCAATCACAGTGAAGTCAGAGGGCGGGCCTAACAAAGTGATGCTGACGATTGGTAGAGAAACAAGCATAAACAACCATAGAAGAAGAACAACAACAGGTGTAGATTTCCTTTTATCACAGATGAGTGAAGAATGTGAGAAAACGTCAACAATCTTTAAATTCTTTTACAGAAGTGACAACAGTCGTTCAGCTCCATAATCCACCATTTTGTTTAGTCATTCCTAACTTTCTCCGGACTTTTCCATCAACTTTCAGGCGCTCTAACTACGTCATCCTAAAGATTACACTGATTGGTTGTAGTACCGTCCTATTGCATACAGAGGATTTGAAAGACAACCTTTTAGCCCCGCCTCCCCTGACCCATACATGGAATGAATAGAGATAGCACTGCTAGGCTAACTTTCAGCCTGATTTGATCTCCAATGGGCCAGAGCTTCTCTGGAGCTTTCAATCAACGAACCTTGTAAATTCTAAAACCTTTATAAACTATCCAAACGTAAAACATAACCTGAAACAAACTGAATATTTTTCAGAAAAATAAGCGACATTTTAACAACTTCACTTATGGATCAGACCTACAAAGATAATAAATATACACTAAAAACAGGAGGAAAATTGTTAAAATTCTGCTTCATTTTCTTTAGACACTTCATGTTTTTCATAGTTTTTTTCAGTTTATTTCCATTTTATTACTACAGGATAATTTACAAATGTAAATATTGTATAATTTAATGTTGTTTTTTGCACACACAAAAAACCAACAAAAATTGGAACTTATCATTATGTATAGGCAGAATGTTTTGGTTTTTCACATCAAATTGAGAAGAAAATACAAAATCATTAATTTTTTTTGTTGGTTATTAAACTTATTATAATTTTACTGGAGATTGTATTGGTGTGTATGTAAACGCATCAGGCCGGTCAGATGGGGGATGACAGACAAAATGGTTTCCAAATGGTAAATGGTCTGCACTTATATAGTTCTTTTCCACCTTCGTGGTGCTCAAAGCGCTTTAGATTAGCTTCACATTCACACACACACTCATACACCAGTAGGTTTCTAAGGTCAAAGGTCAGTCCTACTGGGGGCCTAAGTCAGGGTTCAGTGTCTTGCCCTAGGACACTTCAACATGTGGACAGCCAGAGCCGGGTCGCGAACCGCCAACCTCTCGGTCATTGGGCGACCCACTCTACCAACTGAGCCTCTAGTGTTTGGGAGAAGCATCTCATTAATAAATAAGACCTGGGAGTGTCCTTGGTTTATGAAAATATGTTTTAATAAAACCTATGCCTCTAAAGCAGAATACAAAAACAGTTCATCCTCAAAAATACGCTCAAGGGTACAGAAAGTGTGAGTGTTTCAGCCTCAAAGGCTTTTCAAAAGCACTGCCAAGTGATATGAAGTAGCTGCACCTGAATTTAAAAGCAGAACAAGGACACAGGTTTATTTATTAATTTATTGTTTCTAAGTATCAGGCTGCCAGGGCTCCTTTCACTGCTGTTCACCTTATTTATACACCCAGCTAATGCTTTTATTTCAACGTAAATTAAACTGAATTAACACAACGCTTCTGTACGTCAACTCTAAATGCATCTGTTGGGAAGGCTGCAGGAATTATTTTTTCTTAAAGGGATTATGCAGAGTAAAAATTAGTTTAGCTAATTCTTTAGACGATTGAGAGTACATACATATAGTTGACATCAAAATCACACCATTTGGATGAACATTGAGAAATTTTGATTTTACCATTTTTAGCCAAACTGTGTTAATAATTTGACTTTTTATTTAATAATTTTGGCTTATTATCTCATAAAGTTTACAGGTTTTTTAAAAAATAATTTAGACTTTTTATTGGATTTTTATTTCACAATTTTGACTTTTTATCTCATGATTTTGACTTCACTTAAAGGGCAACATGCAGGTTAGACACTACTATGAATCATAGTTTATATAAATGATGAAGTGTCAGGATGTCGATAAAGGAACTGCAATTCAACATCGCAATTAACACTTTTTTAACCAAAAACGTGAAGAAATAGCATCCCTGTCCAAAAACGGAGAGTGTAGTAGGAGGCAGCCCACAAGATCAAGCCAACTACAGTGTATGGTGCCAGGGCAATAGAGATAGGCATAGACACAGGAATGATGGGTAAAGGAGGGAGATAGAGCTTAATAATCAGTGGTGAATTGGACAAAGTATCTGGTGAATGCAGTCGTAGCATAGCAGCTAATGCTATGAGTTTACATCAGGCATGTTTACCTCCTTAGTGTAATAAATGTACTGTCATGATTAATACTTTCAGGTTTGTTTTTTTCATTAAACACCTCTGGAGCTGTTCTTTTTTAGGGATAACATTGTGTCTTACTAAACTCTAAATGCATCATTGTGTTGCCGTGACGCCCATACAGTTATTGCAGTTGCTAATGGTACTTCCAGGCAGGGACTTCACTGTATCCGTCAGATTTCCACAACTAAACATGTTTAATGTCTTCATCCACTCAATAGTTTAACAGTTTATATCATCCATACTCTGCTGTAACAACCATCATTACTTTACACATACTTTGAACATAGTTAACTGCTCTGTTACTATGGTGACAGGCTGTCACTGCAGCCATGACAATGAAAATAAATCCTGGTAAATGTCTTAGCTAATGCTAGTACGTAGTCTACATCAAACCATGGTGGACTCCATCACGTCCCCAGGAGGATAACACTCCAGTAAAATAACATCCACTAATGAACCAGTGAATTTTGATAGATGTGAAGTTCACTGTCTTCATCTGAACTAAACACAGACGGACAACTGACCCAAAGTTCTGACTGTTTCTACTAAGACAATGATGAACACCATGTCCTGACAGACTGCAGTTTGGAACAACCAACAACACAAACAATAATTCACCATCTGCACCTTATAATCCACTACACCTTATATATGAAAAACCTTCAAAAATGAACCATTCATTGACAGTCCACCTTATAGTGCAGAAAATATGGTAGAAATGTCTATTTTGCCATTTTGATCCAAACTGTGTTCACATAGAATTGATTAGAACATGTCTTTTTCACCCACACCAAACTCTATGTTCAGACTAACTCTTCTGAAGTTTAAAACAACATCACACTTCAGTGGTAGTAAGTAGAGGGTCCCTAAAGACAAACCTAAGTGTCCTCAGGTCTTCATGTCCTCAGATAGTGTGTCCACAGTTACTGATCTACACACATGGACCTGTGGTTCAGAAGACGTCTGAGGACGAAGACTGAAATAGTCGATTGCCGACACACTCTGGAAATTCATGAGTTTATTGCATTCTTAAAAAAAACAATAACCTGTTAGTAGGCTAACCTTTGCTGTTGTATACAGCTTTGTTTTGATTTCTAATGAAATAATGGACAATGTTTTTTTTTAAAAGAATGCAATGAAGACGTGAATTTCCAGAGCTTCTAACTCTGCACTCTGTAATTGACTATTTGGGTCGTCCTTCTCAGATGTCTTATGAATCCAGAGGTCCATGTCTGTGGATCACTAACTGTGGACACACTATCTAATTCCACGGTTCTCAAACTGGGGTCCGCGGACCCCTAGGGGGACGTGGCGCATGTCCAGCGGGTACACGAAATTATTCACGTTTTTTTTTTTTTTGTTTGTTTTTTGCTGTTTTATTTTGAAATGCGGAAGTTTTATTTTGTAGCGAGCGGGCGGAAGTAACAGCGCTGTTTGACGCCAGCTTGACTAAATTGAGACATAGCGAGTCACAGGCTATTTTTAGCCACCCTGCAGCGAACATGGATCGATTTTTGTGTCCGCCAAGTTCCTCAAGAAGTGGTAAAAGAAATGACAATGAAAATGACAATGACAAAAACAAACGCCCTAACCCTAAAAAGAGAAAGTACATTGATAGTTATATTGAGTTTGACAAGATCATCCCTCTCATTAAGTCTCTGTCTGTCTGTCTGTCTGTCTGTCTGTCTGTCTGTCTGTCACACACACACACACACACACACACACACACACACACACGGTTTTGTGTGTCTTTTGTTCCGTTTATTATTTTAAAATTATTTAAAATTGTTGTTTCTGAAGTGTTCATTTATATTATAATACCTGAAAATGTGGCTGGTTTGCACAAAAGCACTATTAAAAAAGGTTATCATTGTTTCATAATAATCATTGTTGAAGTGGTTTTTTATCATTTTCAGTATCGCGAGGATGAGGGGGGACATGGAAAAATGTCACCCCTCCAAGGGGGACCTGGGCCAAAAAAGTTTGACAACCCCTGATCTAATTTATGCTTCGGTATGTTGACGAAGACAGTTCCCTGCCAGAAATCCAGCAAAAGTCAAAATTATGAGATTAAAAAGTCAAAATTGCAAGTCACTCAGCACAATTACAATTAATCCATATATAAGGCGCACTGTGATTTCTGGAGAATATTAAAGTCTTTTAAGTGTGTTTTATAGTCCAGTAAATACTGTGACTAAGTCTCTTTGGATAATGTTCAGTGTAATATAATGTTGGATGTCTTCTGCATAACACACTGTCGTGATGATTGTGAAAAAAAAATCTGAAGGTACTAAAAAAAGTTATTAAATAGTCGTAAATTTAACTTAAAGATGTGTGTACCCAGTGAATGTTAGTAACGTGTGTTTCCATCCTGTTTTTGTTTGATCCAGTGACTTGGTGAGTTCCCTGAGCACCGAGTCGGTTCCAGCTGTTCCAGGATCAGCCCAGAGTCTGTCAGTGAGGGCCTGGTTTCGCTGTGTTCTGCAGCAGTACCTCCATAAGAACCCAGATGGTTCTGACAGTAGAACAGGTGATACTACTGAACTAAGAGCTCCACCTTAACATTAACAAATGCACAATTACAACTACAGCTGCACAACATATGGTCTGAGCAGTGACATTACAATGGACCTGTGAGAAATAGTCACATGACAGGTCCTAAAATTATCATTTTTATTTACTTGTATATTTTTTTCATTATTTTTTGTTTGTGTATTTAATGACATTTTATTTTCATTTGATATTTTTGTATTATTGGTTTGCCTTTTTAAATTAATTTAATAATTTTCTTATTTTTAATTCATGTCCATTGTTTATTTATGTATTTGATTACATTTTTATGTATTTATTTTTATCCATTTCCTTTTTTATTTATTCGTCCTATTTCTTCATTCATTCATTTATTTTATTGTTGAGTTTTTGTTTATTCATTTATATATATATATATATATATATATATATATATATATATATATATATATATATATATATATATATATATATAAATATATATATATATAAATATTTATTTGTCTTTTTCTTGTCTCGTCGTCTGAACCCGCTTTATCCTCACTAGGGTCACAGGGGTCACTGGTGGCCTAATCCAGGGTACACCCTGTATGAGTGTCCAGTTCATCACAGGACTGAACATATATAGACAAACAACACCGACACTTTCACACCTATGGGTGATTTAGATTAACCTGTTTACCAGTTAACCATTGCATGTGTTTGGATAGTGGGAGGAGCCAGAGTACCTGGAGAAAACCCACACAGACACGAGAACATGTAAACTCCACACAGAAAGGTCTGGTGTGGGAATAGAACCAACACCCTTCTGTCTGTGAGGCACCAGTGTTACCTACTGCACCACCAGTGTTAACTACTGTACCACCAGTGTTAACTACTGCACTACCCTGTTAACCACTGCACCACCAGTGTTAACTACTGCACCACCGTGACGCCCTGTCTTTTTATGTATTTATTTCAAAATATTTTTGATTTTATTTCATTAATATTTTTTTATTATTTGTTTGCCTTTTCAATTAATTTATAATATATATATATATATATATATATATATATATATATATATATATATATATATAAAATTTAATTTTTATTTTTTAACTTGTAATTTGTTTTTATCCATTTACTTTTATTTATTTGTCCTATTTATTTATTCATTTATTTTTTAAATGTATGTTTATGTTTAGATTCATTTGTCTTTTGATTTATCTATTTAATTGAAAACCTTTTTATTTACTTGTATTTATTGAATATTATTATTTTTTATTATTTGTTTGTTTTTTAAATGGATTTAAAAATGAAAAAATATAGAGAAATTTTAATTATTAATTTTATTTAATTATTTCAGGTTCAGGAAGAATGACACTGAAATGTATATTCTGTGTTTGACTGATAATCTGTTGGAATGTTTGCGTCTAGTATATATTCGCAATATATTTCACAGGGTTAAAAAAATTTACAATGTCAGCTTCATCATTATTTTTATTATTATTATTATTATTATTATAGAAGCATGTGGTGTGTGTGTGTGTGTGTCGGTGTGTGTGTGTGTGTGTTTTTGTGTGTTTGTGTTTTCCAGGCAGGACTGTGGAGGAACAGTTGTGTGAAGTGACCCGGCTTGTGTTAAGGCTCCCAGAGGTGGACGCTCTGCTGCAGAAGGCTGGCCTCCAGCCCATAACCAACAAGCCAGAGCCCAGTGCAGCCCTGGAGATGTTTATCAAGGTAACGCACGCTCTCATGTGACAAATGCAACCCAGTTTATTAGTGGCCCAACAAAGTAAACCCAAAACATTTGTTAGTTTAATATTCCTTAGCCGTGGATTTACTGTGACGGGAGATGATACAGTTTGAAATTAGGTCCTGTAGGACTTCTACGACCTGCACCATCTGTTTTTAACATCTTTAATTTACATTAATTTGTGCATGACTATAAAGTCCTGTGGTCTTTTATTATATCACTGTAAAAAAAAATTGGTAAAGTTTGCAATGGAAAAGTACAAACCATGACAGTGTGAATGTGTAAATTCTAAAAACCAGAAATGTCAAGTCTAATTTTCTTCAGGGGCCATATTTAATGCATTTTTATCTCCAGTGGGCTAGCTACGCTAGCTCCTCCTAGCATCAGTAAATCTAATATTCTATCGTAGTAGCCTAGCCACACTAGCTCCTCCTAGCATCAGTAAATCTAATGTTCTATCGTAGTAGCCTAGCCACACTAGCTCCTCCTAGCATCAGTAAATCTAATGTTCTATCGTAGTAGCCAAGCCACACTACCTCCTCTAGCATCAGTAAATCTAATGTTCTATCGTAGTAGCCTAGCCACACTAGCTCCTCCTAGCATCAATAAATCTAATGTTCTATTGTAGTAGCCTAGCTACGCTAGCTCCTCCTAGCGTCAGTAAATCTAATGTTCTATCGTAGTAGCCTAGCCACACTAGCTCCTCCTAGCATCAGTAAATCTAATGTTCTATCGTAGTAGCCTAGCCACACTAGCTCCTCCTAGCATCAGTAAATCTAATGTTCTATCGTAGTAGCCTAGCCACACTACCTCCTCTAGCATCAGTAAATCTAATGTTCTATCGTAGTAGCCTAGCCACACTAGCTCCTCCTAGCATCAGTAAATATAATGTTCTATCGTAGTAGCCTAGCCACACTAGCTCCTCCGAGCATCAGTAAATATAATGTTCTATCGTAGTAGCCTAGCCACACTAGCTCCTCTTAGCATCAGTAAATCTAATGTTCTATCGTAGTAGCCTAGCCACACTAGCTCCTCCTAGCATCAGTAAATCTAATGTTCTATTGTAGTAGCCTAGCCACACTAGCTCCTCTAGCATCAGTAAATCTAATGTTCTATTGTAGTAGCCTAGCTACGCTAGCTCCTCCTAGCGTCAGTAAATCTAATGTTCTATCGTAGTAGCCTAGCCACACTAGCTCCTCCTAGCATCAGTAAATCTAATGTTCTATCGTAGTAGCCTAGCCACACTAGCTCCTCCTAGCATCAGTAAATCTAATGTTTTACCGTAGTAGCCTAGCCACACTAGCTCCTCTAGCATCAGTAAATCTAATGTTCTATCGTAGTAGCCTAGCCACACTAGCTCCTCCTAGCATCAGTAAATATAATGTTCTATCGTAGTAGCCCAACCACACTAGCTCCTCCGAGCATCAGTAAATATAATGTTCTATCGTAGTAGCCTAGCCACACTAGCTCCTCCTAGCATCAGTAAATCTAATGTTCTATCGTAGTAGCCTAGCCACACTAGCTCCTCCTAGCATCAGTAAATCTAATGTTCTATCGTAGTAGCCTAGCCACACTAGCTCCTCCTAGCATCAGTAAATCTAATGTTCTATCGTAGTAGCCTAGCCACACTAGCTCCTCCTAGCGTCAGTAAATCTAATGTTCTATCGTAGTAGCCTAGCCACACTAGCTCCTCCTAGCGTCAGTAAATCTAATGTTCTATCGTAGTAGCCTAGCCACACTAGCTCCTCCTAGCATCAGTAAATCTAATGTTCTATCGTAGTAGCCTAGCCACACTAGCTCCTCCTAGCGTCAGTAAATCTAATGTTCTATCGTAGTAGCCTAGCCACACTAGCTCCTCCTAGCATCAGTAAATCTAATGTTCTATCGTAGTAGCCTAGCCACACTAGCTCCTCCTAGCGTCAGTAAATCTAATGTTCTATCGTAGTAGCCTAGCCACACTAGCTCCTCCTAGCATCAGTAAATCGAATGTTCTATCGTAGTAGCCTAGTTTCACTCAATGTAACTTTTGTCTAGATTTCCCTGAAACTAGTCGACCAATCACAGTGAAGTAAAGAGTCAGAGGGCGGGCCTAACAAAGTGACGCTGCAACGATTGGTAGAGAAACAAGTGTAAACAACCATAGAAGAAGAACAACAACAGGTGTAGATTTCCTTTTATCACAGATGAGTGAAGAATGTGAGAAAACGTCAACAATCTTTAAATTATTTTTACAGAAGCGACAACAGTCGTTCAGCTCCATAATCCACCATTTTGTTTAGTCATTCCTAACTTTCTCTAGACTCCTCCGTCAATTTTCCGGTGCTCGAACTACGTCATCCTAAAGATTACACTGATTGGTTGTAGTATCTGTTATGGAGAATCGATGTGGATCTGAATCCTCAGACAATACGACTGGATTGGAGTTAGGAAAAGACAGTTCTTTATTTAGAAAGACAAAGCTTATATAGTTGTTCTTCAGTGACAACCCCCTGAGTTAGGTATTTCCTCTCACTGAAGGCGTACGTGTCTCTTCACCAGTTACAACATTTTGGCACTCTACTGAAGTTAGGAAATGTCAGCGTGACCTGTCAGCAAATGAGAGTAAAACCAGATTTTCCTAAATGACCTGAGTAAACAAGCACGTCTGCACATTAACACATAATCACTCTACATATATATGGATATACCTATATACACACATAAATATATGTTTATATATGCATTTACATACACACATATTTCCTTCATACTATCTATCCTATTGCATACAGACGATTTGAAAGACAACCTTTTAGTGCCGCCTCCCCTTCAGGGTTCTACAGTGCACTCATTTCACTCGCATTTGCAGCAAATAGGTGCAAATAGTGCAAACGAGGAAAACAAAACAGTGGCACATGTACCAGTGTTTGTTGCAGCAACAATAAGACACACAGACCTGAGGAGTTAATGAAAACCTACTAGAAATGAATTAAAAGTGTGTGAACAGCTCCACATAGAGACGAACACGGCACATATTGAAAGGATTAACCCTTTAACTCGTGATGCGTCAGCGCTGACACGTTCTGAGTGGATGGTTTAGTTTAAAAATTCAGACAAATTCAAGTGTTTTTTTAACTGTTATTTTACTGAGAATTTTGTTCATGGAACTGATGTACAGGTGTCGAAAAGCAAGTGATTAAGAAAAAGAAAAAGCCCAAACTAAAACTACTGGAACCAAATGACAACACTAGTTATTTATTCCTTTTTTTTCTTCCTTCATTTTGGGTTTGGTGGGTTTTTGTTTTTTGTCCTTTTTTCCACATTATTTCTTATTTTGTGAATATATATTAGTTTCTGTTGATGTTGCTTATTTTGTTTATTTTTCAGTTTTTTTATTTTATTATTTTTCTTTAATTGTGTTCTGTTAGTGTCTTACTTTGTTCATGTTACATATTATTTTGTTGGTTTATTATTCATTTTTGTTCATTTTACTGATCACTTTGACTGTTTTTTGTTCATTGTGTTGCTTATTTTATCTTATTTTATTTTTTACTGTGTCTCAGTCTCAGGAGTTAAAGGGTTAATCATTCTAAAATGGATCTAATAACAAGGCAGCCAATACAACGTTCTAAAATGTATCAAAGGACAAAGCATCCCATAATACAAAGTTATGTTATGGTCTGCTCTAAATTAACACAAATGACAGCAGTCATTCAACAATGTTGGTATCTGTGCGTAAGTACTGCACTGTAAATAAATAAACATTTAAAACTAAAACCTACTTGTGCCCCTATTTTTTTGTGTGCTCCTAAATTTTTTAACTTAGGGGCACGTGTGCTCCTGGAAAAAAAAGTTAGTGTAGAGCCCTGCTCCCCTGACTATGAAGCACCACTAGACCCATACATGGAATGAATAGGGATAGCACTGCCCGGCTACTGGACCAGTAAAATCATAACATAATAATCTCTAAATAATAGTAATAATAATAGTAAACTTGATTTGTATCGCACCTTTCATACAGAAATTGTAGACCTAAGTGCTTGACATTGATTGAAAATTAAAATACATTTGATTTGATTACACACAAAATTATAAACGTACAAGAAATAAAATGAAATAAAGAACTGATTAAACATAAATTATAAGATTTCGATAAAATAAATAAATGTGCAAGAAAAAAATTAAATGTGCACGGTAGTGATGCGCGGTTAGGGGGTTTTACAGAAACCCGCCCCGCCCAAACCCAAGACGTGGCTCGGCCCGCCCCGCCCAACCCGCATGATGTCACGTATCGATAAACCCAACCCGCCCGCTATCAACCCGCGAGCTTAAATTAGTCTCTAAACTCACATAGTACATTCGCAGCATCTTTACCTTGTGCTTCTAATGTTAAAAGTCATGAAGCATCATTTTTGCCTCCTTTCTAACGTCTCAATATGCACTCCAGCACATAAAATAGACTCCACCCACATCATCACTCTATAAAGCCAACACATACAACGTTTCCGTACAACCTTCGCATCGCCTGTTTTAATCTTCTCCCTGATCAAGTCCCACATTTTCACTCTTATCTCTGAGTGTTCAGGGAGATTTGGCGCTAATAACAAATAACAAAAAGTTGGGATAAAAAAGCATTCAAAACAGGAACTGACGGGCTTGCACATGCGCGAGCCGAGCACGCACGCACACACACACACACACACACACACACACACACACACACACACACACTTCAGCGGGTATTGATCATCCCTGACCCACCCCACTCGCATCCGCAATATGTATTAATACTGCGACCCACCCCGCCCGACTCGCGGGTCATAGGAGAATTAAGTGTACGAGCAATTGGAAGGAGAGGAGAGACGAGGATGCTACTGTAGGTTAGCGGGGCTCCTTTCCGTTTCATAACACGGCTGTGGAGACTGCTCCATGCACGCACACACCTCTCTATCCTCCCTCATCGGTCTTAACATGGTCTGTAAAGATATGAAGGCAACCCTTTCCTGTAGATGGCAATGCAAAGGATGTGAAAATAACGTGGCTGTTACCCATTCATTCTGACTGGAGCGTACCGCCTCTCGTGGAATGAAACTGCCGATGTCAATTGAGTTGTCTTTCATCATCATATTTTTTATATGTCGATTATTCTTACTGAGGTTATTTTAAGTTGAAATATTGTATACCTTCAGTCTATCCATATTGTGCCATTTTTGGGAATGTCGTATGGAAAAATGCGGGTATTGATCGTCCCTGACCCGCCCCGCCCGCATCCGCAATATATATTAAATATAACCCGCCCAACCCGCAATATGTATTAAAAACTGCGACCCAACCCGCCCGCCCCGCGGGTCACCCGCGGATATCCGCGGGCCAGCGGGTAGCCCGCGCATCACTAGTGCACGGATTTGGATAGGACGGGGGGTGGGGGGGATAACGATGCAATAGTAAGTGTTAGCAAAGGCTGCGCCCCTCATTTTCTTTGTAATATTTTTCTGGGAGTTGCTATAGTAACCCTGCATTTGTTGACCTCAGTGTTGTAGTTTGTACAGAATTGATCAGTGAGTTTGCAACGAAAATGAACTTCCTCGGTGAAAATCTTAATGATCAATTATCAATTAGTGGATTAATTATGCCTATCCCTACAGTGTCTGATGCGATGAATCCTCTGCATGACTTTTGTCCCACCTTTGTGTCCTGTTCCACTGTCCTCAGGCCGTGGGCAGTGTGTACTGTGGTCTGCAGATTCTATCTGAACGCTCCACTATGGTGTCCAGAGCTCTGGACTACATGGGAGACATCCTGAAACACATCAAACCTTCTCTGGTCAGCAAGAACCAAGAGGCTTTACAGCTGACCTACTGGGCTATTGGTGGGTGCACAGTGCTTCTTACACTCTAACATACTGAAAACATCAGTAGGATTGTTTTAATAAATCAAATGAGAATTACATCTACTCAGTTTTTCTTCAATTTTATTTTATTTTGAGCACAAAAATATCAACATTTTTGCACTCGAAAAGGAGTGGGAAGAACTAAAGCTTATAAGCTCCACCCCCTTTACTTTTACAGACTAAAAATCCAATAGATTCTGCATTCTATGCTTTAACTCACTTTTTATGTCCATTTATCATTAACACAAAACATCCATAATGACTTATATTCACATTTTTAATAAGTCACCTCACACAATCTGATTTCTATAATCAACTATAAATGTATTTATATTCACTTTAAATTAACTACAAATACAATATTTAATAAATATTATAATATCTCCTAATCAAGATAGTTTATATTAATTTATTAAAATAAAATCATATTTTATTTATTCTTCTACATTATAACAACATTTTCACTTATCACAGTTAATGTTCGATATTTTATTATTTTATTTTATTCTTCCTTTTAGAAGCACTAATTGAAGCAGAGTTTTTTAGATTTTGATCCTGATTATTCCACAGATGTTCCCTCAAACACAGAAACACTGACTTTTACACTTCATTTTCCTAAAAATGTCACTTCTTCTTCAGTTCTAGTGACTTTTCCAGAGCTGGAACATCTGCTGTAAACTATAGAGGAACATGTGATCATCAGTTTTATACAACAGAATAAGAATATTAATGTCCACAATATCATGTAGTTTTAGAGCATTTAATTTTATAAATAAAGAATTTGTTGGCGTTAAAATACTGTGTTTGAGTACGAATTCTAATTCTGTCCTACAAACCAAAAACACAGTACCTGCATTTTTTGCGAAAATTAGTTATTGTGTTTTTTTGTCAACATTCAAATTATTCTTTGTCATGTAATAAAATATCTCATCTCAAACGTCTGTCGTTTTGGAGAAAATTGGTGAGTGTTTGTACAGTAACTGCAAAAAGTACTAGTAAAACAAAAAGACAGTAAAGACCATTACTGTGTTCTTACCAATGTCCATTTAGGACCCTGCCTCAATAGTTTACAGTCAATCACTGTATTAGACTGAAACATATTATAGAATAACCATTTTGTCCCAAACTATACAGTGGACTGGACTATAAGACGCACTGTCAATGAATGGTTTTTCTGAAAGTTTTTCATATATAAGGCACATTAAGTGAAGTCAAAATCATGAGATGAAAAGCCAAAATTATGAGTGAAAAAGTGTAAATGATGAGATAAAAAGTCAAAAAGATCAGATAAAAAGTCTAAATTCCCAGTCACTAAGCACTACCAGTATTAATCCATCCATCAGTCACACTGTGGTTTTCGTAGAACTAGTTAATATACAGTAACAATAACTGCCTCATGTCCAATAATCTACCTACAACTACTGGGACTGAACAACAATACAATTGTAAGGTCATTTTTTTCTCAGTTTGGTGTCTGTGCAGTTACTGACTTTTTACTTTGTAGAACAGAATAGCCTTCTTTTGAAATAAAAAATATAGAATTAATATGTGATTTATATTATTGCCCCATATTACTGCACAATACTTTAAATATGGAAGAACAAGATAATTATACAGAATGTGGAGACATTTCTCATTGTGGTTTTTGTGCATTATAGTAATACTTTCAGCTATGTAATCTGTAATCTGTCATTTAAACCACCGTGCATGTGTCTGCATTTTATTTACAGACTAGTGTCTACTGAATGCATAAGGAATTATTACATCACATAGGATAGATATAAAAACCCTATTTTTAGAGTGAAGTCAGAGTCTTGTTCTGGAGGACAGAAGGATTCCAGCTGACTGTGATGGTGTGTGCTGTGTGAACTCAGGCTGTATAGTGAAACACTGGAGCCCCCTGTTGGCCACCTCCAAAGCTCAGCAGCTCCTGTTCCGCATTGTTGACGGGCTGCTGCTTCCCCACCACCTCACACAGCAGGACAAAGCGCTCAGGGACAGCCTGCCTCTGTATCTACAGGTCAGTACAAACCAGCCCACACACGTCAAAACACTCACACACACACACATAAGACGTTGTGGACCGCTGGAATGTGTGCAGCTCGTAGCACAAAAGCCTTCACTTGAATTCCAGATCATGAAAACCCTGCAGTTCCTCATCTGTCTGTTGGGTATCTGTGCCGATGTTTCCAGTATATACCTAACCAGGCCGCACTGCTCTACATGCATGCTATGATCTTTTCACACATCTCATACTGCATGACATGTCAAGCCCCTCCCACTGCCACAAAACAGTAAGGGTGGAAGGAAAAAAAAAAGCAATTCACATACTGTATGTATCTGGATTTTTTGTTTTACGATTTTTAAATAAATGTTTTTGTTCAAACCCCCCCCCCCCTCCACACACACACATTTAAATGATTAATTTTAAGCCGGGTGGGGAAAAAAAGAGTGCTTGTCTCCAGCAGAGTTTTTCTTTCACTATCTATGATGTTATGTCTGTTCCCAGAAAAACTTGAAGGAAAGACAAAATAGTGTAACCTGACTCACGTCATCTGACTGTTTCTCTACGCTCACGCAACCATCTGAGTACCATGAGGTTCAGGTTTTCTTCAAAACGAAGGACCCAATCAGTGTCACCGGGTGGGACTACCCCATGACTGGGTGGTGTTGTGGCTAGTGTGATGTAAAGCATCACAGCTTGAGTTCAACGTGAGTGGATGAAGGGGCGCATCCTTCACGATGACGAACAGATTCTTCATCTAATCACATGCAAGGATTTTAGATGAGGCCCCTCCTCTGAAAACGGATCGGTTGCAGAAGGGTCCCAGATGGTATTGAGATACTATCTGGTGACAGGTGACAGTCAGGTTAAGAATGGAGGACAACTGGCAAAAATGTACAGAGATAAAACTCCCACCATCACATTTTAAGACAAATGTATGGACACATTTAGAATTTTTTGCTTTGAAGGGAAGAGCAGAGCTGGACATGTGGAAAGATATTTGTAAAGTGTGTAACGCACACGTGTCATACTGTGGAAACACCACAAACGTTACTGCGCACTTAGTAAGATACCATCCTGAGGTAAATGCAGAGCACTCACTCACTCACTCACTCACTCACTCACTCACTCACTCACTCACTCACTCACTCACTCACTCACTCACTCACTCACTCACTCACTCACTCGTCATCTGAACCTGCTTTACCCTGACTAGGGTCGCGGGGGTCACTGGGGGCCTAATCCAGCTACAATGGGTGAAGGCGGGGTCAGAGGTCACCCTGTATGAGACAGAGCAGGAACTGTTAAATAAAATAAAGAAATACTGGAGAAAATACAGTTTATATTGTACATTTGTTTGTCTCTTCCACGCAGTCCAGGCTTTGAAATAAGAGTTTAAGTTAAAGGCTCCTATTTGTGTTGTGTGCAGATAAATGGAGCAGTTTACTTCCCAAAGTCTGGTTCAAATATTTTACTACTGAATAAATCTGAACTGACTCACAGATGATCTGCAGTCCCCTGGTGGACTGAATATTCCGTATTTTCTGCACTATAAGGCGCATTCAGTGAAGTCAACATCTTTGTGGAAAAAAAGGCAAAATTGAGATAAAAAGTCAAAATTTATGAGACTAAAAAAAAAAACTAAATTCCAAGTCACTAAGCATAACCAGAATTAATACATTTATAAGACGCACTGTGATTTTTGGAAGACATTAAAGTATTTTAAGTGCACTTTATAGTCCAGAAAATATGGTAATATTTCATTTTGATGCCGAGGTGTTTGTCAGGCATTTCCAGAGTAATATAATTAAGAAATGTTCAAATATTATTCAAATATCTACATTAATTTTCAAATGAAATTCAAATATTTTTGGCCAGAGGTCAAAGCTCTAGTTTGACTACATTGTTCTTGTCAAATACATAAATGACTTTATTTCTGGTCTCAGGGTCTGTCGGTAGCGTCCAGCGTGTCTCAGTCTTCGGGCGCCTACCTCAAGCAGCAGTTGCGAGCCGTTACTCGTAGGTATCTGGACCATTTCCTTCCGGCATCACCTTCCGTGGGCATTATTGCCAATCACCCGGTGCTTCTGGGCTCCTGCGAGTCCAGCCCCAGCCCCCGTGGAACAGCGCTGAGGAGAACCATCACTGAAGTGCTGTGGTAGGTCCAGCACCTAGATGTTCTGCATCTGTTTTAACAATGGATGTCTTTAATAATAGTGTAAATAACAATAGTCATTAGTGCCTCAAGTACCTATTAATCACTTCTAGGCATTTTAACAAATGCAAAATTAGTCACATCCATGTCATTTGTAAAAATATTTATAATATAGGGATTATACGGTAAGAAATCTTTTATCGCCTAAGACAGGGGTCTCAAATATGCGACCCTAAACTACACTAAAAGTATAGTCAAATCTAGTAAAAATATTGTAAAATTTAGTAAAAATACACTATAAAACAGGGGTTTCAAAGATACGGCCCAGGGGCCAAATGCGGCCCTCCAAAGGTTCCAATGCGGCCGCTGGGATGAATTGTTCAAAGGTGAATAATTCTACAGTCAAGGCTATGGAAGTGATTTTAGTTCAGGTTCCACATACAGACCAATATTATCTACAGTGAAATGACAGAAATATCAAAAAAAATAAATGTATATTTTCTTCTGGTTACGATGTGGAAAACCTTTGACATTATGTCGATAATGACAACTTTATCAACAAACCATTCCATCATTATCATTCTTTTGCAGAGCTGATTAACTCTTCACCTTCTGAATGGATGGTTTATTTTAAATGTTCAGAAAAATTCAACCGTTTTCCTTTTTTTATTACATTTATTTTTTACTGAGTTTTGTTCATAGAACAGGCATCAAAAGGAAACTCATTTAAATAAAGGTTAAATTAAAACTACTAGGATGGAATTCCAATACTACTAGTTCCCTCTTTTTTTCCCCTTTTTTAGTCATGACAAGTTTTGGTTGGGCCACATTTGGGTAATTTACCCAGACAATGTATAAAAAGTGTAAAATAAAAAGAGAATGTTTTAAAATGACCTAGTATATAAGAAAAAAGGCTCGACAGTAAAATAATGATATATATGAGATTTATTTCATATTTAACCATTAAATCCTCAGGGGGAGTTATTTTCTTTTTTTACTTTCATGAGACTCACTCACATATACTCAAAATAAACCCCACAAATAATGACCTGGGGTTTATCTACAGTAGTTTTTTTAATTCTCATGCAGGTAAAGGTGTTAAGATGTGATTCTTAACTTTCTGCTCAGAGTTTTACGCTCATGGAAACAGACTCACTTGTCTTGTTTTTCAGTGAAAGCTTTCTGCAGTTCAAAGGTCACGCCCCTCCTCCTCGCCTGGCGTCGGTCCTCATGTTCCTGTTGGAGCTTCTGAGGAGAAACCGTGACACAGACCCCGCCCTCCTCACTCTGCCCCTCCCCCCTGTGCTTCGCTGTGTGATGCTGGTCAATGAGCCGCAGGGTACGATCGCCACACGCATCCAAACACAATCTGAACTTTACAAACTTAAGTTAGTTTTCAGTGACAGCAACAACATTTCATTCTGTGCATTCAGTATCTATCTACCTACCTACCTACCTATCTACCTATCTACCTACCTACCTACCTACCTATCTATCTACCTACCTACCTATCTACCTACCTACCTATCTACCTACCTACCTACCTACCTACCTACCTACCTATCTACCTATCTACCTACCTACCTATCTATCTACCTACCTACCTGCCTATCTATCTACCTACCTACCTACCTACCTATCTATCTACCTACCTACCTATCTACCTACCTACCTATCTATCTATCTACCTACCTATCTACCTACCTACCTATCTATCTACCTACCTACCTACCTACCTATCTATCTATCTACCTACCTATCTACCTACCTACCTATCTACCTACCTATCTATCTATCTACCTACCTACCTACCTACCTACCTACCTATCTATCTACCTACCTATCTACCTGCCTATCTACCTACCTACCTACCTACCTACCTACCTACCTACCTACCTATCTATCTACCTACCTACCTACCTATCTACCTACCTACCTATCTATCTACCTACCTACCTACCTACCTACCTATCTACCTACCTACCTACCTACCTACCTACCTATCTACCTACCTACCTACCTATCTACCTACCTACCTACCTACCTATCTATCGAGAGAGAGAGCTGTCAAATTATTAAAATTTTGTAATCGGATTAATCACAAGGTTGTTATGGATTAACTTTGATTAATCATGATCAAAGCACTTTGTCACTTCACTGTTCTATCTCTTTAGTTTTTTTCTCCTTCAATTTCTCACAAAATCTACAAAAATACACAACACAAGAAATGCTGAGAAAACTACACAAGACAAGCTAAAATCCACTCAATTTTGCAAAAAAATTTAAGTAATACGAAAAAGTGATCAAATATTATGTATTCAAAAACTACTAAAATACAGAAAAACATACAAAAAATTGCTAAAATATCCAAAAGATGTGTAAAAATGAGCATATATGCAATTAGCAGGTTTAATTAACACCTTCAACAATTTTCATTTAATTTATATATATATATATATATATATATATATATATATATATATATATATATATATATATATATATATATATACACACACACAAAGAAACATAATTATTTACTATACTAGTTTACTACTATACTAGTTCTGTAATTGAAAAAGGGATAGGCAGAAGCTAAGGCTTATTTGGTCTAAACTGTACAATCTATAGAATCAGCAGCAGATCAGTAAAACAAGAAATAGAAGATAAGAGAAAAAAAACTAACAAAAAACAAACCAAGATTTACTCTCAATTATTAATCGTAGTCGTATTAAATATGAACCATTTTTTTACATTGTGCTCCTTAACTGTGTGTGTGTGTCTGTGTGTGTGTGTCTGTGTGTGTATCTGTCTGTGTCTATGTGTGTGTGTGTGTCTGTGTCTATGTGTGTGTGTGTGTGTGTGTGTGTCTGTGTCTGTGTCTGTGTGTGTGTGTGTGTGTGTATATCTGTGTCTGTGTGTGTATCTGTCTCTGTCTATGTGTGTGTGTGTGTGTGTGTGTCTGTGTGTGTGTGTGTGTGTGTGTATCTGTCTGTGTCTATGTGTGTGTGTGTGTGTCTCTGTCTATGTGTGTGTGTGTATATCTGTGTCTGTGTGTGTATCTGTCTCTGTCTATGTGTGTGTGTGTGTGTGTGTGTGTGTGTGTGTCTGTGTGTGTGTGTGTGTGTGTGTGTGTCTGTGTGTCTATGTGTGTGTGTGTCTGTGTGTATCTGTCTCTGTCTATGTGTGTGTGTGTCTGTGTGTGTGTGTGTGTGTGTGTGTGTGTGTGTGTGTGTGTGTGTGTGTGTTCAGTGAGGAAGACAAGTGCAGATGCTTTACAGCTCGTGGTGGAACGCTGCGCTGCTGCATCTTCAGAGGAACCATGTGAGCAGATGATCTCTGTCTTACGGTAACTGACAGTAAATGTCTGGAACTCTGTGTGTCTATAAAAGTGTTGTCTAACATGCGGCCCATGGGCCAAACCTGGACTGCCAAAGGGTACAATCTGGCCCACAAGATGAATTTGTCAAGTGAATATGTAAAATTATTAACACATTATTCTATAATCTCACATGTTATTTTCACACAATAACTAAATAAAGAACTAAAATGATTTAAACAGAAGAATACACTTTATTAAATAGAGGTCTAGACAATATTACCATATTTTTGAAACTCTTTGTCGCATTTTAATATTTTTTTTTTCATAGTTTGGTCGGGGGTGTGACTTATGCTCCAGAGTGACTTATATGTATAATTATTAACACATTCTATAATTTGACATGTTATTTTCAGACTGACAACCACAAGAGGGTGCAGTTGAGCATGAGCATGTTTTTTATGTGATAGTTATATGAATAACTGTTAATGTTACGCTAACATACCAGGCACATTCTCACTTCACTGTTTATGCATCATGTAACATTAGCTGAATATGGTACGTTAGCATACACTAGCATATATTAGCATAGCATACACCGCTTCAGCCTTTTTGTTCTCTATTCTATTTTTTATTTTAAATGGTCTTTTAAGATGAAATGTCTGTTCTTGGTGTTGGATTTTATCAAATACATTTTCCCAAAAGATGCGACTTATACTCCGGAGCAGCTTATAGTCTGGAAAAACTGTAAATAATAATGGTTTATGTCAAGAAAAGTTCATTTTTTTCCTGTGTATGGAGACTTATGGGGACACACAGTGCATTATGTAATTTTATAACTGAAATAAAATATTCAACAACCGTATTTTCTGCACTTTAAGGCACACTGTCAATGTATCAGGTGCATTAAGTGAAACTAAATAGTCACAATAACAAATTATGAGATGAAAAACCAAAATTATATGAAAAAAACATTACGATAAAAATGTCAAAATTATGAGGTAAAAAAAATCTAAATGAGATAAAAAGTAAAAAATTATATGATTAAAAAGTAAAAATTATATGATTAAAAAGTAAAAATTCTACAATAAAAAGTAAAACAGTATGTGAGAAAAAATAATTTTACACGATAAAACATAAATTACATGATAACAATCCAAAAAAATTATGAGATAAGTCAAAATTGTATGAAGAAAAGTCCAAAGTATACGATTAAAGTCTTGTAAGTGCACCTTATAGTCCAGTAAATACGATCATTTCAGACCAGCCCAGTGACATCAGGATATTTTTTAACCTCGCTGCCGTCAGGTCGTTTGTGGAGGAGAACGCAGGCGTGTACGACCGGCAGGTGTACGGCGTCCTGGAGTCGGTGTCTGCGTCGGATCCCTCTGTGGTTCGAGCTCTCATTCCCGACCTGACTGCGAGCCTGAGGAACACCGAACACAAGAGAGGCCTGGGCAAGAACACCACGTTAAGGTGAGTAAAGCATGAGTCATATCCTGGAAGACAACGCAGACGGCGTTCACGGCCACAAACTATTTTTAAAGTCGTCTAGACGTGGAAGCGGGCGTTAAAGAATGTGGCTGTATCTGAAAGTGACTACCATCTCTGTGTGGAACAGGAGTGCATATCGGAAGCTGCTGAGCATCCTTGGGGAGAGTGGGCAGGTAGAAATAAGTGCTCTGGAAGACGAGTAAAGACGAGGAAAGAAAGAAGGAGGATCAGCTCCAGGACCTGAAGTCAGTCTCAACAATCTGTTCTTACTCATAAACAGCTTTTTCTGTTTCGACCAAATTCCTTGATTTGGTTCAAGTTCAGCTGCTGATGTTATAAACCTGGGACAGAACGTTTGCTACCATTAACTCTAATCACAGGTTCCACACCTAACACACTCGTATATATTGTACATTTTGTAAAATAAAATCAGGATGTACTTATTAAAGAAAATAAATGATGAATGGAATGGCTACAAGAATATGTGTTCCTTGTGCATCTGCTGCTGTTTTCCCTTTCCTTATCGAGGGTAGCGCCGTACATGGCTGCATGACCTGATCAGCCTGGGAGGGGTTGGTCAAACTGAAATTTCCGTTTGTGTTCCTTGGATATGCAAATGACAAAAATGATTCTGATTCTGAAAGGAAATGTGCTCCGACTGGTTTCAGGTCTTCTCTTTTCCTGCACAACATATAGTTTGAGCGTCGACATCACAATGGATGTGTTCACAATAGTCACATGACAGGTCCCGAAATTTTTTATTTCTTCATTTGTATAATTTATATATATATATATATATATATATATATATATATATATATATATATGAAAATTATGAGATAAGTGAAAATTATGTGATTAAAAATCCAAAATGATAAAATAAAAAGTCAAAATTCTAGGTCACTAATCACAACCAGAATTAATCCATTTATAAGATGAAACTTTTCTAATGATCAAACCTGGGACAGAACGTTTGCTACCATCAACTCTAATCACAGGCTCCACACCTAACACACTCGTATATATTGTACATTTTGTAAAATAAAATCAGGATGTGCATTATTAAAGAAAATAAATGATGAAAGGAAATGTGCTCTGACTGGTTTCAGGTCTTTTCATGTCAGATCTGCAGTGAACGAGGGAGGGAATGCAGCGAGTCCAGGCTATTTGTGCTCAGATCATCAGCTGCTGGATCTGTCGCTATTCAGTTGGCAACGAATTACCCGACATTTGATGACAGTTGTGGGCGAGCCCAAAAGAGTTGAGCGGCGAAACGAGGAGAGTAAGAGAGAGAAAGAGGACTGTTTGTTCCATTTCTCTCACTCTTTTCCAAGTCACAGCAATCTCTCACAATCCGCCTGGAGTTTGTACGTAATCACATGAAGTCTCACTCCTGTCTCCCACAATCACCCGCTCTCATTTTCTGTCATTTTCCAGCCTCATCAAACCACCGTATGTTGCTTCATCTGAGCTTTTACTGCTGCGCTGCATTTCCTTTGCTCTAACGCCATCACAGGCAGAGGAAAATACAGGTACAAGGAGTTAGTTAGCAGTAACACCATGGGTTAGTTAGCAGTAACACCATGGGTTAGTTAGCAGTAACACCATGGGTTAGTTAACAGTAACACCATGGGTTAGTTAGCAGTAACACGAGGGGTTAGTTAGCAGTAACACGATGGGTTAGTTAGCAGTAACACGAGGGGTTAGTTAGCAGTAACACGATGGGTTAGTTAGCAGTAGTCGCAGCAGAAGTGAAGCCTTAAATTATCCTTCAATTATCTGTAGCAGGACTTTGTAAACTGTGGCAGAGTGAGCCCCACACACACACACACACACACACACACACACACACCTTTATTTATTCCTCATGTGTTTTCATGTAATGAAGGCACAGGGATTTATTATTATACGTCATATATATATATATATATATATTATTATTATTATTATTATGACATCTTCTGATTTATACAAAAAAAACTTAGCAAAAAAAATGCGGCCCCCACCGCTATAAATAGACCAAAATTCTGACAATTCTGACAATTCTGTCTCGAAAGATGTGCTATCAGTGTTGACATTGCAATGCATGAGTTTCGTATAAAATGCAAAAAAACTGTCAAAAATGTCCATCAGAAATGAATTGAGCCATGTTTACGTAGCTATAACTCCCAAACGATACATCGTAGCATTTTACAGTAAACAGGAAAAATTTGTCATATTGTCCCAGAGATCACATATGTGGTCTCATAATTCCGATATGTCGTACAGATTTCACATTATTAAACCAAATAAAACTCCATTCATTCTTAATGGGACTGACAATAAAATGTCCTTTTTTTCCAACACTCCTGCTTCTTCATACTTTGTGGCACAGACTTCATTGAAACTTTCAAACACAGTCATTTTTGTGGTGTCTTTAGGATGTGATTGTCATGAGGGTGTGATTTACGGTTGTCGATAGAGAACTCAGTAAATCCACCCTGAAAAGACCAAAATCTGACTTTTTATCAGTGGGTGATGTCATCGCTAGAGCACGAGAGAAGAAAAAATTAAGCTGAAAAATGTCTCAATAACTCGTCCTCACGACAAAACCATAAATAGTAGACAAACAATCTTTTCCACAAATGTTGCCATGGTTGTGAGAATTCAAACAAACCAGGGTTTGAAGATCTAGCTCTTTTTAAAGTGAAATGACAGGAACCTGTTTGGGATGATGTCAGGGATTTCTGTCAATAGACTTCTATTGGAAAAATCATTTCTGTCTCATGTTGAGTTCAGTGTTTTTCAAATTGTTCTAACTCACTTATTTTTCACAGTACACACATAAAAAGTACATGTACTTGTTCCTCACACCCTCCTGTCACTCATCATCAACTTTGTTTTCACCAATTATTTACACTTTTACCAAAAATGGCAGTAGTTCGGCAGTATGTTCACACCTATTTTTTCCATGTAACAGAGTGTGGAGCTGTCTATGAGTCTGCCCTTTGAAGTTCCCGCCACTGCTCATCACCATGGCAACAGTGCTCCTGGCACTATGAAACACCTGCAGACAATTAAGACTGTGGGAGGAGCTTTAACATGATTGACAAACACTGTGGGCGGGGCTTTAACATGACTGACAGACTAACAGATCTGCTTCATTTTGGTGAGTTCAGTGGTTTTAAAACTGCTGTATCTCACTTATTTTTCACAGTACAGGAAAAATAAATATATCTACTTGTTCCTCAGACCCTCCTGTCACTCATCATCAACTTTGTTTTTATCAATTATCTACAGTTTTACCAAAAATCACAGGAGTTCAGAGGCATGGTTTAACATTCAGACAGACTTTACTCCAGTCAGCTCTGTGTGTCTGTGTGTGGAACTACAGGCTGGTTTCCATGGCAACGGGGAAAGTCGCTGACTCACAGAAAATGGGAGGAGCTTTAATAGAAGTGACTCAGTCCACAAACAGTAACAAACAGATTCACATATGAAGTGAACAGCAGATATTTCTTCCTTTCACCAGAAACAACTACAGCGACAAGAGACAAACACACACTTACATTTACTTTAACTGATGGATGGAAGTCTGGTTAAGATTATTTATTAAACTTTTTTTTTTTACATTTAATAATAATAATAATTTAGGCTACATGTGCTGTAGTTAGTTTACCACTTTTACAAGTGTTTTCTTTTTTCTTCATCTTTCAGCTGAATAAACTCCTCCTCTGCTGCAGCTTCATATATAAATCCTGGAGCTATTTATTAACATAACGTATCGTATTCTTCCACATAACAGCTTTGAATGGACAGGGTTAGTGCAGGGATCACGTCTTCTTTCCTTCAAAGTAAAACAATACCACGAAAAAACAAAATCTCCATAATACAGGTTATTTTTCTTTTTTAAAATCCTACACATTTCATAGAATATTAAGCAGATTTAATTTCAACTGAAACAGTTTTTGGTCCTGAGCATAAAAAAAACATTCACCTAAATCCACTTCCACTAGTCTGTCCAACCATCCGCTGGTTTCAACTATCAACATGTTAGACCACATACTGTGTTGTTAGGGTAGGCTAACCCTAGACAACCCGTCCGATTCCATACGAATTTCTCACTGAGACGAACGGCTGAGCAGACTATACTTTGGCTCAATCCCATTTCACCTCTTACCCCTTACCCTCTGTTTTGTGCCTCCATGTGCAGGGGCGTAGGGGTGTCTGAATTCAGGCTAAGGCAGAGGGGTAGGGGGAAGGGCTTTATACAAGTCAAAATTATCAGATAAAAAGTCAAATTTATAGAAAAAACTGATAACGGCCATTTCCTATTTTATTCAATTTTGACCTGAAGTAAATTGAGTAAAATATAAATGAATGTTAACAACCATAGAAACACGTTCACTGGACTGAACATCATTATGCTCTGATAGGACACCAATGTTCTCTGTGGTCATATCTTCAGGTCTTAGGGTGACCCTCTTAGTTTCCACAAATAGGACGTAGGTTTACATCTTTGTCACTGCGGGTCAAAGGTCATTTCTGGTTTACTCAACTTGATTAAAGTCAAAATTAGATGAAACGGAAAAAATGGCCATTATCAGTTTTTTTTGTTTTATTTTGAAGAACGAATGAATGAATGATACAGATTATAATGTAACAACGTAAATGTAATAAAATAATAATAATGAATTATGTTTCTATAGCACTTTTCAGGACACCCAAAGCTCTTTACAATATTGATCCATTATTCTTTCACTCTCACACGCTCCCTCTGGTGGTGGTAAACTACATATGTATCCACAGATGCTCTAGCTAACTCTAGCTGACAATTTGTGCCTTTGGTCCCTCTGACCACCACCCAACATTCATACACCAGTGTGAGTGACACT
>CM035798.1:55182400-55216222 GCA_020466265.1 Siphamia tubifer | reverse complement strand
CTCTCTCTCCCTACCCCTCCTCTGTCTGGTAGTGTTTTCCATTTCCTAAAAGCTCCATCCATCTTTCGTCCTCGCTCTCACATGCCCTCATACGATGCTCTGAGTCCGTTTGCTGTTGTGTGCAGTTTTTTTTTGTTTTTTTTTTTGTCCTTCTGTAATTTCATGGTAATAATACCCTTGTTACTGCTTATTACAAGTCATTTCCATGCAGTTTCCAGTGTAATTACTCTGCAGTTTCTAGGTAAAAAGTGATCTAAATGGTTTACATTTCAAGTATAATAAAATGGTAATTATTAGAATTTTATTTGTAGTTACTGAAATGAGTCCAAGGTTTAATTATCATTTTTGTTTATTGGCTAATTATCTTAATGATGCTTTTTACCTGTGGGATAATGGGAGGGTTGGATGGGAAGTGTTTTGTGCTGTAAAGGTGCGATATAAAGTTTGATTGACCTGTGTTACAAACGCTGAATTCAATCACTTGTGTAAAAGTAGAGGTCGTTGCTGTAACCCCCCCCTCCTCTCTTTCTCTTTCCTTTCTCTGTCCACCCACCCAGTGCCATGTTCAGACCTACATTTAGACCTATTGATTAAATTATTTATGTCAGGGAAGGGCAGTGTGTGGTTCTGTGTGTGTTGTTCTGCACAAACTGAACACTTCCTATCAGCTGTTTGTGACCAATGCAGATGAAATAAAAAGATAGAAACTCTAGATCAGGAAATGAACACAAGACAAAGATGGATTAGTAGGTTCCTAGATTAAGAACAGATTAGACCAGGGGTTGTCAAACTTTTTTGGCCCAGGTCCCCCTTGGAGGGGTGACATTTTTCCATGTCCCCCCTCATCCTCGCAATACTGAAAATGATAAAAAACCACTTCAACAATGATTATTATGAAACAATGATAACCTTTTTTAATAGTGCTTTTGTGCAAACCAGCCACATTTTCAGGTATTATAATATAAATGAACACTTCAGAAACAACAATTTAAAATAATTTTAAAATAATAAACGGAACAAAAGACACACAAAACCGTGTGTGTGTGACAGACAGACAGACAGACAGACAGACAGACAGACAGACAGACAGACAGACAGACAGACAGACAGACAGAGACTTAATGAGAGGGATGATCTTGTCAAACTCAATATAACTATCAATGTACTTTCTCTTTTTAGGGTTAGGGCGTTTGTTTTTGTCATTGTCATTTTCATTGTCATTTCTTTTACCACTTCTTGAGGAACTTGGCGGACACAAAAATCGATCCATGTTCGCTGCAGGGTGGCTAAAAATAGCCTGTGACTCGCTCCGTCTCAATTTAGTCAAGCTAGCGTCAAACAGCGCTGTTACTTCCGCCCGCTCGCTACAAAATAAAACTTCCGCATTTCTAAATAAAACAGCAAAAAAACAAAAAAAACGTGAATAATTTTGCGTACCCCCTGGACATGCGCCACGTCCCCCCTAGGGGTCCGCGGACCCCAGTTTGAGAACCGTGGGATTAGATTACAATCATTAGAAAGATGCTGCTGCTAAAGACAGATTCAACTTCTTTATTTATCGTTTAATTACCAGGTGTGTCCCATTCAGATCTGTTTATAGGGAGACCTGTGCTGGATATATATATATATATATATATATATATATATATATATATATACAGTAAAGAAAAAAGGAAGTAACAGGAAGTGGTGTCAGTGGCAGACCGTCCCCACTGGTGCGTCTGCTGCAGGTCATGGGCTCTAATTCACTTTGCATTGATCAACTGCTCATGTTTAACATCCATGAAGCATCTGGCAAGAAACATGGTCTCTAGGACAATTGTATCACGTCTCGCACGTCTGTACGCCACCGTAGAATCCTGAAGCCAGGGTGTCCGGGATTTGGAAGGTGCGGAGGGGGAGGGTTTAGGCAGGGGGGGGGGGTCACAGTCATTTTAGTTGAGGCTAATGTGATACAAAGTGGGCTGGACCAGGACAACAGAAAAAATAAAGATTTAAAATGTTTAAATTATGTCAACTACAAAGGTTTCTGTGTTATTGAGTGAAAACAGTGGTCACATGTTACATTAAGGACCGTTAATAAGGTTATTTTGATCTAATTTCATGGTAATAAAACCTTTGCAACTGGTTATTACAAGTTAGTCATCATTAATAAGGTGGTAATTCTATCATTGTTTGTCTGCAGCTTTACACACAAACTACTAAACCAATTTCCAGTAAATTTTCAGTAAAGGTGTGAGTTGGTCCAGAATAGAGCTGATTAAATTTTGGTGAATGTAGGTCAAAGGTCACAGTCACAACAAAATGTGTTTTCACAATAAGAGATCCGGTCAAAGAGGGGGCGGGGCTTGTTTTGCACCAGGCACCGCTTGTTTATATCTTTTTTTTAATGTGTTTCAATTTATCTGCCATTTATCCCTCAATTTAGTTTTTATTAATTTATTCTGATTATAGAGTGGTACAGACTTTCTGCCAGTCCATATAACACACAGTTAAATAATAATTATAGGAAGAAAACAATAACAAGTGTTCACAGAATGTCTTATCTTACCCCTTCTTTAATTGGACCTTTCTGCTCAATGCGGCCTTGACCTTTGACCTTTACTCATCTGATGCTCCTTAGCTATATGTATATGTCCATGTAAGACAGACAGGAGTTTTCTGGGACATCAATCCACGTGTCCTCCTGTGTCTCCTCCTCAGGACCATCGCCTACTGCCAGTGGGTGGACAACCTGGAGGAAACCCAGAAGCTTCTGTCCATGAGCGGTCCCTTCAGCGACACGCTCAAATGGCTGCTGAGTCACTTGAACGGCAGCATGGTCCGCAGAGAGATGTACGGCCACGGCATCGGACGCTTCACCAAGGACGAGGTGTACGCCCTGATGGAGAAGGACCTGAGGACACTGGCCACGCTGTTGGGTGAGGACATGTCCTCGTCAACACTGAATATAGTTAGTGTTTAACAGCTGCAGGTTCTATTGTCCCAGAGGTGGAAACCTTTTGTCCTCTGATATTTACTTTTGTGAATAAAAGAAAAGGCGAGTCATTTTAGCATTTTTTGTTTTATTATGTTTTTATCTTAGTATTATTTTAAGCTTTTATTACATTTGTTAGTGTTTTTCACTTTTATTTTCTATCTTATTTTTTTTAGCTTTGATGATATTTTATTGTATTTTATTAGTAATTTTATTCTTTTATGTATATTTGTACCTTTATTTCATCGTACATCACTTTGGAACCCTTGCAGTTGTTTAAATGTGTGCTCTATAAAAAAAATGGATCGGATTAGAATGTGGCACCTGACTTAAAATGAGTTCAAACCCCCCCCTCCATCAAAAACATATTTTATTGTCCAACAACATCTATGTACAGATTAATTGGTTTCCATCTGTGGATTTACTCTGATCTCTGTTTGTTTTTCTTTTAATATTATTTAATAAAAAAACATTTTATGGAGATGTAGAAAATATGAATAGAAAGAAGAAAAGTTGTGAAATGTGACTTGACAGAGATGGTATCAGACTGTAACGTTCAGTCACAAACAAACGACCAGATGCTGAAAAGGAAAAAAAAAAAGGATTAGCATCGATCTGTTTGTGCCATTTGAACGGACGGCCAATTGTTGTAAAATGGAAAGTTGTTCCCATCAGTACACTCTGCAAACATACGGCTTCTCTTCTGATGCCTGCTGTTCCACCAGCGCTGCCAAAAGTCTGAGTTAAACCTGCCGTCGCTGCCAGAAACGCCGTCCGAGCTGCTTCCAAATGGAACAAGTTTATTCTGCACAGAACTGAAGAATGAAAGAATCCTCCACTTTGTCAAACAAGCTTTTTCCTGGAACCAATTTGGTTCAAATACTTTTCAAACCTCAGCTGATGGGCCCAAAATATCTGACAAAAAAAACTGATTTCTTTCTTTAATAAGTGGACGTGCATTGATTTAAAACCCCATAAATGGATTGAAGTTGGATATAAAGTTGGGTCTTGTGGATATTTTGGTGCTAAGTCCATGTGTGTATCTATGACAGCATGTTTCTACTTGGACAGACATTAGTAACATTGTTTGCATTTTCATTAGTTTTTCACAAAATAGTGGTATTCCTAAAATTTTGACAAAGTATATTTTCACAAGTTTAAAGGTTTTCATCCTAACACCCTGCGCCTCACATCTCCTTACATTACCCCATTTTTCAATGAAATAAGAGGGGGGGGGGGGTCACAGACAAGTGTTTCCAGGTACAATAAACATTTTACCTGATATACCCTCATCATTTTGAAAACACATTTTTACTAACCTACATTTACCAAAACTTAACTGGTCCAGTGGTTTTTGCATAAAGTTTGTAGTAACTCATAATGTAATAACGACTCATAATGTAGTAACGACTCATAATGTAGTAACGACTCATAATGTTGTAACGACTCATAATGTTGTAACGACTCATAATGTAATAACGACTCGTAACGTAGTAACGACTCGTAACATAGTAACGACTCGTAACGCAGTAACGACTAGTAACGCAGTAAGGACTCGTAACGCAGTAACGACTCATAACGCAGTAACGACTGATAATGTAACTTAAAACTTAACTTAAAAATGTGTGGAGAAAAAAAATGTGATAATGTAGTCAAATAACTTATTACATTATGAGCTCAGATATATAACAACTGATGATGTAATACGTTCTTGGTTACTTCCACCTCTGTTCACGCTTCACTAAATACACTTAAGCTTCTGCATTTTCCCTCTTAACGTCATAAAACAGTGTCGCTCTGTTTTCATCTTCTCTAGGTGATAACAAATATTTCATGGGCTCAAAAATGTCGACTCTGGACGCCACCGTGTTTGGACACTTGGCCCAGGCCATGTGGACGCTACCTGGGACACGCCCAGAACAACTGATCAAAGGTCAGTGGCTCTGAGCCCTATTCTATTCTATTCTATTTCTATTTCTATTCTATTTCTATTCTATTTCTATTCTATTTCTATTCTATTTCTATTCTATTTCTATTCTATTTCTATTCTATTTCTATTCTATTTCATTTCTATTCTAATTCTAATTCTAATTGTAAAGCTCAAAATCACAAGGTTTTCATATCTGCTTTTACCCGTTTACGTAGTATTACGTGTTATTTACGTAGTAGTACCTGTTATTTACGTAGTATTACGTGTTATTTACGTAGTATTACCTGTTAATTAAAGTTATTCACCTGTGGTTTCCATGTGTGGTCAGTAGATGTCAGTATTGTTCCACTGCACATGTTTGGATTCAGTCACAGCTTTAACTGTTAATATGAGCAGGAAAAAAAAACTGGAGGAATTAGATAAAAATAATTAAATGGTTGCGGTTCCTCCACAGGTGAGCTGATAAACCTGGCCATGTTCTGCGAGCGGATGCGGCGGCGGTTTTGGCCCGAGTGGTTCGTGGACTTAGAGGATCTTTACTACGACAGCGACGGCAGCAGCAGCGGCGGCGGTGGTCGTTGTTCGCCGGCGGGGCTGGCGGACCTGGGCCTGGCGGACCTGGGCCTGTTCTCCAGGACTGACACTCTGGACGACAGCAGCCGCTCGGCCGGCAGGCGCTCGGACTCAGAGCAGTCGCTGTTCGACTCTGATGTGGGAACGGGCTCCGACAACGACCTTCAGCTGAAAGACGAGTTAATGCCAGAGCTGGAGGTTTGACCTGAGGACGCATGGACGGACGGATGGACGGACGGATGGACGGACGGATGGACGGACGGATGGACGGACGGATGGACGGACGGCTGCTGTTGTCAAACACAAGCCGAGGGACGAGTCTGGGACCAAAAACAATTTAATTTGGAAAAAGCAGATTCATCAGGTAGAAAAACGGGCGGGAAGGAAACGCCAACGCACACTGTAAACGTTAACCAGCTTTGACATACGTGACTTTAGTCTTATTAGTTTTATTTTATACATTATATATTAGTCCTTCGCCGAGGACCGTGTCCAGTGTAAGGCCTGTTGACCTCTAATTTGACCCCCTGAACGTGCACAAAAACTCACCAAATTTTGCACACACGTCAGAAGTGTGAAAAATTACGAGTATTTATAGTTTCATTAAAGTCAGTGAAGAAATGTCTACAGCGCCCCCTTTGAAAAGTCAAATATATTATATTAGGCCAGATCACAGTCTAGTGAAGTTAGAGCCATGAAAATGGGTTCATGAGGAGACAAACAAAAAAACCTCATGATGGCCACGCCCATAAACCAACAGGAAGTCTGCCATTTTGGATTGAAATTTCAAACAAATTGAGTCATGGTTGTCGCTGTCATCATATTTGAATGAGCTTCTCCTTGGTCGTTGGGCCCAATGAGCTCAAAGTCGGTGAACACGATCTAGTTATCCAAGTTATCTAGTTATCCAAGTTATCTAGTTATCCAAGTTATCTAGTTATCCAAATATTTTGGAAAAGTTGCATCATTTTTGTGCTGCGACGTTGCAAGTTTTGTGAAGTTTTTGGGTAAAATTACTACTATATAAATTAGTTCAGCTCAGACATGTGAACACCAGTATCATCATCATCATCATCATCATCATCATCATCATCATCATCATCATCATCATCATCATCATCATCATCATCATCATCATCATCATCATCATCATCATCATCATCATCATCATCATCATCATCATCATCATCATCATCATCATCATCATCATCATCATCATCATCATCATCATCATCATCATCATCATCATCATCATCATCATCATCATCATCATCATCATCATCATCATCATCATCATCATCATCATCATCATCATCATCATCATCATCATCATCATCATCATCATCATCATCATCATCATCATCATCATCCATTTTTCTGAATGAAGAATCCATTCACAACTGTCACCACTGACACATCAGGGCTAAAAGGGTTAAAAGTCGTGTCTTGGAGTTTCCTTCCAGTCAGTTGTCCTAACAGCTGCAGACGGATCATTCTAGAACCAAAAGCCGAAGTTCACAAACAGGATTGCAAGCGTTGATACGAGTCCGACCTCAGAAAACACATCCTGCTGTGCTTTTATTTTCTCCTACTTCCTGTTACGTCTCAGCTGTCTCTGCGGCAGCTTCTCTTTGCCTTATTTGTCTCGTCCTAAGCTACAATTCAAGACACAGGTGTCAAACATAAGGCCCGGAGCCCAAATGCGGCTCGCCAAAGGGTCCAATCTGGCCCATATGAATGGATGAATAACAATGACGGTATTAATGATGTAAAAATGATTCTACATCCAGAATAATTAGATCTACATTGGGTCAGAGCAGTAAAATATGATCATAATTTTCTCTAAATAATGAAAACTGCAGATTTTAATGAAAAAAGTCACATTACGTGAAAATCTTTAACATTTTACATAACGGATCATTAATAAGGTGGTAATTCTATGGTCATTTTGATGTCATTTCACAGTAATAATTATAAATATTACATTATTGGGTGAAATTATTACATTGAGTTTTCTAACATTTTTTGTTGAGTTAAGTGTAAGTTTGTACATTTCCAAATGTTACATTTTCATGAAATTATTACAATATTAGGTTAAAAAATTACATTATTTGGATTAAATTATTACAATAATGATCAAAATTATTATGAGTAAAATTCTTACAATATTGGGTGAAAATATTACATTATTGGGTTTTATGGCATTTTTGATGGAGTTAAGTGTAAATATTCTGACATTATTCTGCTACAATCCTCTGTAGTTGATGGCTGGAGTTTTGGGTTGTTGGTTTGAAGCTGTTTTTAAGGTTTTAGTTGTGAGCTTCAGCCACTAGAGGACAGCAGACACCAGCCTGACGCCTCCTCTGTCCTGGAAACGGCAGCTGCATGTGTCGCACTGACCTTCAGTGGTGGAAACATCGATGGCTGAACTGGTTCTGACCCAGTCTGTCCAGGTTCTGAGCTGTTCTGTGCTCAGGTAGCTTCATGCATTAGTTTAGTGCAGGGGTCTCAAACATGTGGCCCGGGGGCCGAATGTGGCCTGCTGGAGGTTCCAATCCGGCCCCTGGGAGGCATTTATAAAGTGCAAAAGTTCCAGTCAAGGCTGTGGAAGTGATTTTATTTCAGGTTCCACATACAGACCAATATTATCTAGAGCAGGGGTGTCAAACATGAGGCCCGGGGGCCTAAAGCGGCCCCCCAAAGGATCCATTCCGGCCCCTGACACTGAAAATATTAACAAAGATGTTTATTTAATTTTAAGTCAATTCAATCTAAAGTGGATCAGATGAGTAAAATATGTTTATAATAATCTATAAATAATATTAAAAAAGCAAATTTTTGTCTTTGTTTTAGTGTAAAAAAAAATTACATTTATGACAAAAAAAAATTGAAAATGTTTTAAGAGAAATATGTGCTTGTCATTTAGTCCTTCAATGTGTGTATTTGTAGATCCACTGTGATCTGTAAGTTGTGTTTGCACATGTATAAATGATAAAATAAGGTGTAATGTTGTTAAAGTCCCACTAGTTTTTCTTAGGAATTTTCGGATTGTTCATATTTATTAATTTTATGTTTGAGTACAGTTCATAGATGAAAACATTTTCATTATGGAATTTGATATTTTTTTTCCTCGAAAACAGAGAAAACTTAGGAGTTGACATCATTTATAAGTTCTTATCCTATTATTTATATAATTTGACTGGTCCGGCCCACTTTACATCATATCGGTCTGAATGTGGCCCCTGAACGAATATATGAGTTTGACACCCCTGATCTAGAGTCAAATAATAACAGAGTAACTTACAAAAAGTAGAATAGAATCCAACGCCTTTATCATCATCATACAGTGCCATCCTAAAGTGTACACACATACATAGAATAAAAGAGTACAAAAAGTATATACAATATAGAGAAGACACTGCTATGAAACATCCTGGCTACTATATACAAACCTAATTCCATAGGTCCTACATGAAGAATACTTAGTTTTATTAAGTGGACAGTGGTAGCAGCATTCAGTGCAGGTTAAAAGTGGCTTAGGGCAGTGTTTCCCAACCTGTGTGTTATGACAAACCGTCAGGTATGCCATGAAAAATGATGTGATTTGACCTTATTAGTGTAAGTGACTATAGATACAACAGCACACACCACTGATCCACTCACAACTGTTGAGCTGTGGGCGTCTTTCTTAAATTTCTGGAAGAGTATCAGCTTTGTGTTTAATTAAACAAGCTCTAGTTTTGCTCTGAATAAGTCAATCAAACCTAGATTTACATTTTATTTCATTAAATACACTTTTGGAGGTTTTTCTTTGGTAGTGTGCCTTGTGATGTTTCTAATGTAAAATATGTACCAAGTTCTAAAAGGTTGGAAACACTGTCCTAGGACATAAAGGTGGAGTTTGTCAGTGCAGGTTAGACTTTGTTTTGTCCCTGAATGTGTGGTGGTTGTTACGGACCTGTACCGTCTGCCAGGGAGGGGCGTGTCCTTCTGCTCTGTTCACACATGTGTCTGTGGGCTGCAGGTCATCTGTGTACAGTGTTGGTCAACCTCTGCACACTTTCACTGTCAGACAAAAACAAAAACAATAGGTTTAATGCAGTGCTTCTCAAATCCAGTCGTCGTGTCCCATTGTCCTTTAGATAGACACAGACCTCCACCAAAGATATGACGTCACATGACATGATGGAGCCATAGGTGTTGACCCATCTGATGTCTGAAGGTTAAGGGTCAAAGGTTAGAGTCAGGTGTTGACCCCTCTGATGTCTGAAGGTTAGGGGTCAAAGGTTAGAGTCATAGGTGTTGACCCATCTGATGTGTGAAGGTTAGGGGTCAAAGGTTAGCATTATAGGTGTTGACCCATCTGATGTCTGAAGGTTAGGGGTCAAAGGCTAGCGTTATAGGTGTTGACCCTTCTGATGTGTGAAGGTTAGGGGTCAAAGGTTAGAGTCATAGGTGTTGACCCCTCTGATGTCTGAAGGTTAAGGGTCAAAGGCTAGCGTTATAGGTGTTGACCCTTCTTATGTGTGAAGGTTAGGGGTCAAAGGCTAGCGTTATAGGTGTTGACCCTTCTGATGTGTGAAGGTTAGGGGTCAAAGGTTAGCGTTATAGGTGTTGACCCATCTGATGTCTGAAGGTTAAGGGTCAAGGGTTAGAGTCATAGGTGTTGACCCCGCTGATGTCTGAAGGTTAGGGGTCAAAGGTTAGAGTCAGGTGTTGACCCCTCTGATGTCTGAAGGTTAGGGGTCAAAGGTTAGCGTTATAGGTGTTGACCCTTCTGATGTGTGAAGGTTAGGGGTCAAAGGTTAGAGTCATAGGTGTTGACCCCTCTGATGTCTGAAGGTTAGGGGTCAAAGGTTAGAGTCAGGTGTTGACCTCTCTGATGTCTGAAGGTTAGGGGTCAAAGGTTAGAGACATAGGTGTTGACCCATCTGATATCTGAAGGTTAGGGGTCAAAGGTTAGAGTTATAGGTGTTGACCCATCTGATGTCTGAAGGTTAAGGGTCAAAGGTTAGGGTTATAGGTGTTGACCCATCTGATGTCTGAAGGTTAGGGGTCAAAGGTTAGAGTCATAGGTGTTGACCCATCTGATGTCTGAAGGTTAGGGGTCAAAGGTTAGAGTTATAGGTGTTGACCCATCTGATGTCTGAAGGTTAGGGGTCAAAGGTTAGAGTCTTAGGTGTTGACCCATCTGATGTCTGAACGTTAAGGGTCAAAGGTTAGCGTTATAGGTGTTGACCCATCTGATGTGTGAAGGTTAGGGGTCAAAGGTTAGTTATAATTGTTGACCCATCTGATGTCTGAAGGTTAGGGGTCAAAGGTTAGGGTTATAGGTGTTGACCCATCTGATGTCTAAAGGTTAGGGTTAGGGGTCAAAGGTTAGACCATGTGAATGAAAAAAAACTGAGATATTACCAATGATGTGTTTTAGCTATTGACCTTTAGTATGGCCTTGACCTTTGACCTTCATTGCTCAAAATATAATGGGTTCTTCCTTAACCCATTATCTATCATTCCTGAAAGTTTCATTAAAATCCGTTCAGAACTTTTTGCACAAATGGACGTGAAATGAATACCTCCTAGGTGGAGGTAAAAAAACAAACACATATTTATTTATATATATATATATATATATATATATATATATATATATATATATATATATATAATATCACACCTGGCTTCTGAAGAGCTGATCAATAATTGAAATAGGTTTGATTGAAGAGGAAAATATCTAAAACATACAGAACATTTGAGACGCACTGGTTTAATGTGGTAAAATAATACTGCATTCTGGTGATAAATAGATAATGAAAACTTCAAATGTACAGTTTGTCTTTGTTTTAGTGAAAAACTAACATTAAATAATGAAAATATTGACAGTTAAAAACTATCCTATAACCATAAAATGTGAACAAACTACAATGTTTAAAGAAAATTAGACACAATTTGAACCATTTTCTGCTTCTGTTACTAAGAGTTTAGTGTCTTCGTAAAACTGATCCATAATAAAAACACATGAACTAATGATGAAGTGAAACAGAATATTAGTCAAATTAACCTCATTTTCATTATCAAATGTAACTTTTTTGCATTTGGATAATTTATACAAGTATTTTCATAATTTGTTTTTTTTTGCACTAAAACAATGACAAATGTGTAGTTGTCTTTATTTATAGGTGTTTGTTTTTTATTTTCCTGCTCTGACCCATTGGAGATTAAATCAGACTGAATGTGGAAAATGAAGAAGATGAGCTTGAGTTTCCTAGGATCTAGACTGTCCCCAGTGGCCGCAAACTGCATTTGCTACGGTAGAGAGTCTAGAAAGTCTAGGCGAATTTGTGGGCGGGATAACCGCTGTCTGTCAAGTTTTCTCTTTACACAACGCCACGCTATTGGATAAATCAAACTTTTGCCATACCCGGTGGGCAAAACTCCGACAACGTCCCTTTTTTCCAAAAACAGCTTAAGTGCCGTTTTCTGCTCCTCTCGCAGGGAAAACTGTAATTTTAAATCACCTAGCGTTGCTGCCAAAGCCAGCTCCAATGGTTGTTCCTGGTGATGAGCCATGTTGTCTAGCAGCTAGCAACTGGTGTTACGGCAATGTGTGCTAGCTAGCAGCTACGCCTTCTTCTTCTCTTTGGTGTGCTAGCTGCTACGTCTCTGCGACTACAACATTACGTGTCGTATTTGTGTCGTCATGAGGCAGGGCGGGCTCCAATCCCACCCCTCGCGATTTGATTGGTCCGACCCAGGTGGGATTTTCAGATCCTAGGCTGTCTAGTCTGTCTCCCCGTAGCAAATACCATTTGCGGCCACTGGGGACAGACTAGATCCTAGGCCAGAGCTTGAGAGTCCTGCACTAAAATGTAGTAAAAAAAATACTTTGGCTGTTTTTTGTTCATTGTTTTGTTGCTTCTTTTATTTATTTTTTTTACTGTGGAACTGTTAAAGTCTCAGGAGTTAAAGGGTTAAACAAAGATATTAACTGAACCTAAAACTAAGTGTTTCCATTCACTGTATTTATTATTTAACACAATGTCACAGCGTAAAAAAAAAAAAAGTCAAAGTATTTTAGTTCTTTTTAGAAAATATTAAATGCACAACAAAATGAAGTAATTAAAAGCATAGAAGAATGTTTACAACATGAGCAGTAAAAAGGATCAAATTCATAAAAACTGAAAAAACTGGTAAAAACCCACGGAGTTGGATCAATGACGAATGATGGGAATAATTGTTATTGATCTGGAGTTATTGATACGTGAGTGAAATGAGCCTTTAGCATCAGTTGGAGTTGGACGTCCACAGTGGGATCCAGTTTCTGGGACTCGGACTCTTCCCTCCATCCCAGTGTCCTACGGTCGTGTGCTTTTTCAGTGTCCTCATCCTGGTTTGGACGTCCCCACGTTGACAAACTGTTGTAATGAAGCCATATTAAAACCATGTGTAATGGCGTTACTGCTGGGGTTAATGTAAATACTGTATGTATGACCACGCCTCCTATACTGACCTTCAACTGGAGTGACTGGATGATTTCAATAAAGAATAGCTGTTACTGTTTTAACCAGGAGGCCAGTGGGTGTTTACTTTCTATCTTTATCATGTCAATCCACACAATGTTTAAGGAAGGACACACCCTTCACTCATGGATTCTCATGATGCAGTTTCCAGTTTGGTTCCAGTTCCATCCTGTTTCCATGTGGAGTGCAGAAGGAATGGAGTGTTCATCACTTGGATTTTCGTCATAATTTAGTTGATTTTTATATTTTCTTCATAATTTAGTTGATTTTTATATTTTCTTCATAATTTAGTTGATTTTTATATTTTATTTATAATTTAGTTGATTTTTATATTTTCTTTATAATTTAGTTGATTTTTATATTTTCTTCATAATTTAGTTGATTTTTATATTTTCTTCATAATTTAGTTGATTTTTATTGTACTTTCTTTACTTTTACTTAAGTAGAGGAGTTGAATCAGTACTTCTACTTTTACCAGAGTACTTTTCACATAACTGTACCTCTACTTAAGTACAGAAAGCAGGTGCTTTTAACACCTCTAATTTAGTTATAGCTGTCAGGTGGTATCTGTGGTCATGATCCGTCCTCTCGTCGCTGGCTGACCAGCAGTCATTACCAGCAGTCATTACCAGCAGTCATTACCAGAATGCTAACTAGTTGTGGGTAACAAGAACTCAACCTATAAGAAATCAAAGGGACTCTTTCATAAAGTCACTGATTTTAATTTTTTTTAAACTTAAAAACTGTTGAACTCTTGAAAACATTCAAATAGGAGCTAACTTCATCGGGCCGCATTCATTTTATACTCGTCAATTGTCCCCAGCAGAATTCTGGTTAAACTTATGGACCACAATAAAAACAAGTGCTTTATGCTTTTTTGTGTTATCCCAGTTTTAAATGCTGTCATCATTCATGTGTATTGCATTTTCAGCTAAATCAAAAACTGCAGCCAAAAAGCAGCTGTAATGCAGAGGCACTCTGAGGCTGTTTGACAGTTTCAAATATTTCAACTAACTGTAAATATCTATGCAAAAGTGTCACATATGGTTGTATTCTGAAAAGACAACAAAAATGTGTTGGAGAAACGTAGCACCTCACGGGGCTGGAACCCTGAACCGAATCGAAACAAGTTTTTTTTTGGCGGCAAAACCAGAGGGACCGCAGTGTCCCCCTGCTGCTGATATCCTGCTCGAGTCAAACCTAATATTATGAATCAAAAACTTGTTTCCGCTTTACTTCCTGATTTTACTCTTCACTTCCTTTCCTCCTCCGGTTGACTTTACTAGTTAACTCCAATGTGATTCAGTGAGAAAAATGATAGACATCTACAAGAGGAAAAGTGGTTGTGGACCTACGTGTGCTGTCATTGGTTTTAAAAACTCTAGAAAAGAGTGTTTAGAGAATGTTTTAACTACAAACCTGCCACAAAGAGACAATGTTCATGACCTCTGGTGTTTTTTTCACAAGTCTCTGAATCACAGCCGTTGAATTTAAAGTATCTACCCTGCAGTGTTTTTGTGTGTTCCCATTACTGGACAACAGACCAACTAATGAGAACCTGTTTCTAGAGTTATTATTGGGACACACTGTCTTTACAGCCAAAGATGCTACAACTCACCAGTGGACTATTATCTCCACAAAGACACTTAAACTTCCATCTGATGGTAAGTTCAGCAACTTTAGTTATGAAATGAAAGCTTTAGCTGTGAAACTGTCAATACTGTTAATTGTGAATGTAATGATAAGTGAATGAGTTGCAGTTCTACCCCCTGCCGCTAGATGGCTGTAGAGTTTATGTAAGATGTGATTGTGTGTTGGAGGTCACAAGTAGAAGAAGACTCGAGATATATATATATATATATATATATATATATATATATATATATATATATATATATATATATATATATATATATATATATATATATATTCAGAATCAAAATCTAGCAGTTACATTCATGAAAAACACATTTCCAACATTTCAGACTAAGGAACATTTCCTATATAGAACAGATACAACATTGGATAAAAGGATAAAGACAAAAAAATACAGTCACAAAGAATTAAATTAAAATACACACACATAAGCTAAACAAACAAAATAAAAATTTGAGATCGGTCTAATCTTGAATCAAGGCATTTAACAAATTTATTACATTCAATGCTTGTTTGGTTTTAATATATTTAAGTGCTTTTTTGAAGTTTTTTAGTTCATTCATGTAAATACAAAATAATGGTCTTATTTTCATAAAACGACACCTGTGTATATGCTGTTGGGTTAGAATAATTATGGTATTGTATACATTTTCCCTTTTTCTATCCTCCAGTAAAACACCAAATTTAATGACGTCATAACTTAGAATAGGTGAATTTGAATCATCTTCAGATATCCAATTTTGAAAGGATCTCCAGAAAGTTTTCACATAAGAAGACTCGATATATTAGGAGTTACCTGTTCCTACTCCTGTTGGCTAAGCGAATAAATAAGTTCACAACGAACCCAAGTTTCTTTATTATAAACAAGAAACATTACAGTGAAGTTGTCATACACGTTACCACCGGTGTTTTGCTAAAACAGCTGATTAGCATCTAAGCTAATGTTCATAGACAGTAGAGCTGGATGTGTTCGTTTGATTGACAGGTCTGTGTGAAGGGTTGTCAAACGACTCATAAATACAGAATTCTTATTTTGCCATTGATGATTATATAAAAAACCAGAGGTCTGTGAATCTGATGGGATTTGCCATAGTGTCCGGCAGTTTCCCAGGTCTGCACCACATTGGGGGGGGGGGGGGCAAAGTACTGAAACTATGTTCCCATTATAGCTCACAAACAGCTAACAAAGTCTGTTCACATTAGCAAACACCGCGAAACTTACTTCTGGTGGAAATAACATCTATATCTGGATATCTGGATTTTTTGTATAATACTATTTATTTTTATTTTTTATTCTTGTACATACTATTTTATATTTTTATATTTTATATCTCTACTATTCTGAGAGTGACGCCACCTGCCGGAATAGAATTCCATGTATGTACAAATGTATCTGGCGAATAAAAACGATTGTGATTCTGATTCTATAATGGCACCGCCCTTTGTTTGTGGCGTAAACTTGTCACGTGACATCACACGATCACATGATACTGTTGTTCCGCCATATTGGACTGTAAGAGAACAGTGCTTTATTATTGTACAGTGTTATGGCTGAAAATGATCGTATTTCTAATGTTGCTTGGAAGTTGTCTGATACTCATAAGCATCACTATCGATCGAATATTGAGCAGATAGGATGTCGACCGTAAACTTTACCGAAAGCCTTGTTTAAGCCGCTTCTCTCAACTGTTAGTGATTATGTGTGTGTGACGTCACTTCCTCATTTATCCGGACATTTATAACTATTTGATCAACAGAGCATATACATACACAGCCGAGGCAATGAAGAAAATAAAAGCCTAATACTTGGTGGCAGGTTGGATCAAAATGCCATCATTGTCCAGTTCTCCGTTCGTCATAAGAAAAGGTAAACAAATAATTATTACTATTAAAAGACACCAAAAAATAATTTAGTTTGTACGGTTGTATGTAGCTTGGTCTGTCTGTTGTCCCATCTTTAGTTTATTCCAGCAGACACCTACATCTTCTTGGTTAATTGTGTTGATACTTTTCACCTGTTTCCTTTTTGGTTAAAATAAAAACAAATCACGTGTCAAAGGTACAACAGGCTGCTCTTCCATGTGTTACGGGTCCCACAAACCTTAATCATTTAAGGGGTCCATAACACAGGTAATATTTTATTTGCCATATTTGAAAGGTTGTCTTAATATGCCAGGGTCTTGCTTCTATTTTTGTCAGGAGAAACTGCCTCTACTAGTACACAGTACTAGTACTAATGATGTTTTTTTTACTGGCTGAGGCATTTATATTATGTTTTATAACTTCGTGTAGTGTTGTGAGGTCATATGAACTTTAACCTTTGAACCAGCAGGTCAATTCGGAAAAAATATATACATTTTGTTGCATTTTTGTAATCCTAGTAAACATTTATTTACCATCTCTGTAAGGTATTTTTGGGGACCATATCACAATGACTTGGAATACATTTTCCAGTAACTAAATATTTGAAATATTACTTGATGTTGATTACAAAAAGGGAAAAATCACAACTATTTATTGCAACTTTCACTTCCTACTGCAACATTCAACACAATTTTTTTGGAAAAGCTCATGGAACATCAGACATTTTAGGACAAAACAATATGAAAAAAGGCCAATCCTAGAGGGACTGAATTGCACATCTTTTTCTCTGTGAAAACACTTGGTGGTCATGTGCATGCTCAGAAGCACTTGGGAGCCCAATGTGATGGGATACACATTTTGACAGAACACCGGGTCCCATTTCTGGATGAGTTTTCTTTATGTGAACTCAAACTGAACTGGTTAACAATCAAAACAAATGGATTATCTTGCCTTGGATTCCAATCAAAAAACGGACCTTTAGGTGTGAACACAACCTAAGTGTGATGAGATATTTGCACTAGAAATGAGACATCATACACTTAGTGTGATTTTTGTAGTGTGAAGCTGCATATTGTATGTATTTTACATATTAATTCCCCCAGATGGTGTTTCATGATCATATCTGTGATTGTACTTTCCATGTGTGATCTTATTTTCCATGTCATGGTTGAGATGGAAGCGAAATGATGAAGACTCTGCCAGTCACCGGAGGCTGAAGATGAAGATGAAGAACTGGAAGAGGGAACATTGATGGAGGTAGGTTCGGGAGAGGAGAAAGGAGGAAGCAGAGCCAGAGCTAAAGGAGAAAGTGATGAGGAGCAGGTGGTGAAGAGGAGGGGGGGTGATGAAGACACCACACAGAAAATTGGACAATATATTAGAATACTCTACAGTTGTGTTTTTGGGTCCGAAGATCCAGATTTAACATGAACATTCTGTCAAATGTCTGCCATACTCCCATTAGATGCACTGTGGGGTGGAGAGAGAGAGAGAGAGAACGGATAATTCTATAACTGTAAAGTACAAAAGTGTAGGGCAGGGGTCTCCAACCTGTTCCACAAAGGGCTGGTGTGGCTGCAGGTTTTTGTTTCAACCAACCAAGAGTTCACAGTTTGACCAATTAACTCTGAAGACTGAGATCAGTTAATTAATGGATTGACATCTGATGTGTTGCTGTTTGGTTGGAACAAAAACCTGCAGCCACACCGGCCCTTTGTGGAACAGGTTGGAGACCCCTGGAGTAGGGCATTAACCAAACAACACGGACACACGTCTGTCCAGCAATGGACAACTGGTATTAAAGTTCACTGTAACGTAACAATGTCCACTGACCAGACAAAAACATCAACATTTTAACCCCAACAAAACAAAGGCTAACGTTAGCAAAGAGTTTTGTGTTAAATTTAACTGAACAACATCAGTAGGTGAACATATGTCTGCATTTGGTCTGGACCCACGGCTCTAAAACTGGACTGTCCACACGTCTGTCACACATCCTCACTTTTATATTAAGTGCAAAAAGTTTAGGCAGTGACTGCCAAGACGAAAATGTGTGGGAGGTGTGTGATGTTAGCGGTAGGGTGTGGGGGTGTTAGCACTACGGTGTGGGGGGTGTTAGCGGTAGGGTGTGGGGGTGTTAGCACTATGGTGTGGGGGGTGTTAGCGGTAGGGTGTGGGGAGTGTTAGCACTACGGTGTGGGGGGTGTTAGCGGTACGGTGTGGGGGGTGTTAGCGGTAGGGTGTGGGGGGTGTTAGCGGTAGGGTGTGGGGGTGTTAGCGGTAGGGTGTGGGGGGTGTTAGCACTATGGTGTGGGGGGTGTTAGTGGTAGGGTGTGGGGGGTGTTAGCGGTAGGGTGTGGGGGGTGTTAGCGGTAGGGTGTGGGGGGTGTTAGTGGTAGGGTGTGGGGGTGTTAGTGGTAGGGTGTGGGGGGTGTTAGCGGTAGGGTGTGGGGGTGTTAGCGGTAGGGTGTGGGGGGTGTTAGCGGTAGGGTGTGGGGGGTGTTAGCACTACGGTGTGGGGGGTGTTAGCGGTAGGGTGTGGGGGGTGTTAGCGGTAGGGTGTGGGGGGTGTTAGCGGTAGGGTGTGGGGGTGTTAGCGGTAGGGTGTGGGGGGTGTTAGCGGTAGGGTGTGGGGGTGTTAGCGGTAGGGTGTGGGGGGTGTTAGCACTACGGTGTGGAGGGTGTTAGCGGTAGGGTGTGGGGGTGTTAGCACTACGGTGTGGGGGGTAGCCACCGGCTCCAGCGGTCCACAGAGCCACAGATGCTCCACTGTTTGTGTGTTGACTCTCTGTAATTTGTTTGCACTAATTTGTTTGCACTAATTTGTTTTGCGGTGCCAGGGGAGTTCCCATTTTAATTTTGCTCTGTGTGTGTTTACCCCTCTTTGTGGATCGCTGATCTGTTAAGCACAGAAAGAGCGAGTGGGAGTGGAGGGTGGGCTGCTCTCAGAGCCAAATTAAAAAGGAGCAGTGCAGATTGTTTTAAGCTCTGGCAGCTCGCTCAGGCCCAAAGGCCTCGCTCGCAGCCTGCACCTGCTCCGTCCCCCGGGAAACGCTTTCTGATCTGTGGCCCTGGATCCTCGTACCCAGGCCAGGACTCCTGGTCCTCATCTCTGCTCTGTAACGTTCATTTGTTTCTTTAACCTTTTACCAGCCTCACATCCCACTCCTGGAACTTAGTTTAAAGTCAAATAGAAGGATTTTCTGAAAAATTATTATGAGAAAAACTTAATAATTAGGATTTTTTTTTCATGAGAAAAAGTTGGAATTCTGACATTGACATCAGAATTCTACTGAAATGGGGGGAGATTCTGAGGGGGGAAAAAAATCTAATTTTGAGAGGGAAAAAGGCAGAAATATGTAGAAAAAGTCATGATTCTGAGGAAAGATAGTTGGAATTCTGATTAAAAACTCATTCTAACCAGTTTAAAGTCAGAATTCTAAGGAAAGTCTATTGAAAGAACAAGGTCTATTCTATCAGAACGACTGGAAGTGAAACTGTTGAGAAAACAGTTAAATTGTTATGAATATTTAAAATAAATAATACATTTAGAACGTGTCACTGCTGACACATCAGGGGTTAAAGGGTTAACTAGTCTTCAGAGAATGCCTAAACCCGCCCCTATTTTGTGCCAATCTCAAGTTTCTATGACAACCCGTTCTTGAGTTAGAGCCAATAATGTGATTTTGACCTTTGACCTTTTACAATATTGATAATTTGTTTATATGCGTCAGTGTGTGTAATATTATGATAATATGTCCAGTATTAATTATGTTATAGCGTGATATGTCTATGTTTGACAAACGTTAGTGTTGATAACTTTTGAATGATGAAACAGAACAAACATATTTATAAACATGTTAATAAACATATTTATAAACATGTTTATAAACATATTTATAAACATGTTTATAACCATATTAACTTACAAACAAAGACATGGAATTTAAACACGGAAATAAATGCAGGTATGTGAGTAAGGTCAAAGGTCATTGGATGTTCATAAAGACCATTGACTACTTTTTTAAAATGGGGGTCCTGAAGCGGGTCGGGTCCGTCTGTCCATTTCTTGTGGGTTAGTTAAAAAAAATGCTCATTGATACATCAATTCACGCAACAGTGATATATATATATATATGTGTGTGTGTGTGTATGTATATATATATATATATATATATATATATATATATATATATATATATATATATATATATATATATATATATATATATATATATATGTCTTTAAAAATTATTTTATTTTTTTGGGTTTTTTTTTTCTTTCATACGTTTTTGTATTTTTAAATTTTTTAAACAATATTTTACATTTATTTTGATGGTTTTTACAAAAAATATTTATTTATACTAATTACTCAATGGTTACTTTTTCTACAAGTGATAATTATAAACTGGGGCCTCATGACACATGGAAATGTGTGTGTGTGTGTGTGTGTGTGTCCTGGGGGGCCCACCTGGCAGGGCCGTGCACATTCTGGGGCCAGAGCAGCTGGCCTGAGGGTGTCTGTGGGTGTTCAGTATGTGTAGTGGGGGGGGGGGGGGTCTTCCATGGCCCCTGTCCCACCAGACCCAGACAGCAGGAGGCAGATGGACAGGCCACAGCCGCTGCCAGGGGGGGCCACGGCCGCTGCCAGGGGGGCCACAGGGCCGAGGGAAGGGGCCAAAAGCAAGTCAGCTGACACACAAACATGTAAACAGTAAACCAACAGGAAACTATGAAAAGATGACGTGGCTTTACTGTGGTGTCACAGCTGGTGGAAGTGTGTGTGTGTGTGTGTGTGTGTGTGTGTGTGTGTGTGTGTGTGTGTGTGTGTGTAAGTAAAGTAAACCTGGACTGTTCTGTCAGATGTTAGATCGTCCACAGCTGGAAATTGACAAACTATAGTAACTTTGTACTTAAGTAGATTATTTGGGGCTGATTTGTACTAATAATATAACCTGAACATTTAAAGGGACACTTCAGTATTTTTAACATGAATGTGTTTGTCATCAGTGTCTTTACTCTGGTGCACCCACACTGCCTCTGCCCCTCTCTTCTGACTCCGCCCCTTTACTCTGGTGCACCTACAGTGACTCCGCCCCTCTCTTCTGACTCCGCCCCTTTACTCTGGTGCACCTACAGTGACCCCGCCCCTCTCTTCTGACTCCACCCCTTTACTCTGGTGCACCCACAGTGACTCCGCCCCTCTCTTCTGACTCCGCCCCTTTACTCTGGTGCACCTACAGTGACTCCGCCCCTCTCTTCTGACTCCACCCCTTTACTCTGGTGCACCCACAGTGACTTACCCCCCACAGTGTCCTGTGAGCCCAGTTCTGGTCCAGTTTTGGTCAAAGTCCGGGCAGGTTTCCTGGGGTCAACAAAATAAAATGTGTTTCTTCTCAAAACAATATGTGTTGGAATGAGTGATTTATTTACATAACAAAACGGTCACGGAACAAAAACTCACACCTTGTAATTGATTGGAGCTACTTTCTATCAATAGTGATCAATGCGCTAGTGTCACTGCTAACAGCTGTGCACCTTAGCTAACTACTTTCGTCAGTTGTTGGGTGGTGTTAGCGGCTGCTACATCCAGGTGCACAGCTGTTAGCAGTGATAGTAGTAGTGATAGCAGTAGTAGTAGTATTAACAGTAGTAGCAGTTGTAGTACTAACAGTAGTATCAGTAGTAGTAGTATTAGCAGTAGTAACATAAGTAGCAGTTGTAGTAGTATTAACAGTAGTATTATTAACATTATTAGCAGTTGTAGTAGTATTAACAGTAGTATTATTAACATTAGTAGTAGTTGTAGTAGTATTAACAGTAGTATTATTAACATTAGTAGTAGTTGTAGTAGTATTAACAGTAGTATTATTAACATTAGTAGCAGTTGTAGTAGTATTAACAGTAGTATTAACATTAGTAGCAGTTGTAGTAGTATTAACAGTAGTATTATTAACATTAGTAGTAGTTGTAGTAGTATTAACAGTAGTATTATTAACATTAGTAGCAGTTGTAGTAGTATTATTAACATTAGTAGCAGTTGTAGTAGTATTAACAGTAGTATTATTAACATTATTAGCAGTTGTAGTAGTATTAACAGTAGTATTATTAACATTAGTAGTAGTTGTAGTAGTATTAACAGTAGTATTATTAACATTATTAGCAGTTGTAGTAGTATTAACAGTAGTATTATTAACATTAGTAGTAGTTGTAGTAGTATTAACAGTAGTATTATTAACATTAGTAGTAGTTGTAGTAGTATTAACAGTAGTATTATTAACATTAGTAGTAGTTGTAGTAGTATTAACAGTAGTATTATTAACATTAGTAGTAGTTGTAGTAGTATTAACAGTAGTATTATTAACATTAGTAGTAGTTGTAGTAGTATTAACAGTAGTATTATTAACATTAGTAGTAGTTGTAGTAGTATTAACAGTAGTATTATTAACATTAGTAGTAGTTGTAGTAGTATTAACAGTAGTATTATTAACATTATTAGCAGTTGTAGTAGTATTAACAGTAGTAATATTAACATTAGTAGTAGTTGTAGTAGTATTAACAGTAGTATTATTAACATTAGTAGCAGTTGTAGTAGTATTAACAGTAGTATTATTAACATTAGTAGCAGTTGTAGTAGTACTAGTATTAGTATAAATATCAGCAGATGTCTGTCAGTGTCTTTGAAGGACGAGCTCTACTGTTGTTGTTGTTGCCAGGGCCGCTGTGTCACCCAGTGTAGCAGGGGTCCCCACAGAGCCCCCCCCCCAGAGCTGGGGTCTTATGGTGTCACTGCCCCCCCCCACCCCCCACCCCTCTCTGCTCTATTGTCAGGCCTGTTTTTTAATTTCTCAAATGCAATCAAGTGTGACCCCGAGTGTTTACTGAGCGTGTGCAGAACGAACCAACCAGGAAAGAGAAAGAAAAGAAGAGAAACGACACACGCACGATCTGGCACCAAATAATCCTCCATAATAACAGAGTTTAAAGGCTTTGCCAACACGCACACACCCCCTCCACCTCCACCTCTTCTCTCTCCACCTCTTTTTGCTCTTATAACAAAAGGAGGAGGGGTAGATAAAAAGGAAAAAAAGGGGGGGGGGTGATGAGAGGAGAAGAGAAGCTGTTAAATTCAACCCTCGCTCTGGTTTGGGATTTACTAATTATTGTTTTTACAGCCACAACAATTGAGGTATTAGGGAATAAGCGGCTGGAGATAACATCCAGAGGAAGAGGAGCGGAGGAGGGGGGGTGGGGGGGCAGATAATGGGCTGACAGAAGGGGAGTCATGATAGGGTCTGGTCCACTGGGGGGGGGGGTGTAACACACACCTCAGTATCAGGAGATTCACCCACTCCAAGGATCTGAGAAAGTCAAGGAAAACTTTGGAATATCCTGGTTTTACTGTATTAGTACTGCGTTTTACTGTATTAGTACTGCGTTTTACTGTATTAGTACTTTTTTCCAGTGCATTTTAGTGTATTTTTTTGCAGACGTGTCAAAGTCACGTTAGTTCAGTATAAAGTACAGATATTACTATTAATGTAAAGAGTACAAAGTACATATATTTATATAAATGTAAAGAGTATAAAGTACATATATTTATATAAATGTAAAGAGTATAAAGTACATATATTTATATAAATGTAAAGAGTATAAAGTACATATATTTATAGAAATGTAAAGAGTATAAAGTACATATATTTATAGAAATGTAAAGAGTATAAAGTACATATATTTATATAAATGTAAAGAGTATAAAGTACAAATATTTATATAAATGTAAAGAGTATAAAGTACAAATATTTATATAAATGTAAAGAATATAAAGTACATATATTTATATAAATGTAAAGAGTATAAAGTACATATATTTATATAAATGTAAAGAGTATAAAGTACATATATTTATAGAAATGTAAAGAGTATAAAGTACATATATTTATATAAATGTAAAGAGTATAAAGTACATATATTTATAGAAATGTAAAGAGTATAAAGTACATATATTTATATAAATGTAAAGAGTATAAAGTACATATATTTATATAAATGTAAAGAGTATAAAGTACATATATTTATATAAATGTAAAGAGTATAAAGTACATATATTTATAGAAATGTAAAGAGTATAAAGTACATATATTTATAGAAATGTAAAGAGTATAAAGTACAAATATTTATATAAATGTAAAGAGTATAAAGTACAAATATTTATAGAAATGTAAAGAGTATAAAGTACATATATTTATAGAAATGTAAAGAGTATAAAGTACATATATTTATATAAATGTAAAGAGTATAAAGTACATATATTTATAGAAATGTAAAGAGTATAAAGTACATATATTTATAGAAATGTAAAGAGTATAAAGTACAAATATTTATATAAATGTAAAGAGTATAAAGTACAAATATTTATATAAATGTAAAGAGTATAAAGTACATATATTTATATAAATGTAAAGAGTATAAAGTACATATATTTATATAAATGTAAAGAGTATAAAGTACATATATTTATATAAATGTAAAGAGTATAAAGTACATATATTTATATACATGTAAAGAGTATAAAGTACAAATATTTATATACATGTAAAGAGTATAAAGTACATATATTTATATACATGTAAAGAGTATAAAGTACAAATATTTATATACATGTAAAGAGTATAAAGTACAAATATTTATATACATGTAAAGAGTATAAAGTACATATATTTATATACATGTAAAGAGTATAAAGTACATATATTTATATAAATGTAAAGAGTATAAAGTACATATATTTATATACATGTAAAGAGTATAAAGTACATATATTTATATACATGTAAAGAGTATAAAGTACATATATTTATATACATGTAAAGAGTATAAAGTACATATATTTATATACATGTAAAGAGTATAAAGTACATATATTTATATAAATGTAAAGAGTATAAAGTACATATATTTATATACATGTAAAGAGTATAAAGTACATATATTTATATACATGTAAAGAGTATAAAGTACATATATTTATATACATGTAAAGAGTATAAAGTACATATATTTATATACATGTAAAGAGTATAAAGTACATATATTTATATACATGTAAAGAGTATAAAGTACATATATTTATATACATGTAAAGAGTATAAAGTACATATATTCATGAACAAATGTAGGGAGGAAAATACAGAAGTTTACAGAAAACTAATTAACTAAATAAATAACAAACTTCACAATAATTCTCACTTTTGTTTAAATGTAAATGAACGTATTGATAATAAGTGTCTAAATTGTTCAGTTGTAACACGTCTAATCCTAGTAAAATATAAATCTGTGTGAATTTATGCCAAAGCTGTGGCCCTGATGGAAACACAGCTCTTATTTACTTCTGAGGATTTTTTATATTACAATATATATTACAGGGTTTTAAAAAAATCATAATATATATTTTTTCTCATGCAGCCCTAATGTAAACATTTTCATATTGTAATTGAACTTTTTTCTGTTCTAAAACCGAGGAAAGTTTGGAGTTGACATTATTTCTACATATATTATGTTGGTGTGTCACTATTCTGGTCCAGTTCACTGCACTTCACACACAATCCCATTTGTATAATAAACTGTAAATTTATTTATATTCTCTTTCAAACAATATTTAATAAATATAATAATATCTCCTAATCATATTGGCTATATTTTTTGCAAATAAAATCTTATTTAATTACTTCTTCTACATTATAATTAAATAATCACTTATGCAGATGTTCTACATTTTGTTATCATACTAGATTTATTCATTTTTTTAAAAGTACAAATCCAGATTATTCCACAGATTTTCCCTCTAACACAGAAACACTGGCTTTTTGCATTTATTCTAAAAAAAAAAAAAAAAATGTCAGTTCTCCTTCAGTTCTAGTGACTTTTCCAGAGCTGGAACATCTGTTGTAAACTGTAGAGGAACATGTGATTATCAGTTTTATACATTAGAATAAAAATATTAACATCCATGATATCATGTAGTTTTAGAGCATTTAATTTTAAGACCAAATGTGTCTTACTGTGTCTCCTTTAACTTAAATAAGGTTGACCCTTCTGCTGTAAATGAATGTAGTTATCATCCACACCTACAGAGGGCAGTGTTACACTGCTAAAAATAAACAACAGTTCACAGCCATTGACTTAACATGTACAAGTTTACAACAAATATATAACAATAAAACAGTGTTTATTAACCTGTTGGAGGTACTGAACCAAACTAGTGTCATATGAACATTCACGCAACCTTTGTTTATTAAAAAATATTATATATATATATATATATAAACAAATTAAATTGCATAGGGTTATTTTAATTGAATTCACTTCACTAGATGTTTTTATGTGTGACCTATTAAGGAAGAATTTTAAGTTGATTAAATGTTTGACTTTTTTCAGGGTAGTTTTGGAGCGTTATGGTCCTGTGGTCTGAGGCTTTCTGACGGCATGAACACAAAGAGGAACTTCAAATACACACATTTAAGGAGGTAAATATCTGCCAGTCCAGCGATAACAGATCAGCAGAGGGACAGGTGCATTCTGGGAGCTTCTTTACCATTATTTTAATTTGGGAAAATAAAAAAAAATGGTGTGGACGGCGTGCACCCAGGACCGGTTTGTCAGGTTGGGTTCAGTTCCGTCTCCAGCCGTCGTCAGGTCAAACTGAATGTGTGAGATACGTCCCCAGATGGTCCACGCTCAGAGAGGGGGGTACCGGGTATTTATTGTGAAAATTGTGAAAAAATAATAATTCTTCAGTTTTTTTCATAGTATGCTCCTTAATCACATTAAAATAATTGATCAGGTTTCATAAAACTCAGAGTAATTGCGTTGATTTATTGACACTAACGACCATAGACTATAATCGAACATTGGTTTGTGTTTGTAATGGACACAGTTGTGTGTTCCCCCCACCTCTAATGACATCTATAAATGAACCAAACGAAGATTTTATAAAATAAGTAGTAGACTACTTAATAATATTTTAATGTATTTAACTTCTATCTTTTGGAAGTTGATCAAACAGATCTGTTTTGGATCTATAATATCAATAATGACATATTGATTATTAAATTGTGACATGTTTTTTGATCATGGTGAGCATTAATATGGTCGTTGACCATAATGGTCGTAGAAGAAGTAAAGGAGCAGTACCCCCCAAATATGGTGGGGTCATTTACACACTGCTGCTGATGGAATGATGGCTCCTCCTCCTTTTTTATCATCTCTTGTTTCTTTTTTATTAATAACACAGTCTCTTCTTCTTTTCATTTTCATCAGAATCACTTTCTTTGGGCTCATGATGAATAATGAATACGTACAGTAATAAAGTTTAAATGAACACACTGGGAAAAACTCACCGAACAACCGTGACTCTGTGATGAGTGAGGGTCAAAGGTCACCCAAAGCATCATGGGTAGCTCCCTACATCTACATCTCCCTAAATCTACAACTCACGCTGCCTCAGTAGAGCTAAAAACATCTTAAAAGACAGCACTCACCCCAGTTTCCACCTGTTCAGTATGTTACCTTCTGGAAGGTTCTACAGGAGTATCAGAGTGAGGACTAACCGTTTTAAAAACAGTTTTTTTTCCCCCAGAGCCATCATCACACTGAACATCTATCTATCTATCTATCTATCTATCTATCTATCTATCTATCTATCTATCTATCTATCTATCTATCTATCTATCTATCTATCTATCTATCTATCTATCTATCTATCTATCTATCTATCTATCTATCTATCTATCTATCTATCTATCTATCTATCTATCTATCTATCTATCTATCTATCTATCTATCTATCTATCTATCTATCTATCTATCTATCTATCTATCTATCTATCTATCTATCTATCTATCTATCTATCTATCTATCTATCTATCTATCTATCTATCTATCTATCTATCTATCTATCTATCTATCTATCTATCTATCTATCTATCTATCTCATAGCCAATGGGATGATACGTACAGTACTGCGTTTACGTCTTGTGGGTTTCCGTTTCATTTCGTAACTTGAATATTCTTTCGTATTCTGAAACGAAAAATTGATGTTAAGGTATTTCGTTACTTGGATTATTCGTTAGTTGGGTCTTTCGTAAGTCGACGTATGACTGTATATGTTTTACTGGTGCACAAAATGAACTGTTAATTAACATCACTGTGTTCAAAGAACAAAACCAATGCATGAAGTCCTCATGTATCATATGAGTCAGGTGTGTTTTGATCTCTGCTGAACCTCTAGGGTTTCATTGAACCCAGGTTAAGAACCACTGCTTTAGCATGTTTAGCAAAAGCCTTCACAGCAGGGGTATGAAAGTCATTTTAGTTCAGTTCCACATTCGGTCCAATATGATCTGAAAAGAACCAGACCAGTCAAGTAACAGTACAATAACTGAAACGACTCCTGTACATTTACTAGAGGTACTAATGCTAATGCTAATGCTAATGCTAATGCAGCTGGAAGATCTGTGGGATCCAGATTGTCCCACATGTTTGTTGCTTTACCTGCTCAATGAATGAATGTGTACGTGACGTGAACATATGTGACGTCAAGACGCACACAATGTTAGCGTGTGCGTTTGTTGACGTAAATATGTGTTCAACGTTAGCATGTGCATTACTTGCAGTTTAGACAGACACGACCCAGCGCGTCTTCAATACGTCCCACTCTGCATGTCTGGAGTCTTCAGATTTGTTTGTATTCACACCCTGACGGCGTTGGCTTCATGTAAATGAAAAACACTTCTGATAAAATATGCTGTCGTATTTAGCCACGATCGTCCTGGTGTAAACGACCCCTCAAACTGGACTTTTTTTGTTCACATTAGTTTTTATTCCTGTTTAATTCAGAATAAATGTTAATTCCTCTTTCAGATGAATGTTAGGAACTTCTAGAATATTCCAGTATGTTCTGTTCCTTGTCTTTTTCTGTCATTACCATCAGTTCCTTGGAAAAGCACATGTTCACTGTAAAAATACAACATTTGACCTTCAGTGTTTCAGTGTCATTTCTATAGTTTAAACGTGATCAGATTAACACTTGTGTAGTGTTAAAAAAAAGAACTCCCTTTGGTGGCTTTTTTCATCCACTAACTTGGACACCTGTAAAAATATATCGGGATAGTTTTTTTCAAAAATGTTTTTGCATAAATCTGTTAATTAACCTCAGTCCTGATCAAAACTAAATGTACCTTTTACAAGACAATTTTGAAAATGAAGGCACTGATATGGGAAGAAATGGACATAAAATGACCCATCTTCAATATAAAATGTACTAAAAAGCACAAAAAATACAGTAAAATTTAATAAAAATACAGTAAAATGTATGAAAAACTACAATAAAATTTACGAAAAATGCACCAGAAATACAAGAAAAAGAAGAAAAACTACAATAAAATGCACAAAAAAATACAGTAAAATGTAATAAAAATACAGTAAAATGTACTAAAAATACAGTAAAATGTAATAAAAATACAGTAAAATGTATGAAAAACTACAATAAAATTTACGAAAAATGCACCAGAAATACAAGAAAAAGAAGAAAAACTACAATAAAATGCACAAAAAAATACAGTAAAATGTAATAAAAATACAGTAAAATCTAATAAAAATACAGTAGAATGTATTTTAAAAAAATCGAATGAATACACTAATATTGCGAAAATTCCACAAAAAAATAATTTCGCTTACGATAATTTGCATTTGACAATTTAGCGAGAGTTGAAGCTGAGACACGTTCCACCCAGAGCGTCACGTGTCCAGGGACCACCCCATCCCGACCCGCCGGCAGCTCACTAGGGCCTGGGCTAATATATAATGTGTTGTTCTACTGTCAGCGCCACCAGCACAAGCGTCCCCACTGAGACTGGGCTGAAATTCATTAATCTAATTAAATATGTGGTATTGGCCAAATGAGGCGTCGCTGCAGGATAAGTGCAGAGTAAGGCTGGGTCCCACCAGACTAGCATGCAGCCGCCGTGCGCTAACGCTACTGCGCTTCATTACACTCTTAATTACCTATTGTTTCTAAGTAGTGGCTGGTGTTTTAATGAGAATCTACAGGCAGTTAAATAGAATGTGAATTTTCTAATCTACTGGTCCATTACTGAACAGGCCAAATGTTAGTGGGTTTGTGAGTAATCAGACTTTTAAATGTCGCTGATGTCACTCCCCCAGGACCAATGACAGAGTTTCCACTGTGTAATTGAATTCTGCTGCTTTTATCACCAGGCTTCTGCTTCTTCCTCTTTTCTTCTTCTTTTTTTTTTTTCTTCTTCTTTTCTTCTGTTTTTCTCAGAGGAAGCTTTTTCTGTCTCGCCTGGTCGCTCAGGTCGAGGGGCATGTCTTTAGTTCTGCTCAAGGATCACCATGGTGACCCCTGGAAGAAAGTGTGTGTGTGTGTGTGTGTGTGTGTGTGTATTCCTATCTTCATGGGGACATTGATATGTTCACACAGTCACACCATGGGGACCCCTGACACTATAGGGACTAAAATTCAGGTCCCCATAAGGGTTAAATATAATAAAGGTCCCCACTAGTAAAGTAGAAATGACGTGGCCCTATAAATACATTAATTTTTTTTCAGAAGTCCCCATAAAGCATGAGGGGAAAGAGGTGTAAAGTGAAACATGTATTTTTCAAAGGTTTGAAGATGAGTTTACTTTTTAAATGTATTTATTTTAATGTGTTTTTTTTTTTCATTTTCATTTTGTATTTTTTTTCTTCTTTTTTATTTATTTAATTTTTACATTTTCATGGTTTTTAGGTATACATTTTTTTTTTTATTTATTATTAGTATTTAATGTATTTTTTAAATTGAATTCATTAATTCATTTTTCTTTGTTTTTAATTCAGTTTTGTAAGTTTTATTATTTAATTTTCTTTGGTTTTCCCCAAAAAATTTTTTGTATTTTATTTTATTAAAACAAAAGTGTTCACACTTAACAATGGCAACTTGATTTCAAACTTGGTCCTCATGACAAGTAAATGTGTGTGTGTGTGTGTGTTTATATATATGTGTGTATATATATATATATATATATATATATATATATACACATATGTGTGTGTGTATATATACGTGTGTGTGTGTGTGTGTGTGTGTGTGTGTGTGTTGCCCCCGGCAGCCAGTGCTGTCACCTGCCTCCAGATAAGCCAGTGGATTTATCACCCAGTGAATTGCCTTTGAGTGCAGGATAAAATGGCTGCCATAGATTCTCATGTGCGAACGCTGCGAGGTTAATGAGAGCCAAATTCACAGAGGGCTAAATCTATTAGCTTTTCATGGATGGAATCAATCAACATGCAGCACAGAGGCTGATTTGTCATAGTGAAGCATTGGCCGTTTGAATTCCAAAACACAATCGTCCTCATGGAATGATTCACTTTGATTTTTGATTGGCTCTTCATCAGAAGATGACAGCTATGGACTAATTTTCTTTTTCTATGGTGTTACACACTTATTAGCCGTGCTCGTCCTTGGCACATGACTGATTCCCTCCTTTTATTCAGCTACACTTGGATTTTTATCAAGTCTCTCCAAACAATTACCTTTTTTTATTTTGTTTATTTATTTCCGGGGGGTTAAAAACGACGCAATTAATCACATACGCTTAGAAAGAAAAGCAGCAGATCTATGAGGAAACTTGCTAAAATGTGTCAGTTCCACATTCAGCCCAATATGATCTGAAAAGAACCATAACATTTTATTGTCATTTTTGTGCAGTTTTGTGTATATTAGTGCAGGACATAGACTGTTCCAAAGATGTTCAGGACATAGACTGTTCCAAAGATGTTCAGGACATAGACTGTTCCAAAGATGTTCAGGACATAGACTGTTCCAAAGGTCCAGTCCAGGATATTTTACAGAATACTGACTGAGGTTAAACAATAAGGAAGATAAAAAAAAAATGTACGTGAATATGGTGTAGGATAATTGTGGAACATTCAGTGTCTTTGCCCAAGGACACAACGGACAAGTGGGAATCAAACCACCAACCCTTCGGTTACTGGCCGACCCGCTCTACCAACTTGAGCCAAGGATGGAATTAACTGTTTCCATGTCAGAGGAATTATTGAATTCAGAATAAACTATTGACTTTATATTGATCTAACACTGTAGATATCACCATGACATTACATGTTCATAAAACTAATGCACATCACATGCAATGATCCATTTGATGTGTCAAACATAGACATATCACGCTATAACTTAATCAATACTGGATATATTATCATAATATTACACACACTGACACATATATGCATATAATGAAAATGATCAATATTGCAAAAGTTCAAAGGTCAAAATCACATTATTAGCTGTAATTCAAGAACAGGTTGTCATAGAAACTGGAGACGATGTTAGACATTCTCTGAATACTAGTTTTCGACTAGAATTAGGTGTTTACATGATTTCATCTGAAAGAGGAATGAACTTTTATTCTGAATTAACTCCACCCATCCCCTTGGCTCCGCCCCCTCTCTCTCTACAGGCTTCTAGTGAATTTATTCAAATATTTTGACATTTCTTCTCCCCTCACTTGTGGAGCAGAAATGATTTGTGACAGTTGGAGATGTGCTTCCTCCAACACTCTGCTTTTCTTTCTTCTCCCCCTCGTCCTTCTCTGTAGAAAGCCCCCCCCCCCTCAACGCTTCTCTGACACTTTTTATTTTTTCATCTGACTCCACGGTGTGATCGACAAACTGGCTGATATTCCTCTATTTGTTGATATTTTGTACTTCCTGTCTTTTAGTATGGAGGACTAAAAGTGCCAAAATGAAATAAATAAATTAATACATCATTAAATAATTAATTCAATGCCATTAATTAATTACAATTGGACTTAAATACATAAATGTGTTACTAAATATGTTATTTCATTGAAATACCAATTCATTTGAGGTAAAAAAAAAAACAAACAAAAAAACATATTAATATTATTATTTGAGTAATTAATTATTTCATGATCTTTGTGTTTATGGAAGAGTAAAAGTGGCAAAATTAAATACACGCATCATTAAATAATTAAATATGTCTGTCTATTATGTTTATAATGTTAAATCTGCACATGTGCATGTAAACACAACGGAAGTAGCTTTAATTTTGAATTCTTTTTATTGAGAATAAATAATTCTGAATTAAAAAATATCATGGAAATAGTTGTGATTCAAGATGGCCGCCACATGATAAAATGTGGCTGTTTATTGGCTGATGAGCAGCGGGCAGGAGCATGTGCAGACAGTTACAGTA
>CM035798.1:55142400-55179900 GCA_020466265.1 Siphamia tubifer | reverse complement strand
AATTATTAAATATATGTCTTTTCATTAACACACAGTCAAAGTACTCCCATTCTGTACTGCAGTAGAAGTACTCTCATATATTCTTACTTTTTATCTCATAATTCTGACTTTTTGTCGTGATTTTTGACTTTTCACGGTGGTATTTATTGTCAGTGGCAGGAACGGTCTTCCGTAACTTAAGTTTAGTAAAAAGGTTAATATTGATTATGAATTAAAAACAGGTTGTGTTGATAAAAGGTGTGATGTTTGTGTAAAGTCTGTGTGCGTACGGTTGCGTATCATTCTAGCGTTTGTTCAGATGATCCCCAGGGTGCAACAGAAGTGTCAGGGTCAGCGTCTCCTCTCAACTCACTAACACTGGATTTAATTAGGCCTGTAATCAGCCACTAAACACACAATAAAATCAGAATAATCTGTATCTGTTTACCTCTTCCACACATACACGCTGCCTCCATATATTTGCATGTAGTTGTTGGGGGGGGGGGTACAAATAAAACATTTATCAGGGAGAAGGATCAAGGTCATGACTCCTGTTCACACTCCATTCCCTGAAACCAATTAAAGTGTGTGTGGGTGAAGTTCAGCTGGAGGACGTGGAGTGGAAAAACAAAAGCACATGACACATCCTCCTCTGCTATCGCTACACAAACTCATTATATATGCACATTCTGTCATTAAAACCCCAAAAAGATGCTCGACTTCTGCAATCAGACGGAAAATACAGAATTATCGGGGATGTGGAAGATTATGATTGGAGGTCAAATGTGTAGGAAGAGTCAAAGTGTGATCGAAATAGTTCAATGTGTAACAGCTGAGGTCCGTAATTCTGACTTTTTATCTTTTTATTTAGACTTTTTATCTCATAATTATGACTTTTTATCTAATAAAATTTGACTTTTTATCTCTTAATTCTGACTTTTTTATCTAATAATTTGACTTTTTATCTCTTAACTCTGACTTTTTTATCTAATAATTTGACTTTTTTATCTAATAATTTGACTTTTTATCTCTTAATTCTGACTTTTTTATCTAATAATTTGACTTTTTATCTCTTAATTCTGACTTTTTTATCTAATAATTTGACTTTTTATCTCTTAATTCGGACTTTTTATCTCTTAATTCTGACTTTTTTATCTACTAATTTGACTTTTTATCTCTTAATGACATATTTAATTATTTATTGATATATGTATTTAATTTTTCTTTTCATCTTCAATATTTGGATTGGTCCATTGTCTTTCTATTGTGTTTCAGAAACATTTACAGATGCATGTGACTCGTCTAATCAGCTTTTCACACAGTAAAAGTATTCCCATTCTTTTTTACCTAGACTTTTTAATCTAATAATCCTGACATTTTCTCAGAATTTTCACTTTATCTCATAATTGCAATTTTTTATCATAGAATTCTGACTTTTTATCTTTTTATTTAGACTTTTTATCTCATAATTATGAATTTTTATTGTGTAATTCTAACTTTACATCTCATAATTTTGACTTTTTATCTCTTAATTATGACACATTCTGTCATTAAAACCCCAAAAAGATGCTCGACTTTGGAAATCAGATGAAAAGTACAGAATTATCGGGGATGTGGAAGATTGTGATTGGAGGTCAGATGTGTAGGAAGAGTCAAAGCGTGACTAGACGTGATTGAAACAGTTCATGACATTCACTCAGAAAGGTTTGACCATCGTTAACTTAAAGGTCAACTTCCATCGTTCTTTCATTTCTATTGCAGTGGTCACCACTATGGTTGAATGCATTGTGCATCAATGGTTCTAGTTGTTTTGTTTCTAGTTGTTTTCTGTGAGTTAGAACATGAGCGATGGTTGAACCACTGGCTCTTCCACCATTCCTCATCAATATTCATTCCTTAATATGGCACCACTGATAAGTGGTACCAGCCCACAGCTGCGTGGTACCAGCCCACAGCTGCGTGGTACCAGCCCACAGCTGCGTGGTACCAGCCCACAGCTGCGTGGTACCAGCCCACAGCTGCGTGGTACCAGCCCACAGCTGCGTGGTACCAGCCCACAGCTGCGTGGTACCAGCCCACAGCTGAGTGGTACCTGCCCACAGCTGCGTGGTACCAGCCCAAAGCTGAGTGGTACCAGCCCACAGCTGAGTGGTACCAGCCCAAAGCTGAGTGGTACCAGCCCACAGCTGAGTGGTACCAGCCCACAGCTTCACAGAATGTTTGTGAGATTATGAGATAAATGTTTCAATCCCCAGTCACTAAGCACAACTAGAATGAATCCATATGTATCAGGCACACTGTGTTTTTGGAGAAAATTAAAATATTTTAAGTCAACCTCATAGTCCAGAAAATATTGTCATTCCAATTTAAATGACATATAATTAATGATGTATTTGTTTATATAATTTTTGTACTTCCTTCATACTACGCCATTCCTGTTTTGTGTTGTCAATCACAGGAAGCCCCGCCCTCCCAGGTACTTCCTGTTTTAAGTGCCGCTGGTGACAGAACCTAAATGCATAAAACATGTGGAAGTGTGGCGTTGATGTAAATATATGTGAATAATAAATGTTGAACCATCTGGCACTGACGTTTTATAATCGCACGGACCGCAGACCTGTCGCACATAAATTATATACAACTATAACATTTTAAAAACTGTTTGTAAATCAGCAGATCTTAACAGTACACTGTAAAAAATACTGTTTATGGAAAAAAACTAAGCAAAAGTGAAAGTTGTGATTGTCAGAATAATGTTGTAAAAAACACATAAAACCACATAAAGGTATTTACAGACCAACATGTAGATGTAACATTTTAAATTAAATTAAATTTTAAAATGATCTCATAACTTTGATTTTTTTTTTAATCTAATGATTTTGACTTTTTATCTCATAATTGTGACTTTTTGTTGAATGATTTTGACTCATTTCATAATGCAGTGAATGGGTTTGTTCAAGCTCGGTCATACATTAGCCTAGTGCTAACATTAGCCAAGTGCTAACATTAGGCTAGTGCTAGCAGAATCCACGACTAATGCTTAAAATGTTCAATCTACACATTTGAACTGAACGTTTTGTTTTTAAGGTTTTGCAGTAATCTCCTCATAACTGAATTGAAATATAAGTTTAAAAAAATGCTAAATTAAGTGGAATTATTTAATTTGACTATAGCACATATAATAGATAGAATTTTTGGTCTGTTGCATATTTGCGGCCGTAGGCATTAAGGGGTTCATTCTGCAGTCATTACAGTGTAGACTTGAGACCAATGCACATAAAGTAGGACAATAGCATATGATAATTGTATTTTTTCCTGGGGACGTGCGTTAAAGCAGGACGTTAGCTACAGTACAAGTCCTTGGTCTGAAGAAAATCTCCTGGGGACTGTCCCCATGAGGATTCACACTGATACAACTGCAGAAAAGCACAAATACACTGTTCCATACAAAGAGGAAGAAGAAGAGCACATGCCTTTGCTTGTATTCCTATGTTTATGGGGACATTGATATGTTAACACAGTCACATCATGGGGACTTCTGACACCATGGGAACCACAATTACATATAAATGTTGGTCCCAAATAGTAGAATATAAATCTGTGTGAAGTATGCAAATGATGAATTGGTGTTTTTCCTGAAGTCCCCATAAAGCATGGTGGAAATAGGTGCAAAATGAAACATGTATTTTTCCTCATGTTTCCATGTCCTCATGAGACATGGAAACCAGTGTGTGTGTGTGTGTGTGTGTGTATGTGTGCATTTCTGAGTGTATTTTTTGTATATTTTGTATTTTTTTCTGTAAAAACTGTAGAAGTATTTTGAGTAAAAACTGCAGTATTTTTGGGGTGGAAACTGCAGTATTTTTTTGGGTGAAAACTGCAGTATATTTTTGAGTAAACTTTTTTTTTTAGTTAAAAACTGCAGCATTTTTTGGGGGGTAAAAGGTGTTTTTCCAGCGTGTGTTCACTTGCATGTGTGTGTGGTGGTGCATTAGCATTAGCATTAGCATATGTATGTGTGACACAGTGGAGCAGAACACAGCTCTGACAGTAACAGGACGCTGCTCGCTGATGCACGAGCTGACAGCGGCCCAGCCTGTCAATCACAGCACACTGAGCATGCTCAGTAGTGCCTTTGTCACATCATCCTCATCTTGTTAACTCTAAATCTGTGTGCGTGCGTGTGTGTGACACTTTCAGCTTCATGGTTTTGTTTCAGATCAATTGAAAACAACTATTACTAAGAAACATGAGTTCAACCTTTTCTAACTTATGTTCTGGTCCTGGACATGAAGATGACATTATTTTAATAAACTTATATATACATTACTTTAATAACTCTTTATACATCTATCTATAATTCCATCCGTATTCAGAGAATGTCGAATCTCGCTCCTATTATGTGCCAATCTCCAGTTTCCATGACAACACCTTCTTGAATTAGAGCCAATAATGTGATTTTGACCTTTCTGAGAAATGCGACCTTGACCTTTGACCTTTGAAAATATTGATAATTTAGTTATATGTATATATGTGTCAGTGTGTGTAATATTATAATATGTCCAGGAGGAGATCCGCGGGTCCAGCTGCGAGCTTTACAGCCTCTTCCACCCAAACTTCGCTGCATGTGAAAATCCTCTTTCAAGCCTTTTGTGTTCACACCAACAGACACTCATCGACCATAGGACCCAACGGTGATGTAAAAAACCAGAGGGGGGCGTGATACCACCCAGCAAATCGCACCCAAGTCATAGGTGATAACACCAATTATGAGAATTGTATAAATCGTTTGGTACCAATCTGAAAGTTCTGTGACCCCCCGTTCTTCAGTTATAACCCATAATGTGATTTTGACCTTTTAGTTAATTGTGACCTTGATTCCATGGTGATATCTACAGTATTCATTGAGTTATAGCACAGGTGTCAAACTCCAGTCCTCGAGGGCCGGTGTCCTGCATGTTTTAGATATTTCCCTCTTCCATGTGATTCAGTTTAACCCTTTAACTCCTGAGAACTAACAAAATAATTGGTAACATGAGCAAAGTAAAGACACAAATGGCAAAAAAATCTAAGAAAAATACTACAATAAAAAACAAAACTTAGAAAAAAAACTAAATGAGCAACAAAAACTAATAAATATTTACAAAATGACAAATAATGTGAAGAAAAAGAAGAAAACTACTATTGAAATTTGGTCCCAGCAATTTTAATTTTACCTTTAAAAATGTTTAAATAATTTTATGTTCAAAAAATCTTGCTTTTTGGCACCTTGTCCATGCACAAAACTAAAAGGAAAACGGTTGAATTTTTCTGAATATTTAAACTAAATCATCCATTCAGAATGCATCAGCACTGACACTTAAAGAGTTAATAATCAGATCCTCATCAGACTGATAAAGATGTAATGACCTCCAGGTGTAATGGAAGAGGGGAACATCTAAAACATGCAGGACACCGGCCCTCGTGGACCGCAGTTTGACACTCCTGAGTTATAGCATGATATGTCTCTGCGGACACACACACAGATACACACAGACACGATCATTACAATAATCTCTTCCAAACAATGTTGGGTGAGATTAACAATTGATTCTCTTCCCAGGACCAACAGACCTTGAACATGTTGGGAAAGTGCTGCTGTACAATAATATAATATCTCAACTCAGGGGTCTCCAGGGCTACTGTCCTGCATGTTTTCGATGTTTCCTTCTTCCAGCACACCTGACAGTCATTGTCAGTCTTCTGCAGAGTGTGATGAGAGGCTGATCATTTGAATCAGGTGTGCTGGAAGAGGGAAACATTGAAAACATGCAGGACAGTAGCCCTCGAGGACCGGAGTTGGAGACCCCTGGAGCACATAGTATTAACCTTATGAAATAATATATGAATCCTATGAACTGCTTGTACCTAAAAATACTGTCATGTTCAATGATACTGTAATTATTATCCTGTAATGAACAGGTCCATGCTGCTCTTTTTACAGTGTAGGACACACAAATGTCTGGTGTGGAACCAGAAACAGATTTGGTCAGTGGGTTTATTTTTTTTATCTGTAAACTGCTCCAAGGTCTTTATGATAGGCCCAGTATTGTTGCCAGTGGGAAAGAAAGAGCAGGCGCCCATGCAGTCAAAGGTAATTATCTCTTCCTATCGCCCACAATGGACACACGCTAATGAGAGCTGGAGCTGTGATTGGAGTCCCACAGGGCGACTGGGCTCTTCTTCTTTTTGACAATAGAGTGTGGTCTCGCAGTAGAGATGCAGCCGCTGGACCAGTCATTCATCTATGCAAATGCCAGCCAACATGTGACCCAGACGCTGCACACCATCCGCCAGCATCAGAAATACCAGGGGATGCAGCAGGGTCTGTGTGTTCGCTGGAAAAATCCAAATTTCACCCAGTGTGTTTGTCTCATTTGTAGTTCAAATATCTGATCAGACTGAAAATTAAACTTCCAGGACATACATTTGATTTCCAGTGCATGGGACTAGTAAAATAATAACAAAAACCCTGTAAATAATGTTTGTCTTTGCTTTACTGCAAAAAAAACCCCATTAAATTATGAAAATAGTTCATTTTAGTGTTTGACTGTTTAGACCAGTGGTTCTTAACCTGGGTTAAAGGTGGAGTGGGACATCTTTTTTTGGAAAATGTTTTATCATATTGCTTGAAAACCTCTTCATGAACCCACATCACACACTGAAATAGAATGTTTGCAACAAAAATAATGTTTTAGTCCAGTCTAGAGGGTGGAACCAGAGGAAAACTGGCCAATCAGTTTACTGATCATCTTTATTAATACGTCCATCAAATATCTTCTCAAAACGGTATGTGTTGAATGAGTGATTTATTTACATAACAAAACCATCACAGAACAAAAATGGAATGGAATGGCCTTTATTGTCATTATACAGGATGTACAATGAGATTGGAGAGCTTCTCCTTTTAGTGCAATAGTAAAAAAAAAAAAATAGTATAAATAAAAAGAATTAAAAAAGTTGCAATGAGGCTTAAAATATCCAAGATATACTCCAAATGAACATAAAAATATATTGCACAGATTTGCTTAATAAATTTAAAGTGGCTGCAAGTACAGTGGAAATACTGCACGTTTTTCATTATGTTATTGACTGCTCTTGTTGTATGTCAGAATTCAAGGTGGTGATGGCTCTTGCGAAGAAGCTGTTTCTTAGTCTGTTTGTCTTTGCCTTGATGCACCTGTAGCATCTGCCAGAGGGCAGCAGGTCAAACAGCTGGGCACCGGGGTGTAAACTGTCCTTGATGATGTTCCGAGCTCTGCTGAGGCACCGGGTGGAGTAGATGTCCATCAGGGAGGGGAGAGGGCAGCCGATGATCCTCTGTGCTGTCTTGACTGTCCTCTGCAGCCTCCCTCTGTCCGCCTCGGTGCAGCTCCTGTACCAGATGGAGATGCAGTAGGTCAGCAGGCTCTCGATGGACGAGCGGTAGAAGGCCAGCAGCAGCTCCCTGTCCAGGTTGTTCCTCCTGAGGATTCTCAGGAAGTGTAGACGCTGCTGGGCCTTCTTAATGACAGCCGTGTTGTTGGGTTCCCAGGAGAGGTCATCGGAGATCAGGACTCCCAGGAACTTGAATGTGTGGACCCTTTCCACACGCTCGGCATTGATGTAGAGGGGGGACGGGTCACTCCTGTTCCTCCGGAAGTCCACAATGATCTCCTTTGTTTTCTGTGTGTTCAAGGCCAGGTTGTTGTCGGAGCACCAGGTCGTCAGTCTCTGGACCTCATCTCTGTAGGCTGCCTCGTCTTCCTGTGAGATCAGTTCGACCACTGTGGTGTTGTCTGCGAACTTGTCGATGATGTTGTTCTTGTGGGCCAGACTGCAGTTGTAGGTGTAGCGGCAGTAGAGGAGGGGGCTCAGCACGTAGCCCTGTGGTGATCCGGTGCTCAGAGTGTGGGTGGAGGAAAGGTGGGTCTGTGTTCTGGGTTCTGTTGCTCAAGAAGTCCTTGATCCAGCTGCATGTGTGTGTGGGGAGGGGGGGCCAGGGTGTCCAATTTTGTGGTCAGTATGTCCGGGATGATGGTGTTAAAGGAGCTATAACCCACAAATAGCATCCTGGCATAGCTGTGCTGGTGTTCCAGGTGGCTCAGCACCGCGTGCAGGGCTATGGTGATGGCGTCCTCTGTGGATCTGTTCGCCCGGTATGCGAACTGGTGGGGGTCGAATGCAGTCTTTTATGTGGTGAAGGACCACTCTCTTGAAACACTTCATTATAATGGATGTGAGGGCAACAGGGCGGTAGTCACTGAGGCTGGATGCGGGTGCCTTTTTCGGGATGGGGATGATTGTGTCGGATTTCAGGCAGGTGGGGATGACTGCTTGGGCGAGGGAAAGGTTGAAGATCCTGCAGAAGACTCCAGACAGCTGGGGTGCACTTGCTCGGAGCACCTTTCCAGGTACACCGTCAGGGCCCGGGGCCTTCCTGCTTGGAGCACACGCCTCACATCATGCTGTCCTATAGTTAGTGGGGGGGTTGTCGTGGGGCCTGGTGGAGGTGGGGGCAGGGTTGGAGAAGATGGGTGTCGCTGTGGTGTTTCAAAGCAGGCAAAGAAACAGTTGAGCTCCTCTGTCAGTGACACACTCAGGTCTCCTGAGGTCACATCACATCCTCTGAAGTTAGTGAGGCTCTGCAGTCCCTGCCACACCTCACATGGTCTATTGCTGACGAGGCGGGACTCTATCTTCCTGTTGTAGTCCGCTTTGGCTGTTTTTATTCTTCTTTTCAGGTCAGCTTGAGCCGCACTGTACAGAGCTCTGTCACCTGACCTGAAGGCGGAGTCGCAGACTTTGAGGAGGGAGCAGACCTGGCTGGTCATCCAGGGTTTTCGGTTTGGAAAAACCCGGGTGACTTTGTCCACCGACACAGTTCCCATACAAAAGTTAATGTAGTCCAGTACTGTCTCTGTGTATGTTTCCAGGTCCTGGTGTTGAAATAGGTCCCGTCTTTGTGTTTAAGGCAGTCCTGAAGTTCACTGAGTGCATTCTCAGGCCATGTTGGCACAGTCTTTATGGTGGGTCTGGATCTGCGTCTGAGGGGGGTATATGCAGGAGTGAGCAGCAGGGAGAGATGGTCTGACTGTCCAAGGTGGGGGAGGGGTGTTTGCCCTGTAGCCGTGCTTGATGTTGGAGTACACATAATCAAGAGTGTTTCCTCCTCTTGTTGGGCACTTAATATGCTGATAAAACTTCGGGAGAACAGTCTTTAAATTGGCCTTATTAAAGTCCCCAGCAATAATATGAACGCCATCAGGGTGGGCCCGCTGCTGTTCATTGATAATGTTCAGCAGGAGAGAGAGTGCCATGCTAACGTTAGCATCTGGTGGGATGTAAACAGCAGTGACGAAAACAACAGTCAGCTCTTTTGGGACAAAATACGGCCGGCATCTAAGAGACATGTACTCAATGTCAGGGGAGCAGTGAGTCTTCATGATCTTGCTGTTGTTGCACCAGTCCTCATGCACGTAAATACAGAGACCCCTCCCCTGCTCTTACCGGAGTCCTCTGTTTGGTCCCAGCGGTGTAGAGAGCGGCTGGCTATCTGCACGCTAGCGTCAGGGATCCTCGGGTTGAGCCAGGTCTCTGTGATGATTAAAACACAGCAGTCCCGAATGTAGCAGTTTCCCACGAGTTGTAATTCCAGATCATCCATTTGTGGGTGGTGGATCTGGCATTGGTGAGATACAGGCTCGGCAGGGGTGGCTTGTGTGGGTTGTTTTGTAGCCGAAGCAGTAGGCCGGACCTGCGACCTCGCTTCTGCTGCCTCTCCTGATGCCACCTGCGTCTCTTTCCAGACCAGACAGCAATCCACGGAGCACCCGGTGGTCTCGCTAGTTCGTCTGGGATGTTGTGTCGCTGGTGAAAGTCTCTGCAAACTACCAGTTTGTGTCGGTAGCCGATGTCCATAAGGTCACACCTTGTATTTTCTTGGAGCTACTTTCTCTCAATAGCGATCAATGGTCGTCACTGCTAACAGCTGTGCACCTTAGCAAACTACTTTCATCAGTTGTAGGGCAGTGTTAGCTGCTGCTGCGTGCAGGCACACAGCTGTTAGCAGTGACAATGCGAGCACCTTGATCGCTATTGAGAGAAAATAGTGAAAGTTGGGGGTCTAAATGATATGATAAAAAGGCCCAAGTATGAGATAAAATGTAAAAATTATTCAATAAAAAGCCAAAATTATTTGATTAAAAATTCAAAATTCTGCAATAAAAATGACAAATTCTGAGATAAAACATCAAAATGAGCTAAAAAGGCTAAATTATCAGATAAAAAGTCAAAATTTCAAGTCACTAAGAACAACCAGAATTAATCCATATATAAGTCACATTGTGAGAACATTCTTTTCAGTTGACCTTATAGTCCAGAAAATACAGTATCTTAATATTCTAATTCTGTGGGCCCCCAAGACACCTGGTGCCCTAGGCGACCGCCTAGTCTGACTATGACTAATGCCGGCCCTGACTAGACCCATACATGGAATGAATGGGGATAGTGGTGCTGGGTCAGTGTAGATAAACTCTAATGTAGTCTTTTTTTATGTCATCATGGTCTTGGTTTTCCATGACGATGATGATGATGATGACCTTGTCAGTGGTAGTGAAAGTAAGGCTCATGGAGGTTTTTCTAAAGTCTGAGCAGAGAAAGGATCATTTGGCAGCTGACCAGTGCTTTAATTCCATAAAAAGCTACAGGTTTCTTTTAATAGAAGCAGCTGCTGACACGTTGTGACACACACTAATGCAGTCATTCTGGGATGTAAACCTATATCAAAGTAAAATATTTGTGAAAGCACATTAACTCAGCACTGATTGCTTTAACCTTTGCAGGACACAGCTGTGACTTTGGCGTCTTGTATTTGTGGCTCTTGGCCTGTTTCCCAGACAAAGACATTTCACACTTTTGTTTTTTTTCATTCCTCTGACAAACACACTTTCCAGCAGCTCACAGAGGCTCTTCTGCAACTTCTTTTTTTGTGGTAATAATTGGTGACAGGCACAACATATCACACACACCCCACAAATATTTTAAATCTTAATGGATAAAGGTCAAGGTCAAAGGTCATAATGTCATTTTGAAGTCCATGCCAGGTTTCCTATCTGTCAATAACAGTAATTAAGTCTCTATCTCCACTGGGTTTTCTGTTGTTATCCATTTTATTAGAATTTGTTTTTGTCATTTTTATTTATTTTACTGAATATTTTGTTCATTTTGTTGATTATTTTGGTCATTTTTGTTTAAGGGTTTTCTGATTCTACAACTTTGCTGTTTGTTTTGGTCAATTTTGTTGATTATTTTAGTCATTTTTGGTCATCTTTAGTGATAAAGAAACCTCAAGTCTTAAATGCTGGTTGGTTCTTTCTATCTGTCGTCTGTCCGTCCATCCATCCTGTTCACATGTACAAGCAATTTTTTTGCAAAATGTGAATAACCATGCACAACCTGAAATTCATTATGACGAATATGTGCAGTTTAATCAATATTATGCCTGTTACTAAATGTCTTGTAGGTCCACTGTGGTCTATAAGTTGCCAAGCAAATGTAAATGATAAACTTAGTCATAATATCATTAAAATTACAATTTAAAAAATGCAGGTTACTCGTGTTATTCACATTTTAAAGGATAATTTGTTTATGTGAATATTTTCATAATTTCATTCAACTTTTGTTTACTTTTACAGAGAGAAACTTCTGTGATGACATTATTTATAAGTATTTATGTAGTTCTATTTTACAGATCCAGCCCATTTTAGGCCACATTAGGGTGTATGTGACGCCTGAACTAAAATTAGTTTGATACCCGGATCTCAATGAAGCAGAAAAGCCCAGGACCATCAGCTCTTCGCACTGTCTGTGACTCTCCCGTCGGCAGAGAAGTTATGTAAAACTACGACTCCCAGAGTGCGTTGCTTCACACGAACACAGACCGGAAGTTGATAATTTGTTGTTACGGAACTGATGCATCTTTAACACTGTGTTTATTTCCTTTTAAATAACATTTATTTACGTGCACTTTTATACACATTTACTTATGTGCCTGATTTTACATGTTTAATGTTATTTTCTGGTATATTCTTTTGACATTGACGCTACATGCCATTCTTTTGTACCATAACGTAGCTGATAAACCGGAAAAAATAAACTTAAATTATATTTTAATTCTCATTTTAGCAAGCGACATTTGTTAAAAAATACGACCCCCCTCAAATAAAATAAAATAAAATAAACGCCTAGTTGTGAAATATTCCCGAAGTATTTATATGTTTCATGCTCGTGTTACGTTTTCCTCACTGTCCCGGAAGGCATCACAAGGTAAAGGTCAGGAATGTGCTTTGGTGGTCGAAAAAAAGTCACGAAAAGAAGAGGATTGATCCTCATGAATGGATCTATAGACCTACACATGCCGTAATTTAAATTCTGACTTCTCCTTGTAGATAGTTATGTTTTGCCGTTACGTTAGCTTACAGCATTAGCTTTGTTTTGACAGGCAGGGTGTGTTGGCTAGCTAACAGTAACACTAACGGTAACCCTGAACACAGACTAACAGCAGCTTTTTTACTTCAAATTAACCAGAAAGAGGTGTTGAGATAAAAGAGGAGAATCAAACCGACACATAACTTTACGAAACAAACATATTAAACCACATGTACAGTAGTCAGGCTTATAGATTTGCATTAACTAGCTTGTCTTTGTCACTTTGCCTCTTGTAATTGTGATGTTCTCTAAGAAGTTCACATGTATGGTTTGTTTTCATGGACAGGTTGCTTTAAAGAATGCTGTTTCTCATGGGTGCTTTTAATCCAGCTAACTGATTTGCAGACATAGCTTGTGGTTTGGTGTTTGTCCCGTAACTGTAACATTATAGCCCCACTACTGGTAGCCTGCAGTTCCATCACGAGTTGCACTCACTTGAGCCATATAGTAAACAGATAGTAAACAGTGCATGTTGCAGGAAATATTCAGGATTTCAAATTGTATATTTTATAATAATTATTGTTTTCTGAATACAACAGGGTTCAGAATATAACTCTTATCTAGTAACTTAGTTACTTTCCACCTCTGAGGAGTAATATCTTAAAATCAATTCTATAGATTACCTGTAGGCAGTGTAGAGAAAACAACACTGGAGTAATATGCTTTAGTAAAACTAATATGTTCTGAATAAGTCTGTCTGTGGTACCTTTTTGGATGTCTGTAATAGTGAATTACAGTAATCCCGTCTGCTGGAGCAGAGGTGGGAAGTAACTCAGTAAAAGTACTTCATTACTGTACTTAAGTATATATTTTTTTAGGTATCTCTACTTTACTTGAGTATTTATTTTTCTGGCAACTTTGTAATTTTACTCCCTACATTTTTACATGAATATATGTACTTTATACTCTTTACATTTATATAAATATATGTACTTTATACTCTTTACATTTCTATAAATATTTGTACTTTATACTCTTTACATTTATATAAATATTTGTACTTTATACTCTTTACATTTATATAAATATATGTACTTTATACTCTTTACATTTCTATAAATATATGTACTTTATACTCTTTACATTTCTATAAATATATGTACTTTATACTCTTTACATTTATATAAATATATGTACTTTATACTCTTTACATTTATATAAATATATGTACTTTATACTCTTTACATTTATATAAATATTTGTACTTTATACTCTTTACATTTATATAAATATATGTACTTTATACTCTTTACATTTATATAAATATTTGTACTTTATACTCTTTACATTTATATAAATATTTGTACTTTATACTCTTTACATTCTCAGAATAGACTCATTACTTTTTCAAACTAAACAAATATGACAGAGAGAAAATCAGAGGGAGAGAAACTGTGACTTTATATATTATAGTTATATGACCATTATTTATTATTATAACAATTTTAAAAAATGTTCTCACAACTTTGACTTTTCTCTTAAAATTCTGCATTTTTATCTCATATTCATAACTTTTTTTTTTTTTAAATCTCATGACGACTTTTTATCTGAATTGTGACTTTTTGTCCCCTATTTTTCCTAACTTTCCAAACCCACAAATCAAACACAATTTCAACACAGTAACTCACTTTTAAAGGCTTTATTTTAGATACTTTTGAAACTTTTCCTATTGTCTTTTCCTGGTTAAATTAGTATTATGTTCATGACAAAAAAGCAGTTTTACTATTTACTTTTGTACTTTATTACGACTGAGAAGTTGTACTTTTTGACTTTTACTTAAGTAGAGGAGTTGAATCAGTACTTCTACTTTTACCAGAGTATTTTTTCACACAAGTACATGTATGTAAGTACATAATGTGAGTACTTTCGACACCTCTGTGCTGGACATGAAAGCATGAACCAGTTTTTCAGCATCCTTCCCATTTATAACTGGTATTACTTTGACTATGTTTCTGAGATGGAAGAAAGACGTCTTGGTGAATTTTCTTTATGTGGAACTTAAGGTTTAGGTCTGAGTCTATAATGACTCCCAGACTTAATTAATTCTAGTTCCTTAACACATTGACATTAACAGGTGATTCTGAACTGCTGGTCTGTAGTCCTCCATTCATTTGGCCAATAGTTAAATTAGACTATTACCTGTTTTAAACTTTAGTTCAGGGGTGTTAAATCTAAATAAAAGTTCAAATAAAACAATAAAAAATAAATTAAAAAAAGGCAAATAAATAAGAATTCAAGAAAATTCATAAAAAATATAAATGGATAAATATAAATAAAATAAATGAATAAAAATGACAAATGAGTAGTAATTAAATTAAAAATACATAAAACATGAATATGAATGTATATAAATGAAAAATTCAATAAATGAATGAAGACAAATAAATAATTAAATACTTAAAAAATACTTTAAAATTAAATAAATAAAAAATACATAAGAAATAATAAGAAATAAAAGTAATAGCAAGACCTACGAGGCACACGTACGTTGAGATGTCGATGCTTAAGCAGTTTATTTATATTGTGTAGTTCTAACTTTGTCCACAGTTTATAAAGTTTTTATTTTATTCATTTTCCCCTGTTTTTGTTTTTATTTTTTCATTTGGAGTTAAAGGGAAAGTTCAGTATTTTTCAGATGAATGTGTTTGTCATCAGTGTCTTTACTGTGGTGCACCCACAGTGACCCCGCCCCTCTCTTCTGACTCCGCCCCTTTACGCTCGTGCACCCACAGTGACTCCGCCCCTCTCTTCTGACTCCGCCTCTTTACTGTGGTGCACCCACAGTGACCCCGGCCCTCTCTTCTGACTCCGCCCCTTTACTCTGGTGCACCCACAGTGACTCCGCCCCTCTTTTCTGACTCCACCCCTTTACTCTGGTGCACCCAGAGTGACTCCGCCCCTCGCTTCTGACTCCGCCACTTTACTATCGTGCACCCACAGTGACTCCGCCCCTCTCTTCTGACTCCGCCCCTTTACTATGGTGCACCCACAGTGACTTATTCCCCACAGTGTCCTGTGAGCCCAGTTCTGGTCCGGTTTTGGTCAAATAAATCACTCATTCCAACACATACTGTTTTGAGAAGAAACGCATTTTATTTTGTTGACCCCAGGAAACCTGCCGGGACTACTTTGGCTTTGACCAAAACCGGACCAGAACTGGGCTCACAGGACAGTGTGGGGGTTAAGTCACTGTGGGTGCACCAGAGTAAAGGGGCGGAGTCACTGTGGGTGCACCAGAGTAAAGGGGCGGAGTCACTGTGGGTGCACCAGAGTAAAGGGGCGGAGTCACTGTGGGTGCACCAGAGTAAAGGGGTGGAGTCACTGTGGGTGCACCAGAGTAAAGGGGTGGAGTCATTGTGGGTGCACCAGAGTAAAGGGGTGGAGTCACTGTGGGTGCACCAGAGTAAAGGGGTGGAGTCACTGTGGGTGCACCAGAGTAAAGGCACTGATGACAAACACGTTCTTCTGAAAAATACTGAACTGTCCCTTTAAAATGACTTCGTCCAGTGTTGTGTTCCTCTCACTCTGGTTGTTTGTTTGTTTCTAACCCACAGGTCATGCATGTGCGGGGGCGTCTGGCCTGCGCTCTGCCCCCCCCATCCATACCAAACTTGTTCCAGTAGGTGGAGGCTCTTCCTCCCTCTTGCCTCCATTTCCCCCCACCGTCTCCCTCACACTTACTTATGTTAACCCTCTTGAGCATGTTTTACTATATTTGTCTGCGGCGGCGCTCCAGGAGCGGGACTCGTGGGGAGGCGCTGACCAGTCGTCGGGCCGTGGAGTCAGGCCAGCGGGCGGTGCTGCCGGTCAGTGTGGAGGTGGAGCAGTACGCCAAAGAGGTCCTTGACTTCAGCTCCCACTACGGCAGTGAGAACAGCATGTCCTACACCATGTGGAACCTGGCCGGGGTTCCTAATGTCTACCCCAGCTCCGGGGACTTCACCCAGACGGCTGTTTTTAGAGCTTACGGGACTTGGTGGGAACAATGTGCCAGTGCTCCACCCCCTTTCCGCCGCATCCCCAAAGGTTTCCACAGCCAGGATTACATCGAGCTAGCCTTTGAGGAGCCGGTGTACCCCACTGCTGTGGAGGTACTGGAGACTTATTACCCCGGTGCTATTGTCCAGATACTGGCCTGCTCGCACAACCCCTTCTCCCAGAGTCCACCTACTGATGTCAGGTAAACACTGGTACCTACGGCGGCTGAACCCCCTTATAAACCCCCCCCCAACAAATAGTATTCAGAGAATCTCTAACCCCGCCCCTATTTTGTGGCAATCTCCAGTTTCTATGACAACCTGTTCTTGAATTAGAGCCAATAATGTGATTTTGAGCTTTCTGCTAAATGTGACCTTTGACCTTTAAAAGAAATCACTGTTAACCCTTAAAAAAGTAATTTATTTCAGTCATAGTGGATTGTCTTTGTTACCCCCCATCCACAGTCCTTTAGCCCCCCCCCCCCCCCCCCACACACACACACACACACACACACACACACACTGTTTGAAACCCACTGCTGTAAATAAAGCTCCTCCCCCTTCCTCTTTTCCTCTTCCCTCATGTAATATCCGTTAACTGTAAATGTTTCGGTCCTTTCTAATAGTTTTCTTCTCCGTCTCCTTCCAGGTGGGAGGTGTTGTGGTCTGGGGAGCCCACCAAGGTGCTGACCCCCCAGGCCCGCCAGTTTTCCCCCAGCATCAAGCACATCGGCTTCCCCACCAACCTGCTGCGTCTGGAGGTCAACAGCTCGCTGCTGGACTACTACACCGAGCTGGACGCCGTCATCCTGCGCGGCGTGAAGGAGCGGCCCATGCTGGCGCTCTACAAGATGCCCGTTATCGACATTAATGACCTGAGCGACAGCGAAGAGGAGCTTTCAGATGTGGGCGGAGCCTTTAGGCAGGGGAGCGACGGCAAGCAGCAGAGGACGGGAAACGGTTACTTTGACAAACTGCCCTATGAGGTGATTCTGCCTGAGTACATGTAGGAGAAGAAGAACGCGTTCACACACTCTGACAATCTGACACACTTTATGATATTGGCAGAAAAATATCTACCATATTTTCCGGACTATAAGGTGCGTTAAGTGAAGTCAAAATCATGAGATAAAATTCAGAATTATGAGATAAAAAATGAAAATTCCCACTCACTAAGCACAACCAGAATTAGTCCATATATAAGGCTCACTTTGGTTTTTGGAGGAAATTAGAGTCTTTTATGTAAACGTTATAGTCCGGAACATACTGAATTTTTTTTTTTCGGATACATTTTTATAAATTTTCATGTAATGTCTTTTTCAGTTTTTATATTTTATTTTATTTTATTTTATTACCCCATCCCCCAAAGGGCAGAGCGAGATTTTTTTTTAGTCTTTTTGTTGGTCTGTGTGTTTATCAGCAACTTTACACAAAAACTACTGAACCAGATTCTATGAAATGTTCAGTGAAGATGTGAGGTGGTGCAGAACAGATCGCATTAAATTTTGGTGAATGTGCACTACCATTCAAAAGTTTGGGGTCACCCAAACAATTTAGTGTTTTCCATGTAAAGTCACACTTATTCACCACCATATGTTGTGAAATGAATAGAAAATAGAGTCGATACATTGACAAGGTTAGAAATAATGATTTGTATTTGAAATAAGATTTTACATCAAACTTTGCTTTCGTTAAAGAATCCTCCATTTGCAGTAATTACATCATTGCAGACCTTTGGCATTCTAGCTGTTAATTTGTTGAGGTCATCTGGAGAAATTGTACTCCACGCTTCCAGAAGTTGGATGGGTTGGATGGGCACTTCTTGCGGTCAAGCTACGGTCAAGCTCCTCCCACAACAGCTCAATGGGGTTCAGATGTGGTGACTGCGCTGGCCACTCCATCACCCATAGAATACCAGCTTCCTGCTTCTGCTCTAAATAGTGGAGGTGTGTTTAGGGTCATTGTCCACTGGGTATGGCATGGCGTTACAAAATGGAGTGACAGCCTTCCTCATTCACAATCCCTTTGACCCTGTACAAATCTGCCACCTTACCAGCACCAAAACAACCCCAGACCATCACATGACCTCCACCATGCTTAACACATGGTGTCAGACATTCTTCCAGCATCTTTTCATTTGTTCTGCGTCTCACAAACATTCTTCTTTGTCATCCAAACACCTCAAACTTACATTCGTCCGTCCACAACACTTTTTTCCAGTCTTCCTCTGTCCAATGTCTGTGTTCTTTTGCCCATCTTAATCTTTTTTCTTTTATTGGCCAGTCTCAGATATGGCTTTTTCTTTGCCACTCTGCCCTGAAGCCCAGAATCCCGCAGCCGCCTCTTCAGTGTAGATGTTGACACTGGTGTATTGTGGGTACTATTTAATGAAGATGCCAGTTGGGGACATGTGAGGCGTCTGTTTCTCAAACTAGAGACTCTAATGAACTTATCTTCTTGCACAGTTGTGCAACCCGGCCTCCCACTTCTTTTTCTACTCTGGTTAGAGCCTGTTTGTGCTGTCCTCTGAAGGGACTAGTACACACCATTGTAGGAAATCTTCAATTTCTTAGCAATTTCTGGCATGGAATAGCCTTCATTTGGAAGAACAAGAATAGACTGTGGAGTTTCAGATGAAAGTTTTCTCTTTCTGGCCATTTTGAGCCTTTAATTGACCCCACAAATGTAATGCTCCAGAAACTCAATCTGCTCAAAGAAAGATCAGTTTTGTAGCTTCTGTAACGAGCTAAACTGTTTTCAGATGTGTGAACATGATTGTACAAGGGTTTTCTAATAATCAATTAACCTTCTGAGCCAATGAGCAAACACATTTCACCATTAGAACACTGGAAATAGGCCTCTATACACCTATGTAGATATTGCACCAAAAACCAGACATTTGCAGCTAGAATTAGTCATTTACCACATTAGCAATGTATAGAGTGTCTTTGTTTAAAGTTAAGACTAGTTTAAAGTTATCTTCATTGAAAAGTACAGTGTTTTTCCTTCAAAAATAAAGACATTTCAATGTGACCCCAAACTTTTGAACGGTAGTGTAGGTCAAAGGTCAGTCACCAAAAGTGTGTCTTCACAATGATAAGAGAGAGGGGAAATCAGGTCAAATGTGTGTGTGGGGGGGGGCAGGGTTTGTTGTGCCTGAGGAGGCGTTGTTTGTTGTGCCAGGCAACAATTTTTATCCATAAGACGAAACAAAAAAAATCTGCCAATGTAACAATTGAAAATGATTATTTATTTAAATAAGATTTTCAAGATCAAAGTTCTTTATAAATATGTTAAGTTTCTTCTTCTTCACATGAGACATTTTGACTTGAAATTAGAAAAGTACACTTAGTAAGATGTATTTTTTTTGCCCGTACAGACACCAGTGTTAAAGGTCATTGGTGTGACATGTTCTCTGTATTTACTGCTAGAACACATATCAGAACGTTGTGGTTTGGAGCGTGGTCTGTGACACTGGATCCCACTCACCCTCGCAGACACACAGTCATTTTCCTGACACACAGACGTATCATATTGTCTGAGATGAGCTCCAAAACACCAGCAATCCTCCTGATATTCCTTCTCTTATCTGCTCTCCAAACCACTGCCATTAGCGGCGGTCTTCACAAGCGCCGCCTGTTTGTTTCAGAAACACAATACAGTTATTATCTGTCAGCTGATATCGGCTCCAACGCAGCGGATTGTTCATCCACCGCAACAAACACTCGCACAAGCACAGTGATTCTTTCTGTTTAGACTCAGAAAACAAGCCGCCTCACCTGCGTACTCATCCTGCTAGCACTGCTTTGTGTCCCAGATAACCACTGTTTACATGTGCCTGACATAAGGGGATGCAATTATCATTCTCTACTGTTCTTTAGGCTCTGGTAGGTTCTAGGATCCACTTTCTTCACTGGAATAAAAAAAAATGCCCCTCTTTTTATCTCATAATTTTAACTTTTTGTCTCATGATTTTGGCTTTTTATTTCAGAACTTTGGCTTTGTTTAATGCGTCTTATCGTGCAAAAAATACAGTTCTCAAAGACGATAGATCTCATTAAATTTTGGTGAATGTAGGTCAAAGGTCAAGGTCACCAAAAATGCGTTTTCACAATGATGAGAGAGAGGGCCAATCAGGTCAAATGTGTGGATTACTTGTGCCCTATATTAAAAATTAATAATAAAATATATATATATATATATATATATATATGTATATGTATATATGTATATATATACAGTTGTTGAAGATGTTTGAATAAACCTGTTAATTGCACATATGTTCATATTTTTGCATGTTTTAGATATTTCATCACATTTTTCATTCTCAAGTTGAAATTTCTCAACTTTTCCTCATCGCTTAATTCTCTCCCTTCATTTTTACGTTAATCTTCCCTCCGTCGTGTCTCCTCAGCTCATCCAGCTGATCCTCAGTCACCTGACCTTGCCGGACCTGTGCCGTCTGGCCCAGAGCTGTAAGCTGCTGCAGCAGCACTGCTGCGACCCGCTGCAGTACACGCAGCTGAGCCTGCAGCCGTACTGGGCCCGGCTCAGCGATGCCTCCCTAGGACACCTGCAGAGCCGCTGCACCCTCCTCCAGAGGCTCAACCTGTCCTGGACCGGCGGCCGTGGAGCGCTCACCCTGACCGGCTTCAGCAGGTCAGGCCACGGTCCAATAACCGTGGAAAACTGTCACACACAAAAAAATGTTTTATTTAGTTTAAGGCAGGAATGTCAAAGTCATTTTAGTTCAGGTTCCACATACAGTCTTATATCATCTAAAACAGTAAAATAATCAAATAGAAATACATTTTTGTCATTGTGAGACAGTTGAACTACATTTATATCTTTCTCTTTGGTATTACCATAAAGTCATCAATAATCATCAATCAAATGATCAACAATTAATCATCAATAAAAGACAACATCATAAAAGCACTATATCATAAAATAACATTTTATAAAAGGCAAAAAAAAAACAACAGAGAAACTGATGAAAACAGAAGTTCAATCGTGGAGGTAATGAAGTACAGGAAGTGTTGGTTTTAAGTGTCACATGCATCACATTGGGCATCATGTGACTCCTGAACTAAAACTAAACTAACTCCTGAACTAAAACTAAACTAACTCCTGAACTAAAACTAAACTAACTCCTGAACTAAAACTAAACTAACTCCTGAACTAAAACTAAACTAACTCTTGAACTAACTCCTGAACTAAAACTAAACTAACTCCTGAACTAAAACTAAACTAACTCCTGAACTAAAACTAAACTAACTCCTAAACTAACTCCTGAACTAAAACTAAACTAACTCCTGAACTAATTCCTGAACTAAAACTAAACTAACTCCTGAACTAAAACTAAACTAACTCCTGAACTAACTCCTGAACTAAAACTAAACTAACTCCTGAACTAACTCCTGAACTAAAACTAAACTAAATCCTGAACTAACTCCTGAACTAAAACTAAACTAACTCCTGAACTAACTCCTGAACTAAAACTAAACTAACTCCTGAACTAACTCCTGAACTAAAACTAAACTAACTCCTGAACTAATTCCTGAACTAAAACTAAACTAACTCCTGAACTAAAACTAAACTAACTCCTGAACTAACTCCTGAACTAAAACTAAACTAAATCCTGAACTAAAACTAAACTAACTCCTGAACTAACTCTTGAACTCAAACTAAACTAATTCCTGAACTAAAACTAAACTAATTCCTGAACTAAAACTAAACTAACTCCTGAACTAACTCTTGAACTAAAACTACACACTTCTGTTCCAACTACAGTGGTGTCAATCCAAATTTTTAAAAACTTATCTAGAAACATGCAACAAAAAAAATCTAGAATTAAGCAAGAGATAATGTACTGACCATGCGTTACTATCAGAAAAATATTCCCAGATGGGGCTAAACAGCACCCTGACGCCAGAGGGGCGGAACATTATCCCGCTTATTCTATGGGTTATTCCAGCTTATTTCTGTTACCCCTCTAACCGACTGGATAAAATAGCCGTTACAACGGTGCGAATATTTACTTTCAAAGTGGCCGAACTACCTGCGGAGTGATACGGTACAGTGAATCTGAAGTGACAAAACCTGTTTCCATTGTCAGCGGACGTTAACAACGGTTATCGAAAAAACATCCACCCGCAGAAGGCTGGGAACGTCAATTCAAAGTGAACGGGACCTGCCGCAACGTTCTAGAGGGACGTAGAATAAGAACAAAAGATCATCCAGTGGAATTAGTGTAAATGAATCCTCTGGTCTGTAATGGACAGGAAAGTTCCTCTGGAGGTGATTGTGTTTGACAGATGTAAACTCTCGAAATGATACTTGTTCAGATGCGGCTGTTTGCAGAAGATGACCTTGTACGTTTCTTTGACCTTTGACCCTTTAGCTTCCTGAAGGCGTGTGGTTCCAGCCTGGTGTGCGTGGAACTGTCCTGCTGCCACTTCCTCAATGAAGCCTCTCTGGAGGTACTTTCCCAGACCTGCCCCAACCTGCAGGAGCTCAACCTGTCCTCCTGCGACCGCCTCAACCCACAGGCCTTCACACACATCTGCAAACTGTCCCGGCTGCGCAGGCTGGTGCTCTACCGCACCAAGATAGAGGTGAGACTGGTGCTCTACCGCACCAAGATAGAGGTGAGACTGGTGCTCTACCGCACCCAGATAGAGGTGAGACTGGTGCTCTACCGCACCCAGATAGAGGTGAGACTGGTGCTCTTCCGCACCAAGATAGAGGTGAGACTGGTGCTCTACCGCACCCAGATAGAGGTGAGACTGGTGCTCTACCGCACCCAGATAGAGGTGAGACTGGTGCTCTACCGCACCAAGATAGAGGTGAGACTGGTGCTCTACCGCACCCAGATAGAGGTGAGACTGGTGCTCTACCGCACCCAGATAGAGGTGAGACTGGTGCTCTACCGCACCCAGATAGAGGTGAGACTGGTGCTCTACCGCACCCAGATAGAGGTGAGACTGGTGCTCTACCGCACCAAGATAGAGGTGAGACTGGTGCTCTACCGCACCAAGATAGAGGTGAGACTGGTGCTCTACCGCACCAAGATAGAGGTGAGACTGGTGCTCTACCGCACCCAGATAGAGGTGAGACTGGTGCTCTACCGCACCAAGATAGAGGTGAGACTGGTGCTCTACCGCACCAAGATAGAGGTGAGACTGGTGCTCTACCGCACCAAGATAGAGGTGAGACTGGTGCTCTACCGCACCCAGATGGAGGTGAGACTGGTGCTCTACCGCACCCAGATGGAGGTGAGACTGGTGCTCTACCGCACCCACATGGAGGTGAGACTGGTGCTCTACCGCACCCACATGGAGGTGAGACTGGTGCTCTACCGCACCCACATGGAGGTGAGACTGGTGCTCTACCGCACCCAGATGGAGGTGAGACTGGTGCTCTACCGCACCCAGATGGAGGTGAGACTGGTGCTCTACCGCACCCAGATGGAGGTGAGACTGGTGCTCTACCGCAGATAGAGGTGAGACTGGTGCTCTACCGCACCCAGATGGAGGTGAGACTGGTGCTCTACCGCACCCAGATGGAGGTGAGACTGGTGCTCTACCGCAGATAGAGGTGAGACTGGTGCTCTACCGCAGATAGAGGTGAGACTGGTGCTCTACCGCAGATAGAGGTGAGACTGGTGCTCTACCGCACCCAGATGGAGGTGAGACTGGTGCTCTACCGCAGATAGAGGTGAGACTGGTGCTCTACCGCAGATAGAGGTGAGACTGGTGCTCTACCGCAGATAGAGGTGAGACTGGTGCTCTACCGCAGATAGAGGTGAGACTGGTGCTCTACCGCAGATAGAGGTGAGACTGGTGCTCTACCGCAGATAGAGGTGAGACTGGTGCTCTACCACAGATAGAGGTGAGACTGGTTAGAACTGCACTAACGTGGTGTATTTTTCTGGTCTTAATGGGGACTCTAGCAGCAGTTGTGAATGAATGACAGTCTAATGGATTTTTTTAGGCTGACCTGTAAAAACACTGTTACGATAATCAAAGCGACTGCGGCCACTGACTTTTATGTAAGTCTGTCTCCTCTATGTGCCAATGTGTTATGTTTGTTTCTCCCTGGTATGTGTTATTGTGTTGTCTCTGTCTGAAACCTATTGTTTTCTGCCATTTTGACCAGGACTCCCTGGAGGAAGAGACACTTGGTTTCACTGGGACAATCCTGGCTAAATAAAGGATGAATATAGATAAATAAATAAAATCAATCAAAGGACTAGTAGTTCAGGATGGTCACCATGGTAACTGGACAACCATAATCACAATGACATTCCGTCTGTGGACACCAAGGTGCGCTGTCCAAACACAACAGGCCCAACGCTGCTAGATTAATGACGATTTTTTATTTTTTATATCTCTGTTTTGTTCAACATTTAAATGCGCAGGTTGCGTATTTTACTCAAAAGAAACATTAGCATACACGTTGTTTTCCATTCACTGCTAATTTACAGGTGTGAAAAGCAGGGTTAATAGCTTGTGTTAATGTAAAAGCTTGGCACCGCAGCAGCAGCAGTGTGTGTGTGTGTGTGTGTGTGTGTTAGTTCTCAGCTTTGATTACAGTCTGGACTTAATCAGGGGTGTCGTATATCATCTGTTTGTGCAGGTTTGTGCTTAAAGCTGTTTCTGTTCATTTGTATAAAGAAAGTCAAATGTTATCGAGCAGGCATGTCTGTAAATAAACCCTGTTTGATGTGCAGGTGTGACAATAACAAACAAGATGATTATCTAAAATACAGAAAAGACATGGATGTCATCATCAGAAATGCCATTAATCCCATTTAGACACTAGTATTCAGAGAATGTCTAATCTCACTCCTATTTTGTTTCCAATTTCTATGACAACCTGTTCTGGAATTAGAGCCAATAATGTGATTTTTACCTTTCTGCTAAATGTAACCTTGACCTTTGACCTTTTGCAATATTGATAATTTCATTATATGTATATATGTGTCAGTGTGTGTAATATTATGATAATATATCCAGTATTCATTAAGTTATAGCTTGATATGTCTATTTGATACAGTGTTACACAAGTTAATTTGGACACATGTCACCTTTGACCTCCAGAGATCTGCAAAACTATTGGTCTTAGTTGATAACACAAAGTATTAGAATTGTATAAATCTTTATTCTGCATCGTTTGGTACCAATCTGAAAGTTCTGTGACCAATAATCTGATTTTGAACTTTTAGTTAATTGTGACTTTGACCTTCGAACTTTACTCAAATGGATTGATTGCATGTGATGTGCATTGACTATATGTATATGTCCATGTAATTTCATATTGATATCTACGGTATTTATTGAGTTATAGCATGATATGTCTCTGTGGACACGCACACACACACACGCGCGCACGCACACACACACACACACACACAGACTCGTTTCCAGGTCTCATGAGGTCTCTTTTGTAATCAAGTAGCCATTGGGTACTGAGTGTAAACATCTTTTTTTGTAAAAATAAAAAATAATAAAATATTAATTAATTAAAAAATAAATAAAAATGAAAGAACAAAATGATAATAATAATTTTACAATTAAAAAAATTAATTAAAAAAAATACACAAAAATACATATATTTTTTTAAAGAAAACATCTTCAAAACTTTGAAAAATACAGATTTTGTATTTATAGGCCCTCATCATTTGTATTTTACTAGTGGGGACCTTTATTTATATTTAACCCTTGTGGGGACCTGAATATTGGGCCCCATGGTGTGACTGTGTAAACATATCATTGTCCCCATAAAGATTGTAATACCAACACACACATATACACAGTGAATACAGTCTTTCCAAACCAATGTTGGACGATATGAAAAAATACTCAGGAGTGTTTATATAACAGCAGTGATAAAAATAAGTAAATACATACAATAAAGACGAATAAATAAAAAAAGAAATGAATAAAATAAATAGATAATTAAAAAAATAAATTAGAAAAAATTCTGGACAAATAAAAAATAAATACAAAATATTAATTTTAGAACCTGTGACCTGACTATTGCACACACATACAGTGTGACGTAGACGCTCAGATGTTATATTGCACATAATGCTGTAAATTCCAGCATTAAAGTGTCACCGTATGGAGGCTCATGTGTCAGATGGATAAAGAAAAGAGTTACATCTTCTCTGCACACATTTAATCCCACAGCCTGACAGATTTACACAACATTTTAGGTAACATCTTTGTCTTTTCATCTCAGCAGAGAAGAGTCAAAAACATCAATAACCTCCTACAATTCAAAGATTCAAAGCTGAAAAAGGTAAAACGATAAACGGAACGAGCCACATCAAATAAAAACCAACCATGAATAACGAAATATGATGAGTCATAACAACAAAACAGTTTGGTTTAGTTGAATCTCTGCTGAATATATACATGTGTTATTAAAATGTCATTAAAGGGACACTTCAGTATTTTTCAAATGAATGTGTATGCCATCAGCGTCTGAATAAATAAAGAAATAAGTGTGTTATTAATGTCACTGGGTGGTTATTGTAATCTGTGTGTGTGTCCACACAGACATATCATTCTATAACTCAATAAATACTGTCGATATCACCATGAAATTACATGATCATATACATATAGCTAATGTGCATCAAATTCAATGATCCATTTGAGTAAAGGTCAAAGGTCAAGGTCACAATTAACTAAAAGGTCAAAATCATATTATGGTTATAACTCCAGAACGGAGGGTCACAGAACTTTCAGACTGGTACCAAATGTGTTATCACCTACGACCAATAGCTTTTCAAATCTCTGGAGGTCAAAGGTGACATGTGGCCAAATTAACTTGTGTAACACTGTTTGTGTCAAACATAGACATATCACACTATAACTTAATCAATACTGGATATGTTATAATATTACACACACACACACACACACACACACACACACATACATATATACATATATATTATCAATATTGCAAAAGGTCAAAGATCACATTATGGGCTCTAATTCAAGAACATGTTGTCATAGAAACTTGACATTGGCACAAAATGGGTGGAGATTAGACATTCTCTGAATATTAGTTAAAATAATGTAATTAATGCAGGAGCTGTAATAACGAAACGTGCCGAGTCATAACAACAACTTTGCAGGTCATTCATTCATTCACCTTGAAATGATTTCATAATTCTTTAATATTAGCATGATTAAAACGAGTTAGCTTGCTGTCATGTGATCTAATCACTGCAGAGCTGGTGTTGACGGTGCCTCACTGTGTGTGTTTGTTTTATATCTTTTTTTTTTTTTTTATGTTATTGTCTTTTAAGGCTTGAACTGAGTCAACTCTGCACCAAAGACACGTTCAGGTTCGGGCAAGTCTGAGGCCTTAAACCGCAGTCGCACACACCTCAGCATTTCTAGCAGCGTTTGTCACATGCGGGCAGGAGGTAAGAGTCGAGTTTCTGCGGCGGAGGTTGTTTATAGCCCGGCAGACAAGAGCGAGCTGTGTGTCTGTGGGAGCCTCTGACATCTGGGCTGTCATTACCCTGTCACCGCTCTAATTAAATGGCTAGCTCGCCGCACAGAGGCGTTTATAAAGATGCCAGCCAACAGGAGTGCCACGCACGCACAAACAAAACGCGCACCGCACGCCACAGCCTTTCACTTTCATGTCTGACACTTTCTCCTGCCGCTGAGCTACACGTGTTGGCAAGACTCAGTGTTGGATTCCCAGATCTGTATCCAAGCTGCAGCAGCGCCGCCGCCGAGGAGCTTTGTGCCCTCGCTACGATGGATGGAAACGGTCTGTTATGGAGGATTATATTCCCTTAACCTCCTCCCATCTATACGACCCCCACCTGGGGCGTACATGACATTATTTTAATAACATCTATATATATATACAGCTCCCACATTAATGACATTATTTTAATAACAGCTATGTACCTATACCTATGCAATAGTTTCATTTTACATGTAAAAGAACTGATTAGTTCCAAGGCACCCAATACTACCCCCCTAAACCCTTGAAAAATAATAAAAGTAAAGACATTTAGTATAAATGTGTTTTTAGTTTATAAAATGTAGATTGGTGTCAGTGGGTAAATGTGTTTTCACTGACTGAACATTAAACATTAAACCATTAAATGAACCAGACATGTGGGTCATTTTCATACCAGACATGTGGGTCATTTTCATACCAGATATGTGGGTCATTTTCATACCAGACATGTGGGTCATTTTCATACCAGACATGTGGGTCATTTTCATACCAGACATGTGGGTCATTTTCATACCAGACATGTGGGTCATTTTTATACCAGACATATGGGTCATTTTCATACCAGACATGTGGGTCATTTTCATACCAGACATGTGGGTCATTTTCATACCAGACATGTGGGTCATTTTCATACCAGACATGTGGGTCATTTTCATACCAGACATGTGGGTCATTTTCATACCAGACATGTGGGTCATTTTCATACCAGACATGTGGGTCATTTTCATACCAGACATGTGGGTCATTTTCATACCAGACATGTGGGTCATTTTCATACCAGACATGTGGGTCATTTTTATACCAGACATGTGGGTCATTTTCATCCCATTGGGTTTGTTTTGTCACTTTCACCTTCAGTGGTGTTTGTTGACAGATGTTTGGTGAAATATTGATCCAAAGACGATTGCCTTTGACCACTTTTCATAATCTTCCTAAATGCACAATGCGTACGTCGTCAAAGTGAGTGATAGCACGACTGTGAACATTTGTTTTTGGGATGTTTTTTTGTTTTTCAGGAATTGGTAAAGTTGATGAAATGTGTCCAGCATGTCTTTTATTGGTGCTGATGGAATAAGCTTTTTGTATCATCTTCTGTTTCACTTCTATTAATAACTCAGTCAGTTTAAATGAACACACTGGGAAAAACTCACCAAACAACAGTAACTCTGTGATGAATGAGGGTCAAATGTCACCAAAAGCATCATGGGTAGCTCCCTCATAGCCAATGGGTACAGAACATATTTACGTCTCGGGGTTTTTTGTGAATTGAATTTTCTTTCATATTCAGGGATGAAAACTTGACGTAAAGGTTTTTCGTCACTTCAGTGATTCGTTAGCTAGGTCTTTTGTAAATTGAGGTATGACTGTACAATCAAATTCTTATTTTGGGTTCGATTTAGGATCTAAAGGATATATACAGTAGAAATTTGTGAATTTACAAATTTCCTGTGTGTGTGTATATATATATATATATATATATATATATATATATATATACACATGCTTTGTTTATCTATTCTTTTCCATTTTTAAAATCTTTTTTTAACTGTACCTACAACTGCAGGATAATGAAAGGTCTGATATAAAGCACTTTGTGCTACATGCACCATGTATGAAAAGTGACATGGAAATAAAATGTGATTTTTTTTTTGTTTTGTTTTGTTTCAGCAAACTGCAATCCTGAGCATCCTGACCTTCTGCATAGAACTAAGGCATCTGAACCTGGGCAGCTGTGTGAGGGTGAGTCTGTAAACACATACAAACCATCCACACTTGTTACTTTTCCAACAGATAGATAGATAGGTAGGTAGATAGGTAGGTAGATACAGAAATACTTAGTTTGTATTACACTGATACACATTATTGCACTGACATTATTGTTGGTTGTTTAGCAGTTTCATGCATGTGGGCAGGAATGAGTGCTTGTATCGGTTCAGCCTGGTTCTGGTTCTGGGGACACTGAATCTCCTGCTGGAAGGTCGAAGCTGGTACTCATGATGTAGAATGTGAGTCTGGTGCCTGTCTGGTCATAAAACATCTGGAGGGAAGGATGGATCCTAACCCTATGATCTTCATGGCAGACCGCACAGTCAGGTTACCGTACCGAGCTGCAATGACACATCAGATGATACCAGTAGAAGAGCAACATGATCCTCTGCTCCGCTCCATAGACTCTGCGTAACAAGTAGAGACGCTGTAGGAGTTTGGAGCAGAGACTTCCCAAATGTACCTTCCAGAGGAGTGTGGATCCCAGATACCTGGATGAACCCACCTGGCTGATGTGTTGGTTTTTAATGATGACTGGCCTGTGGTCACCAACAGTCTTTGGGTCAACATGTATCAGGCTGACGATAGCTGTCTTATCAAATAACTTTATAATAAAGTTCCCTGAGTGTATTTTTATTTGTATTTGGGAAACGCTTTTATCCAAAGTGACTGACAGGGGAAAGTCAGTACTACAGCTCTCTAAGAATAAAATAGATTAAAAACACAAAACTACAGTACAATTGAAAGAAAGCAATAACTAGAAAAGAACTCAGAAAGCACAGACTCAGTCAAGCAGGTCAGCCCCCCCCCTCCACTGATCACCACCAAACGTTCATCTCTTGTTTGTTGTGTCAGTATCAACCTTTCAACCAAATGGATCCACAACTTTTTGAGTCATGTTGCTAACAAACCAACCACAATGATTCCATTACTCCACCATTAACTCAAGTGGAATACACCCGTTTCCATGGAAACCTTTATTCAGAATTAACATATTCACGTAGACACAAATGAAATAGTGGTACCTCAATTTACGAAATTAATTTGTTCCAGAAGTGGTTTCATTGTACAGTCACATTTTACATGGAAAAGGCCTGATTGGCCCCCAAAACTACCCCCTAAACCCTTTAAAAATGATAAAAGTGTACGCATTTTGTATAAAATATGTGTTAAAAGTCAAAGAAAATTATTAAACCATTAAAATGAACCACACATGCAAATCATCTCCATACCACTGTGATTGTTTTAATTGTTGTTTTAATTGTGGTCATCATTTGGGTCAAACTTTAACCTTCAGTTTTTGTTGACGGAACAGTAATCACTTTCTTTGGGCCCATGATGAATAACGAATAATAAAGTAGTAAAGAGCACACTGGAAAAACTGACCAAACAACAGTAAAGGTGCTTCCATTCTTTTTTTTGTTTTGTTTTGTTTTGGGTTTTTTTTTGTTTGAGATCAATGCATATTTTAGTCTTTTAGCCAAATATTTAAATATTTAGTGCATGTGTGTGACCATCAGCGGTCCTCCCTGAAAGCTGAGCAGACATCCTTTATTAGAACTCTCTATTATAAGCCAGGGAGGGCAGTGCTACACCTCAGTGATGTGTGGGGGAAACAAAGACTGGACAGAAATTAACAGGCGGTGCTATTGTAATTAAAGATTGTAAGGTGGTGTGTTATTCCAACTATTAACTGTCCATCAATAAAAATAAATAAATAAATCGAAAAAAAGAGAAGAAAACCAAAACGGCACAAAAGAAAAAGAGATTCAATAAATGAGTAATTAAACAAAACGGTAGTGAGTACCATAATCGTGGATGACTTGATAGTATAAAATAGAATAGAATAAAATAGAATAGGCCAGAAGAGGACACTAGTGCAAAAGAGAATGAGTTTAGGGTAGAGATTCTGGAGAGATTCTCAGCACATTCTGGGGGGTCCCATCATTCACTGAAATGGGACTCAGCAGTAGCTGGTGAGACCCGATCAAACATGCAAGTGTGAAGGACCCTGAAGCCCAGAACAGCAACACGACAAGGCAGGGCCAAGCCAACAGGGCACCCCCATCCCAGGCCGTAGGAGCCACAGGGCGCTGCCCCCAGAGAGCCACTGGGGCCACCGGGAACAATGCAAACCCGGAGAACAAGAGGGAGCAACTACAGACCCCCCCAGCGCACCAAGACCAACCCAGGCGGCCTGGGGCACGAGGACCCACCCGCCACCCTAACACCAACCCCGCCCACCCCAGCCCCCACCAAACCCCCAACCCCACCCCCATACCCCCCTCAAGGGGGCCAACGGCCCCCCACAGCCAGGAAGCCAGACACAGTGGCCGAGTGGCCCACCGGAGGGGCGGCACCCAGCCCATCACAAGGAAGGCTGCCACCGGGAGCCGGTCCGAGAACAACGGGGCCGGGACCCAATGCGAGTCCAGAGGGCAAAAAATTCTGACCAATGAGGGTCCAAGACACACCAAAAGCATCATGGGTAACTCCCTCCTGCCAGTGGAGTGTTGGGTCAGAGCCAATGGGAGAGTAACTCTATCAAATAGTAAATATGCACAAGTGTACGATATGTATGTGTTTACATTTCAGGGGTTTTGTTTCGTAACTTGAATTTTCTTTCGTATTCACGTATTCAGAGACAGATTTTACATGAAAGCCTTTCGTAACTTAGATTATTTGTTAGTTGGATCTTTCGTAAATTGAGGTTTTACTGTAGCTTTAATTCCGAAGGACTTTATTCAGAGTAAATAATTCTGAATAAAAAAAACATCACATAAACATATCCAGTGTCATGGGCAGTAAAGAAACAGGAAGTGATGCAACACGTGGTCATAAAAATGTGTAATGTCAATGTTTGCTGCATCTAAAGTTTTAATATCCATCCTCCAGTTAATGCTGTCGTTTCCTGGGCTGAGGCGTGTGCGCCGGCTGTTTGCCTGTTAAATTGCATTTCTCTCCTTTCATCTTGGGATGAAAGCATGAAATATGGCCAACATTACCTGACACCAAAGAACAATAACAGCTTCGCAAACACAAATCAGGTCTTGAAAGGCTTTTTTTTTATTTTCTGTCGGAGCTTTGTTCTCTCTTCAGGAAGCCAGGTTTATTCGCCTCCAGTTTAATCAGCTTTTATAATCACTGCATTTCAAAAGTTTACTGGTAAAAACACCAGACAGAAGTTCGTACAAGTGTCTGACCGAGTTACTTACCGCTTCGTTTTTTTTAAATGTATTTATTTTTGTTCCTTAAAGCATCATTTAGTCAGTCCTGTACAGAGCACAGAAGTTTTAATTGCTACCTTTCTCTGCTGAAGATTGAGGACTATGACGTTGTTGCCAGTATGCTAGCCGCTCGCTGCCGCTCACTCTGCTCCCTGGACCTTTGGCGCTGCCGAAACCTGACAGACAGAGGGCTGGCGGAACTGGTGGCGGGATGCAAGTACGAAAAAACACACTTCTGTTCTGTTCTCTGTCTGTGCATATTACTATCATTATGGGGACATTGATATGTTTACACAGTCACACTATGAGGACCAAAATCCAGGTCCCCACGAGGGTTAGATATAAATATAGGTCCACACTAGTAAAATATAAATCTGTGTAAAGTATAGATATTTATGCAAATGATGTCCTCAAAAACACTCTTTTAAAAGGAAGTCCTCATAATGTGTGGTGGAAACGGGTGAAAAGTTAAAGGTGTATTATTTAATTAGATTTATTTTTCAGATTTTCAATTATATTTTAAAATGTTTGAAAAATGTGAGTGTGGTTTTTCTTGTGTGTGTGTGTGTGTGTGTGTATGGGGGGGTTGTAATGGCTTGGAAACGAGTAAGTGTGTGTGTATGTGTGCTCGTATTTCTATCTTTATGGGGACATTGATATGTTTACACAGTTAACAATGGGGACCTCTGACACTATTGGGATGAAAATTCAGGTCCCCACAAGGGTTAAATATAAATAAAGGTCTCCACTAGTAAAATAGAAATGATGTGGCCCTTTTTGGTATTATTTCTTCATTTATTTTTTAATTTAATATAATTTTTACTTTTTTTTTTATTTTATAAAAAAAGGGAGATGTGTTGACACTCACTACCCAATGTTTACTTGATTACAAACTTGGTCCTAACGAGACATGGAAATGTGTGTGTGTGTGTGTGTGTGTGTGTGTGTGTTGAACTGAATCATCTCAGTCTGTGTTTTGTTTATTTTTTCTCAGGATGTTGGAGGAGTTGGACCTGGGCTGGTGTCCGACGCTGCAGAGCAGCACCGGATGTTTCCAACACCTCGCTCGTAACCTGCCACGCCTGCGGAAGCTCTTCCTCACCGCCAATCGCACGGTGCGTGACTCAGACATCGAGGAGCTGGCGTCCAGCTGCCCTGTGCTACAACACCTCGACATCCTGGGTAAAGACGCCACACACACACACATACAAACACACACACACACATACGAACACACACACACATACAAACACACACACACACATACGAACACACACACACACATACGAACACACACACACATACAAACACACACACACACATACGAACACACACACACATACAAACACACACACACATACGAACACACACACACACATACGAACACACACACACATACAAACACACACACACACATACGAACACACACACACATACAAACACACACACACACATACGAACACACACACACATACAAACACACACACACACATACAAACACACACACACATACGAACACACACACACACATACGAACACACACACACATACAAACACACACACACACATACGAACACACACACACACATACGAACACACACACACATACAAACACACACATACGAACACACACACACATACAAACACACACACACATACGAACACACACACACATACAAACGCACACACACATACAAACGCACACACACATACAAACGCACACACGCATACAAACGCACACACGCATTCAAACGCACACACGCATACAACCGCACACACACATACAAACGCGCACACACGCATACAAACGCACACACACATACAAACGCACACACACGCATACAAAGACACACGCGTACAAACGCACACACGCATACAAACGCACACACACGCGTACAAACGCACACACGCGTACAAACGCACACACACATACAAACGCACACACACAAAGTGATGATTATTAATATAATAATAATAATAATAATAGTAGTAGTAATAATGGGAGGGGGGCTTCTTTCTTTGGGGAGGCTCAATATTCCACATATTGTAAACCACTGATCTAAGGGAGTTTGTGAAACTAGGGGCCCCTGCAAAGCTAGAAACGGCCCTGGAGAAAGCCCAATCTTTGCATTTGAGAAATTCTGTAAAAAAAAAACAAAACAAAAACTCCCACATTAACTGCCAACAAAATGTGCATAATCTGTCTAATATAAATGTGAATAAAATCCTGCCCCGCCAGCAGAGTTGCAGCAGCCCTCCAGCAGTAATTGCTGCGCACGAACACAAAAGTTTGAGTTGCATAAGTTGACGGGTGTGACAGCAGAGTAGCATGGCATGTTCATCAGGTTAGCTGTGCTGATGTTTCACTTCTACGGCCACGACAGGACTGCAGGAGTGAAAGCTGAGCAGGAACACACACACATGAAGCTTGTTATTCACTTCTGGACCAGGTCAATAATATGGATTAGACCAGGACTGGGTTAGAACAGGACTCTCAAACTCATGTTCATTTTCCACATTCAGCCTGATTTCATAGACCAGTAAAATGAAAACATTATAATCTATAAATAATAACAACTGCACATTTTTGTCATTGTTTTAGTGCAAAAAGCACATTAAATTATGAAAGTATTTTCATAATTTATCTAAATGCAAAAAGTTACATTTTTTAAGGAAAACTACATCAGTGGCAGACCTCAGTGAAGCAGCACCAGTCTGTGCTAATGCTAATGCTAACATATTAAACTAGATCAGTGGTAGAGTTCAGACCTCAGTGAAGCAGCACCAGTCTGTGCTAACGCTAATGCTAACACATTAAATCTGCTAAGGTTTGGATCTGGATGTTCAGAACTTCTTTATAAACTAGTGTTCTGTGTTCACTAACCATTTATTTTATGGCTCATTAACAATCCCTTAGAGGGTTTAAAAACATTCCCAGAAATCCTGGGTCCTGTTTTTCACATATGTCCATTTGAATATTCGACCACGTATGACGTCACTCTGACGTTATGTGACGTCGCACAACGACCAAATGTCACATGTTAGATCTAATGTTAAATATGAAGCACAAGATATTGTATATATTTAACTAAATATGTGACCCACCACCAGTAAACCAGGCATAAGTGTGTGTAAATCCAAACAGAGTTATGTGTGTATCTTGGTAGAGTGGAAACTAAGGTTTAAGATGGTGAAAAAATGATGTTTCTATCACAAGTAGAACCAAAGTTATGGTCATTTTAATATCCACATTTGGACATATTTTACAATTTGCATATTTTTAGATATTGTCCGTTAAAGTTTTGGACTGTTTTGGGGTAGGAAGTCCTTAGCAACGCATAATAATTTGTATCCGATTGACACAAATTGTTGACAGATGTTAAAGGACACTCTGATGGACATGTCACAGAAGTTTTATATATTATAATAATAGGACAGAAGTGTGACGTATTATAATCATTTGGCTTACACCATTGGACAGAACATTCAATATAAGCTTTTACCTCGTACCAAACACTTGGGTGTTTACCCACGGAACGGAGATCGTTTTGTTCGGCGAAAAGAGGTGGAAGTCGTCTTTGTCTTTGCTCAGCAATACCTGAACTTTTGTCACCGCTTAAATAATTGACTCAATAAACACCTTTATTGATTGGATTTCAATGTAATGACCACAGGAAGTGAACATAGAGGTGTTAAGGTACCGTTTTTTGATAAGGTGTAAACACTAATAACAAATCACCTTCCAGCCTAAATTTGGCTGTAGCTCTGAACGGCTCAGCGCCACTTATGCCTGGTTTGGTGGTGGTGGGTCACATATATCAATAACCTGCTTTAAGGTAAAGGTCATACATTTACCAAATATACCATTGGCTTGACGTCACATGGCGTCTTTATGTGACGTCATGTGACGTCTTTACGTGACGTCATGTGACGTCTTTACGTGACGTCATGTGACGTCTTTACGTGACGTCATGGACCCATAGGCTCCATGACGGTCAGAAGGTCAGATGAAGTGAAGGAAAAAAAACAGCTGATAGTATCTGGTCTGGATTCTGAGATATCACCACTGATGTGTTTGAACTGTTGACCTTCACTGGCACCTTGACCTTTAGAGATCAAAATGTAATGTTTTATTCCTTGACTCATTATCAATCATCTCTGAAAGTTTCATCAAAATCCGTCCATAACTTTTTGAGTTATCTTACTGACAGACAAACTAACAAACAAGTGCAAGGTAAAACATAACGTCCTTCATGGAG
>CM035798.1:55117400-55139900 GCA_020466265.1 Siphamia tubifer | reverse complement strand
TAGTCAAGTGTTTATGAACACCACATGACCTTTGGCCTTACTCACATACCTGAACATCACATGACCTTACTCATATACCTGAACATCACATGACCTTTGACCTTACTCACATACCTGAACATCACATGACCTTTGACCTTACTCACATACCTGAACATCACATGACCTTTGACCTTACTTACATACCTGCATTTATTTCTGTGTTTAAATTCCATGTCATTGTTTGTAAGTTAATATGTTTATAAATATGTTTGTTCTTCTTCATCATTCAAAAGTTATCAACACTAACGCAGCATCTAAACCAGGGGTCGACAACCTGTAACACCCAAAGATACATTTGAACCTGGTTTCCATGGAAACGTAAACACTGGGAGCCGCTCATCATCTTTAAAAATCTCAAAACTTACTGTTTTTGTTTGAATGTTTGTTTATTTCCTCTCTCTCTCCCTCCAGACCGTAGAATACTGACCACCATGGACGACACCTTCACCGACATTCACTGAATAAAGTTCATTTACCAGATTATTTTAATGTTTATATAAAACAACCCGACCGACTGCAACCCCAATATTATTACAATTACTTTTCAATGACTGGCAACTAGGGGTGACCGCGGGCGCCCGCTCAGTTTGTATCAGCCCACGCTTCAACGATACATATGCAGTTCACCACCACCAGAGGGAGCATGTGACGGTGAATGAATGGCTCACTAATGTGAAGCGCTTTGAGTGCCTTGAAAAGGGCTATCGAAATGTGATCCATTATTGTTATTATTAGAATTGGGTAGAAGTGAAACTGGTGGAAACGTGGCTTTAGAGAATCCTCAGCAACACACAGTTTAGTCAAATGTTTTGGTTCTGGATTTGAGACGCAGGGTTAGGGTTCTGACCACAAAGAACGACGGAAAAATGTGAAAGCGCAGCGATATTGGAGGAGCTGCCGAGGGTCTGGATGTTCTGGATGTTCTGGATGTTCTGGATGTTCTGGATGTTCTGGATGTTCTGGATGTTCTGGATGTTCCGGATGTTCCGGATGTTCTGGATGTTCTCCTCACAAACTATCATGAACCTTCAGTTCCAGTTCTGGTCTGGAAGCTCATGTCGACACCAGCTGCTGGAAAACCATTACAAGGAATCACCTTTAACCCTTGAACGACTGAGACTTTGACAAAATTAACAACAACTAATAAACCCTTACAAAATAATGGTCCACTCCTGCCCCCCCCCCCTCAATGATTCGCGTTAGCTGGAGTCGTTTATGGAAAATTCTTAGTTTGTTTGCTAGCATGACGCCAGAAGCATGGAGGTGCTCAGATCGAGTCAAACAGGCGTTCAGATCAATGAAAGGAGGCAGTGCACTTTTATTCTAGCATCTGGGTAGAACCCTGGGTCTATTCTGGACCACCTCACACCTTTACTGAAAATTTCATGGAAATCGGTCCAGTAATTTTTTTACGTAAAGTTGTTGAAAAACAAAGGGGAAGGGGTCCAGCACAAGTGGAAATTAAAATAAAAAAACTGTCCAGATGGTCGAATGTTTTTGAAAATTTAAACTAAAGTGTTCATTAATGGGTTAAAGGTCAAAAAAAGAATTGTTATTGACAGAAGCTGTAAATGAACTACAAACCAAATCCATGGATGTTTTATAATCCACTGTCAACAGGAAAAAAGTGATTTTTCTGTCAAAGAAGAATCATTTGAAAAGTGTTGGTGTTTGCGGACACGTCCTTTTGTGCCTGTTTATTATTTAATGATGTTTTATTGGATTATTTTGGTGCGATGGCGTCTGATGAACTGGTGCCTTTTGGAACTGAAACTATAAACAGCACATTCACCTGCGTCAGACTCACTTTAGTTCACGTCTACATTCAGCCTCAGATGCTAAAATGGGTCGCACCAGTAAAATAATAGAAAACATAGGATAAAAAATGTAGAAATAATGTTGATTCTAAAGTTTTCTCTGTTTTTGAACAAAAATAGCACAATTCTGTTGTATGTGCTGCACGATATTAGAAAAAAACTGACCTTGAGATTTTTTTACACTGCGATATATATTGCGATATGAAAAAATAATATAATAAAATGTGTTAATTAAATACAATTAATAGTTAAAATTAGTTAATTAGTTAAAAAAGGCAAATAAAAATAAGTTAAAAACAGCCTAAAATATTAAAATAAATACAAAAATAAGAAAACATAAACAAAATAAATTATACATATATATATATATATATATATATATATATATATATATATATATATATATATATATATATATATATATATATATATATATATATATATATATATATAACTACAAATTTAGAATTTTAGGAATTAGACACTTTTTGTTTTCATTATAAAATATGGAGATGAGTTTTAAGGTTGATATTATTTATTATTTCACTGGTTCGGTTCATTTCAGATCAGTCGACTGAACGAACATGAGTTTGACGCTAATGTGTTTAAACGAAGACGTGACGGAGTTGATTCTTTTGACTTCATTCCATCGTCAACGGTAACGACAGTAAATGAAGCTGAACGCCGTCTGTGAGCGTGTTTTTTTCTTGGAAACTCAGGGCGTCCATATTTCAACTTTTTCCTTTTTTTTTTAATCCTGAACGCAGCACAGAACAGCGGCGTCAGTTCGTTCAAACGTGTTTTAAAAGAACAACGCTACATTTGGGAGGAAACGTCCAAAATAGAGCGGCACGATATATTGTTTGAGCATCAACATCGCAATGTATGTGTTCGCAATAGTCACATGACAGGTCCTGTTAATGTAGGAGACGATTGAGCTCAATATTTTGACAATTATTCTGAAGTAGTTTGGACTGAGTCACTATCATAACAAGACTGAGAAACAAGCGACCAACAAAAGAAAATTACCCAAAACCAAAGAAAATCAACATCAGTTATGTGGAATTATTTCTTTTTTTATTATTCTTATTAATTAATTTAATTTGATTTTTAATTTTGTAATTTAATTAATTAATGTGTATTTATCTTTTTCATTTATTCATTTATTTTCAAATGTTTTAATTAATGTATTATTTATTCGTCTTATTTATTGTTTTTTCAATTTAATTTAATTTTTAAATTTTAAAATGTATTTTATTATTACTTATTTATTATTACTTAATTTTTATTTATTTATTTAATTGTATTCATTATTTACATTTTCATTATTTTTAATTATTAATAGTATTTAATTATTTCAGTTACAGAAGGATGACAGTCAAACGTATGTTCAGTGTCGAACACTAAAATGTTTGACCATTTTTCATATTACATTATATATCACAGTACAGCCCTAGTCTGTTAGAAAATAAAATGACAGTTATTACATTTTGGACGTTTATTAGAAAATGAAGCGTTGTTCTAAAGTGCGTCTGAATTTCCACGGAAGACGCTGACGAACTGGAAAAAAAACAAAACTCATGATCTTTGGGTGTTGAATGTTGTAATTCTGTGATTGTGAACATGTTTTTATATATATATATATATATATATATATATATATATATATATATATATATATATATATAAATGATTTAGTTTTTGTAAAATATGAAGCATTTCAGAGCATTTCCTTTTTGCATAGACTTGAACTTTTTGTTTTTTGGCACATGCTAGTAGTGGATATTTTCAGATATTTGTGCCTTATCTTCTTGTCTGAATGTATGGAGGCCTAAAAATACCAAAATTAAATAAATACATAATTAAGTAATTAAAGACATTATCCAGAATAAAAATCATTTTAGCTAATTTTTAGATGATCTAAAAAACAAACAAAACTGATTTTTACTCCAGATAATCCCTTTAATTATGTCATTAATTACATATGTAATGATGAATTTATTTATTGAATATTGGGACTTTTATTCGTCCATATGAATGTGGTGTTTTTTTTACATGTGGTTAAAAACCTGAGTGAACAGCTTCGCTTCAATGACCTTCAACCACAGTAGAATCAAACCTGTTTTTTTGTTTTTTTTTCTTTTATCAGCTGTTCTCTGGTTTATTTTTTGCTGTTTAGCGACTGTACATCAGCCATGTGACTTTATGCAAAACTATGCTTATTTATAGATCTGTGTGATGGTATTAAGTTATTTAAATGATCAATAATAACAATAATGTACAATCTGTCTGACTTTTTCTTTTCTGACCCACTGCCGTCATGGTTACATCAGTAGGTTAGCATTAGCCACTGTTAGCACGCACATTAATATTATAGGTGAGAATTGATAGTGTTGCGACATTTGAACCATGATTCAATATTATTGCGAATCGTAACCTATTGTGAGACAGTAAGTATTGTGATTTGATTTTGCGATATTTTACGATTAATTTCCTTCTATTATTAAAAAGAAAAATTAGGTGCAAAAATAAGGAAAATAAAACAGCTCAACGTACTTCAAGTGTCACATTTATTATTTTCTACACATGAACTGAAGTGAAAAAACCATGTCCTTGAAAATTCAGAAATGTGATCATGAACATATGAATCAGTTTTACTGTTGACACGTACTGACTGTAGTTTAAGGCCGTAGTCACTCATACTGATAAAAACAAACAGAACAGCACTGTAAGAGCGCAGACCTCCATTAAAGTAGACCATTTTAACCATGTGCATGAATTTCTATCATTTTCTTCAGTGTTGATCTTAAATCTGAGTGTCATTGAATTCATTCATGTTCATAAAGTTAACCCATTCATTAGATTTGGAACTGGTGGTGGCCATATTGGATTTCTTCATTTTGGGTTAGGGTATGACGTAGTTACATACAGTAAACCAGGGGTTGTCAAACTTTTTTGGCCCAGGTCCCCCTTGGAGGGGTGACATTTTTCCATGTCCCCCCTCATCCTCATGATACTGAAAATGATAAAAAACCACTTCAACAATGATTATTATGAAACAATGATAACCTTTTTTAATAGTGCTTTTGTGCAAACCAGCCACATTTTCAGGTATTATAATATAAATGAACACTTCAGAAACAACAATTTTAAATAATTTTAAAATAATAAACGGAACAAAAGACACACAAAACCGTGTGTGTGTGTGTGACAGACAGACAGACAGACAGACAGACAGACAGACAGACAGACAGAGACTTAATGAGAGGGATGATCTTGTCAAACTCAATATAACTATCAATGTACTTTCTCTTTTTAGGGTTAGGGCGTTTGTTTTTGTCATTGTCATTTTCATTGTCATTTCTTTTACCACTTCTTGAGGAACTTGGCGGACACAAAAATCGATCCATGTTCGCTGCAGGGTGGCTAAAAATAGCCTGTGACTCGCTCCGTCTCAATTTAGTCAAGCTGGCATCAAACAGCGCTGTTACTTCCGCCCGCTCGCTACAAAATAAAACTTCCGCATTTCAAAATAAAACAGCAAAAAAAAACCAAACAAAAACAAAACAAAACAAAACCGTGAATAATTTCACGTACCCCCTGGACATGCGCCACGTCCCCCTAGGGGTCCGCGGACCCCAGTTTGAGAACCGTGGCATTAATGTACGTATTTATGTCTCAGGGGGATGGGTTTCGTAAATAGACTTTTCTTTCGTATTCAAAGACGAACATTTGAGGCGAAGGTTTTTCGTTGGTTCTGTGGTCGACCGTTGGATCCACTGTGATCTGGAAGTTGTGATGCACATGTAAAAATGATCAAATATGCTGTAATGTAAAAATGCATTTGTTTTTCTTAATTGTCAGGTTGTTCAAATGTGTTCATGTTCCAGTACAGTTCATAGATAAAAACATTTTCATTGACCTTTTTTTTTTTTTTTAACTCAAAAACACAAAACTTTGGAGTTAACCCCATTCATAAGTTTTCATTCTATTATTTATATTTTTTGACTGGTCCGTTCCACTTCAGATCATATTGTGAACAAAATATGAACTTTGACACCCCTGCTATAAACATAATGACTTCTATTGACTGTGATTTAAATTATACAGCTGTTTTGTGCAATTCCCAAATTATTTTTGTCTCTATTTAACCTTTTTTTTAGTATGTATTTATACATTCATCTGTTTTGGGCATTTTCTCACTCTTTTGGAGTATTTTTCTGTATTTTAAAAGTGTTTTTGAAAATATTTTGGATTTTTCATCACTATTTTGTACTAATTTTTGTGAATTTTAATAGACTTTAACAGGTCCAACTAACTTATTATTTTTATTACTATTTATTATTATTAATACTTAATTAGAATTTCAGTGCAGGTAAAACTTACTGACATTTGACCTAAACTCCAGTTAAATTATTAGTTAAATTATTGCCAATAACTTAACTTTGATGTGATCATAAACTGTCCTGCAGATGAACGTAGTCACTTGACCAAGGGTTAAATATGTGTGGAAGTGAATAACTGAGTGAGTTTGGAGTGTGACGTGTGTTTTAAAACAGTGTGGGTGTGGAAATGGATGATGCAAATGTTACTGCAGCGTCTGAGTGAGTGAGTGAGTGAGTGAGTGAGTGAGTGAGTGAGTGAGTGAGTGAGTCTGCACTGAACATTTAGACCTGAACTGGAATAAATACTGAGTAAAAGTATTACTGCACTTAACTAAAGGTTTTGGGTATCTGTACTTTATACTCTTTACATTTATATAAATATTTTTACTTTATACATTTATTTACAAAGTTTACAGAAAAATCAATACTCCAGTAAAGTACAGATACCTTAAAACAAATGTACTTAAGTACAGTAATGGAGTACTTTTACTTAGTTACTTCAGACTCTGAAACCAGCCTCATCATCAGGTCACATGACATCACTAGATGGCGCTGCAGTACAAATGATCCTCTCTCTCTCGTTCTCTCTCTCTCTCTCTCGTTCTCTCTCTCTCTCTCTCGTTCTCTCTCTCTCTCTCTCTCTCTCTCTCTCTCTCTCTCTCTCTCTCTCTCTCTCTCTCTCTCTCTCTCTCACCTAAATAAAAAGGAAAGTATAATTATTAAAGCGACGCGCTATTAATTGCACGTGCTCGAGCGGATGAAGGGCGCGCTTGCGCACTTTAACTGCACAAACTACTCGTGCCATCACACAGATTTAACTTCCGGGTTTATTTCAGGCCAAACGGGACGTTAAAGTGATCCTGATGCACAATAAACAAAACAAAAATACTGAAAATACTTTTATTTAACTGGAATAAATCAGCTGCATTTTAACCTATAAAAACTCTGAGTCAATTTAGTTCCTAAATTATTTTTTCTATATTTTTTAGCTTCTCTTAAATCCTTTATCACTATTTATTCAAATATTATGTTCAGTATTTTTGCATTTTTAAGAGAAAATCAGGTATTTTCCTATATTTAATTTATTAATTATGATGGATGTAAAATCACATTAAAGTGAAATGTTACATTAAAAACAGAGAAAATGTGAGAAACTGACTTTTCCAGTAAAATATATCATTGAATTTAGTTCCTAAATTATTTTTTCCTGTATTTTCAGCTTTGATTAAGTCATTTATAACCATTTATTCTAATATTACTATTAGCATTTTTGCATTTTTGCTTTTTTAACATATGCAATTACACTTTTATGTCTATGTATGCACAGTATGTGTGATAAATAACAAAGTGTAATTGGGTTTTTTTTACATTTTAAGTCACATTCTTAAGAGTTCTGTTTTATTCTCGTGTTTGAATTTCATTGTATTTATTACAGTGATAATGAAGAATCTATTTACATCAGTTATTTTATCAAAAAGAAAAGAACAAGTAAGAAAATGTGACACTTACAGTGAAATACATCATTTTACTTCTATTTTAACACACAAAAACCCTTTGTGAATTCAGGTGGTTGAATTAAGATGCTGCATTTCACACTCAAGGTGAAAAAGGAAAATATTACGCACAACAAGGGAATAAAAAAATATCATCAGGGTCAACACTGGAAGTCCCTGAAGAAATACCAAGGTGTATTTTGTCTGTTTGTAGCTATTTTAACTGCAGTATTTCTGGAAAATAACTGCACCCCTTTTAATTTGACATGTTATTCTAATAGTGGAACCGATGATGCGTTCAGGGACCCAGTGGAAGTGACCAAAACCATGACAGTCAAATATTTACAGGTCAAATATTACATAAACATTGTGGGGTTTAAAGAATGTTTTGGGTGTAATTTTTTTTAGAAAAGATAATGCCAAATATTACATGAAAACCATTAAATAAAAGCATTTTAATTTTAATCTGATGCTTTCTCATATTTTTCCATTTTAATACTAGTTATTACTGACTTAATTGAGATAATCCCTTATGAAACACGAATATATTTCTCCACATTCACTGAAAAAACTAAAACATTGAATCAACTTAAAAATTCTTCTTCAATAGGTTACACATAAAAACATCTAGTTAAGTGAATTAAATTAAAATAACTAACCCTATGCAATTTCATTTGGTTCACTCAACTAGATTTTTTTTTTTTTTATGTGACCATAAAAATTCAAAATCATGAGATAAAAGGTCAATAATTTTCATCATGTTGCCATATATTTGGTTTCATGAGGGCAAATTTGGGGAATTATACATTTTTCCAGTGGCTAGATTTGTATTTATTTATTTATTTTTAATTTATTTATTTTATTTATTTAATTTTTTTATTTTTCTTTTACATTTTTTTTTTATTTCTTCAATTCCTTGATTATTTTGGTGATTTTTGCTAATATTGTTGATTATTTAATTGGATTTGTTGATTATCTTGTTAATTTTTTTTGATGATTTTGTTGATTATTTTGTTTATTTTCCAATTTTTCAAATGATTAAATCCTATATTACATATGTTCAGGGACGTAGAGGAAATGACCAAAACCACGACAGACTCGTCTAAATGCCTATAAAGCTCTTATAATGTGTTTACAACTAAAACCAGACTTCCATCCATCAGTTAAAGTAAATGTAAGCGTGTGTTTGTCTCTTGTCGCTGTAGTTGTTTCTGGTGAAAGGAAGAAATATCTGCTGTTCACTTTATATGTGAATCTGTTTGTTACTGTTTGTGGACTGAGTCACTTCTATTAAAGCTCCTCCCATTTTATGTTAAAGCTCCTCCCATTTTCTGTGAGTCAGCGACTTTCCCCGTTGCCATGGAAACCAGCCTGTAGTTCCACACACAGACACACAGAGCTGACTGGAGTAAAGTCTGTCTGAATGTTAAACCATGCCTCTGAACTACTGTGACTTTTGGTGAAATTGGTGAAAACAAAGTTGATCATTAGTGACAGGAGGGTCTAAGGAACAAGTAGATATATTTATTTTTCCTGTACTGTGAAAAATAAGTGAGATACAGCAGTTTTAAAACCACTGAACTCACCAAAATGAAGCAGATCTGTTAGTCTGTCAGTCATGTTAAAGCCCCGCCCACAGTGTTTGTCAGTCATGTTAAAGCTCCTCCCACAGTCTTAATTGTCTGCAGGTGTTTCATAGTGCCAGGAGCACTGTTGCCATGGTGATGAGCAGTGGCGGGAACTTCAAAGGGCAGACTCATAGACAGCTCCACACTCTGTTACATGGAAAAAATAGGTGTGAACATACTGCCGAACTACTGCCATTTTTGGTAAAAGTGTAAATAATTGGTGAAAACAAAGTTGATGATGAGTGACAGGAGGGTGTGAGGAACAAGTACATGTACTTTTTATGTGTGTACTGTGAAAAATAAGTGAGTTAGAACAATTTGAAAAACACTGAACTCAACATGAGACAGAAATGATTTTTCCAATAGAAGTCTATTGACAGAAATCCCTGACATCATCCCAAACAGGTTCCTGTCATTTCACTTTAAAAAGAGCTAGATCTTCAAACCCTGGTTTGTTTGAATTCTCACAACCATGGCAACATTTGTGGAAAAGATTGTTTGTCTACTATTTATGGTTTTGCCGTGAGGACGAGTTATTGAGACATTTTTCAGCTTAATTTTTTCTTCTCTCGTGCTCTAGCGATGACATCACCCACTGATAAAAAGTCAGATTTTGGTCTTTTCAGGGTGGATTTACTGAGTTCTCTATCGACAACCGTAAATCACACCCTCATGACAATCACATCCTAAAGACACCACAAAAATGACTGTGTTTGAAAGTTTAAATGAAGTCTGTGCCACAAAGTATGAAGAAGCAGGAGTGTTGGAAAAAAAGGACATTTTTCCATCTGTCCCATTAAGAATGAATGGAGTTTTATTTTCATGTTAATAAGCACTTATAACAAATGTATTAATGCTTATTAATGCTTATACTCAGCACCTTATTATAAAACGTTAGTGATATCATATTACCCCCCCTCCCCCCAACAGTATCTTCATTAGGCCCCCACGAATCTAGAAACAGCCCTGCCTGAGAGAGAGAGAGAGAGAGAGAGAGCTGTGATTTCCATTCTTTTTTCATTACGGTCTTTGATTTGTTTAATATTTTAATATTCTCGCTAACAAGAATGCTTAGTGGTTAGCTGTCAATCATTCCCATCATCATCATCATCATCATCATCATAACTACATCGCTGTGTGACAAATATGAGCAGCTGGAGCAGCTTTAAATTTTGTTGGATTTTATATGCAATGACAATAAAGACATTCTATTCTATTCTATTCTATTCTATTCTATTCTATTCTATTCTATTCTATTCTATGAGCTAATAACCCTATACCAAAACACCACCTACAGCTTATTCTTACACTTTATTTCATTGATTTATTTTTATTGTATTGTATTTAATTTAATTTAAGGATATAAGTGATGTAATAAACATATGTTACAGCTACATAGAACAGAACGACCTTTGAACTGTCCTCAGATGATGCTTTTAGAAGATGTGTTTTAACAGTTTAGTGACGTTAAAGTAGAAAAATGTTCAATTCATGGATATGTTCTAACTTCTAAATGTTTATAAAGCTTTTTTACACTGAAAAAAGTAAAACATTGAATAAACTTTTTAAAAAATCTTCAATTTTGACTTTTTATCATCACACATAAAAAAAAATCTAGTTGAGTGAACCAAGTTGAATTGCATAGGGTTAGGGCTATGTTAATTTAATTTAATTCACTTAACTAGATGTTTTTATGCATTAACTGCAGAAGAAGAATGTTTAAGTTGATTCAATATTTTACTTTTTTCAGGGTAATGTCCTTATAACTATAATGAAATTATTAATAATACATTTATAAATTCATATTATTGTTAATAACCACTTATAACAACCTTATTAATGCTCATAACCAGGACCTTATTATAAAGTGTTTGTGATATTAGATTTAATGAGTAAAAAAAACATCCTACTGTTAAAATTAAACATTTTAAGTTGAGTCATGCAAACAGATTAAATGAATAAAAAATAAATATAATAGAAAAAAACTAACAATTCCCTGTGTGTCAATAAACAAAACAGATTTTTCGTTTTTTTTTATATTTTTACTTTAAATTAGAAACTTTTCCATCTAATTACATCATATGATGTCTGAGGCTGGTTTCAGATTAACCCTTAAGAGTCTGAAGTAACTGAGTAAAAGTACTCTATTACTGTACTTAAGTATATTTGTTTTAAGGTATCTGTACTTTAATGGAGTATTGCTTTTTTTGTCAACTTTGAACGTTTCCTCCCTAAATATCTGTACTTTATACTTTATATAAATATTTGTCCTTTATACTCTTTATGTTTATTTACAAAGTTTACAGAAAAATCTATACTCCAGTCTGTACTTTACATTTATATATATATATATATATATATATATATATATATATATATATATATATATAATTAAAAAAACAAAGACCCCCACAAATCGAGAAACGGCCCTGTCTGAGAGAGAGAGAGAGAGTGAGTGAGAGAACGCTGCGTTTTCCGAGCCAAATCCAGGTCAGTGAACGCACCCTTTCATTCATCAGCCGCTGATTTTCTCTCACACATTAATTCTCCTAAAAATCCCAAAAAGAGCTGAGAGCGAAATGTATGATGTGTAGAAAAGAGCAGAGCTGTAGCTGGACAGCAGCACAAATATAAATAAAAATACATTTAGCCTCCACGTTTGGAAAAAAGCTGTTTAATATCAACCCCATCATTAAAAATGTGCAAGTCCGTTTGTTCATGTGGATGAAAAAAACACCTACAGGCATTTATCTACCCCCAAGTTCATCCAGTGGAAAATAAAATCAATTAAAATCAAATAAAAAAAATCAAATAAATGGTTTAACAAGGAAAAAAAACATCGGATTGCTACAGGTCTAACATCCCATAACTTGAATTTCCGGTGAATTATGACTAATTATTAAAGCTACTGTGGAATTATTTCAATTATTTTTGTTGTTGGAACAATATTCAGAAGAAATAAAGTCAACAACAGCAACAACAGTCCCTGGATATTTATATTTGCATAAAAATAAAATAAAAATAAGATACCAAAAAAAAAAAGCTCTGGAGAAAAAGCTGTATATACAATAATAATAATAATAATAATAATAATAATAATAATAATAATAATAATAATAATAATAATAATAATAATAATAATAATGAAGTGTAACGGTCCAGGCTGTGACACTTCCTACCAAAAGAATCAAATAAAAAATATGTCTTTCTGCTCTACAAAAGCATTCTCAGAACCATTTCATATATATTTCGCACTTTGTGTTTCATCTATAAAAACCATCATATAATAAATTACAATCTGAATAGAACAAAAAAACTAGAAACGAAAAAATTCTCCCAGTTCTAATAAAAGCAAAGACAGAAGATGAAGATGAACAAAATGGCTGAAATGTCAAAATGTAATGAATGGAAATAAACCAAATAATAATAATAATAATTTTAAGACACTGATTATATGTTATGTTACATTTGTCTCCTGTTTGAATTGTATTTATTTATGGACAATCCTCCAATATGATCATCATTATTATAATCAACAATAATAATAATAACTATTATTATTAGTATTATTATTATCATATTTAAAATTATAATAATTATCATTTTGATTATATGCTGTCTTTGTGGAACTTCACTTAAAATGTGTTTAAGCTTAATTCCAAGGCATCATCATCATCATTATTATCATTATTATTATTATTATTATTATTATTATTATTATTATTATTATTATTATTATTATTACTATTATTAATAATATATTTTCAAAAAAATTGCAACAGAATTTTTGACAACATCTTTGACTGTCTGTTGTGAGCATGGCCGTAAACTCTGTGAAAATTCCAGTTTATGGAAAAGTAACGGAACATGTGGTGTAAAGTGAACGTTACTGTACATTCATTCAGAACATGTTTTTATGGAACTGATTAGTTCTGTTGGTTAAATACACTGACACCAAAGCAAGCTTACATATATATATATATATATATATATATATATATATAGTCTGTGCACCAACTAGTGTTGTTATGTACATGTCCTCTATTAATTTCATTTATTTAGGAACAATAATAATAATAATAATAATAATAATAATAATAATAATAGTATTTTGGCTGTAATTCAATTGGAAACAAATATAACATCACAGGAGATAAAATAATAAAAACCCTGGTATCACAACGATCTAAACACATTTAAATGTTTTTCGATAATAATAATAAAAAAAAGAAAGAAAAGAAAAAAAAATACATAATGTGAAATATGTCACAGAAATCTAGTTTTTTTTCCCCATAACTAACTGTTAAAAAGGAAAAATAACAGAACAAGAGTTTTTTTTAACGTGACAGCAGTGGAAAAATGGAAAATGAGTTTTAGAAAATGTTTGTGTAAATATTAAAAATAATAATCATAAAAGTTAAGTTAAAAAAAGTGCCCCAGTGAAAAAGAATAATAATAAAAAAAAGAATAATAATAATAATAATAATAATAATGACTTTGAAAGTTATTACAATATTTACAAAAGTGGATCCAGATGCTGTGAGAGTGTTAATATATTTGTATATATGTGGAAAAGTGCCAGATTATCCAAAACACTGGAGCCCTGCCAGGACCTGTCTGAAGGAGAGGGGGGGCCAGGGGGGGGGGGGTATAATGGTGTTTTTGTTTATTTGATTTATGATTGAGTCTAAAGGTTACACACTTTTATTTACCTCATATACTGGTGTTAAAAAGAATAAAAAATAATAATAATAATATAAAAATAGAAGGCGTTGATCAAACCAGTATATAAATGTTTGTCTGATACTTTCTGCCTGATTTAACCCTTTAACTCCTGAGATTTTAACAGTTCCACAGTAAAAAAAAAAAAGCAACAAAATAAAGAAAAACAGCCAAAGTGATCAATAAAAATGAACAAAAATGAATAAACCAACAAAATAATAAGTAACATGAACACACACACACACACACACACACACACACACACAAATGGAACAAAATTGAATAGAAATACTAAAATGAAAAATAAAGTGTAGAAAAGTAGGCTATACAAAAATAGTAGTAATAGTATGAAACAATGTGCAAAACAATTAACTAAAAACAAAATGAAAAGAAAGAACTTGTATTGTAATTTGGTTCCAATAGTTTTAGTTTAGTTTTTTTTCTAAATCAGTTGCTTTTTGTTTATTGTTCAGTTCCATCAATAAAACTTAATGAATATTTTTTTTCTGAATATTTAAAATAATTAAATCACAATGTGTCAGCGCTGACGCATCAGGGGTTAAAGGGTTAAATGTCATCTCTTATTTTTGTGGAGATTGTTCCTAAAATTCTAAAATAAAAAAAAACTTTAACCTCCTCAGACCCATGAACACATGTGAACTGAACATGTTCTGTTGTTTAGAGACAAATACAAAGACCTGGTGTCACTGAACACAACATTATAAATATATATGTGTGTGTGTGTGTGTGTGTGTGTGTGTATTTCCTGATAATTCTTAGTTTTTAAAACTCACCAGGTCCCAAACACCCAAATATCAAATAGAAATTTAAAATGCATGACATGAGTTCAGGTCTGAGGAGGTTAAAGGAAAAATAAAAGAATATAAAAAATAGAACGTGTTGATCAAATCAGTATAAATATGCCTCATTTTTGATTTGACTTTATCTTAATTTTCTGGAGATTTTACCTAAAAAGAACAATTAAGTTTAAAGGGAAAAAAATGATTTGTTTGATTGGTTTATGATTGAGTCTAAAATTGACACTGTTATTTATCCCATATACTGATGTTAAGGCCAATAATAATAATAATAATAATAATAATAATAATAATAATAATAATAATAATAATAATATAAAAATAGAACGTGTTGATCAAATCATTATAAATGTTTGTCTGATACTTTCTGCCTCATTTTTAAAAATGTAAATCCCATCTCTTATTTTTCTGGAGATTGTTCCTAAAATCCTAAAAATAAAAATAAAGTTTAAATGGAACATAAATAATAAAAATCATTCTAATGCGTTTTACTTTGGGCCTGTGGATCATAGATCGTCTCCGGTGACAGACAGACTCCGGTTTTGTTGGTGTTACCTCCACCCCCATCCTGCACCTCCTCCTCCTCCTCCGCTGCAGCTCTATTTGACCCCCCACCCCTCTGCACCACCCACCCCTTCATCCATCCGTCACCTCTGGACACCACATTCCCCATCAGCTCCAAAACTAAAACTAAAAAGCTGCGCATTTTTACGCACAGAAAAATAACAAAAATAAAAACTATTGGTTTTGGTTAAAAAAATATAAACTGAAAATCTCAGTGTTTCTTCTAAATATCTACATACCCTCTTCCTTCCCCCTCCTCATTCTTTTGTATTTTTTTAGTCAAGTATGGTTTCAATAACAAAATAGCGGCTACACCTTGAAAAACCTTGAAACTATGCGTCGACTGGAGTCACAGTGTTTTATCCTCTGGAGAAACAACACACGCTTCTGGGGGGGGGGGGGGGGGGGGGGGGGGGGTCCTGTTTGGACACTCACTGCTTTCTGCGTCCGATCGTCCGACAGTCCAGTGATTCATATAATAATAATAATAATAATAATAATAATAATAATAATAATAATAATAATAATAATAATAATCTCAGGTGGTGTGTGTGTGTGTGTGTGTGGGGGGGGGTTAAATTAAAAAAAAAAGGTGAAGGAGGTCCTTTTGGAGCGGTCCGATCCGGTCTGGTCCCATCCAGCATAGTTTATTGGACCGGGGTCTGAACCCCGTGATGCGGCGGCGTGTCTCCGTACACATCCTCGGTCCCGGGCAGAGCTCCTCCTGGGGGGGTCATGCGTTTTTCCTTCTGTCTCCTGTTACAAAACCAAACCCTCACCACTTCTTTCTCCAGGTGAAGACTGTCCGCCAGGCTGATTATTTCCGACGCAGCAGGTTTGGGACACTTTAGAAAATGACTCTCCAAAGCTCCTTTAACGCTTACCTCGATCGAAGTCCGTTTTTTCCGTTTCCTTCCCTGCGCCGCGATTTTGTCCAAACTGGTGGGACTTCCAGAGGTGGAGTCCGCCTCCTCCAGCCACTTGTTCAACAGAGGTTTAAGCTTGCACATGTTTTTGAAGCTGAGCTGCAGGGCCTCGAACCTGCAGATGGTGGTTTGAGAAAAGACATTTCCGTACAGAGTTCCCAGGGCCAGTCCCACGTCCGCCTGCGTGAACCCCAGTTTGATCCTCCTCTGCTTGAACTGTTTGGCGAACTGCTCCAGGTCGTCCGAGGTCGGTGTGTCCTCGTCCGAGTGGTCGTGGTGGTGGTGGTGGTTGTGGGTCTGCGGCCGGTGCTGGTTCTGGTTCTGGTGCTGGTGTCCGTGTTCGCTGAGGTGGGGGCTGTGGTGGTCGTCATGACTGTCTCTTAGGTTGTTGTGGTGGTGCAAACCCTGGCCGCTGCCCGGGATCAACCCGTTAACGCTGAACCCAGGCTGGGAGTAAATAAGGCTTTGGCCGTTGGTGGTCGCCATGGTCGGGATGGTGGTTCTCCACGGCCGACCGTCGTGGTGGTTCCCGTGCGCCTGGTGCACCAGGTGGGGACCAGGTCTGGACTGTTGCTGCTGCAGGTTGCCGTTGCCGTTGCCGTTGCCGCTTCCGTTGCGTTCCCCTCCGTTGTGCATCTCGTCCCGGGCGCTCTGCACCTGCACCTGCACCGCGGGTTTGATGTCCTGGTCCACGCCCAGCGGACTGGACGACCACGGGGCTGCGTCTCCGTGGGACAGCGCCGTGATCCACTGGTGCGCGTGGCTGAGCGTGTGGCTGTTGCTCTGCAGAGGGTAGTCGCTCTGCAACAGGCTCTGCGCGTCCCGGTACGCCGTGGCTTGCTGCATGCTGCCGGGCTCCGCGTGCACGATGGATGCGCTGGAGGTGAGGATGCTGTAGTGGTTAGACGCTGCGGTCGCCATGACTCCCGGAGCCGGACTGGACGCTCCGGTGAAAGGAAGCTCGCATTTGTCAGACTGTGTCTCCTGCCCACAGGCTCCAGAGCTGCTCTGACAAACTGGACTCACAGGCGCACCTGGACCGCGCTCCGCCCCCCCTGCCCCCCTCCCGCTCCCGCTCATTGGCCGCGCGAGGCTGATGGACGTGGTTACCAGGGGCAACGGCGCGACGATTGGCTGCGGGGGGAGTCTCTGCAAACACTACTAACTGTCTTTTGTCAGGAGAGTGAGAGTGTGTGAGAGAGAGAGAGAGAGAGAGAGAGAGAGCGGAGCTCAGCAGCATCGTGGGGAGCAGAAGCTCAGCAGCATCGTGGGGAGCAGAAGCTCAGCAGCAGTGTGGGGAGCAGGAGCTCAGCAGCATCGTGGGGAGCAGAAGTTCAGCAGCAGGAGCTCAGCAGCATCATAGGGAGCAGGAGCTCAGCAGCAGGAGCTCAGCAGCATCATAGGGAGCAGGAGCTCAGCAGCAGGAGCTCAGCAGCATCATAGGGAGCAGGAGCTGAACTTTACTCTTGTTGTTTTCCAGCTGCAGAGGAAGGAGCTCCAGGAGTGTTATTGTGGACACTCATCATATTTGATCACTGACTGTCACTCTCACACAGACTGGTGTTTTTTCCCAGCAGCCTTTGCAGCTTCTGATGGAAACTTTTCACTGCGACAAAATGAAGGAACTTTTGAACGGTTTGTTACAAATAAATGTTTAAATGTCAGAAGGAAAAGAGTCTGTAGAAACTTTAGATGTTTTTATACTGTTTATTATTATTATTATTATTATTATTATTATTATTATTATTATTATTATTATTATTATTATTATTATTATTATCATTGATATTATTATTATTACAAAATGCACTGACAACTTTTCTTTTTAAATGTTATTGTAAATGTTGTAACATGGTGCATTATGTAATAATAATAATAATAATAATAATAATAATAATAATAATAATAATAATAATAATAATAATAATAATAATAATATTAATAATAATTAATCATTCTGAAACCTTTTTTATTGGACTTAATTTGATTCTGTTTAGTCAGATTCTTCTAAAATATCATCTGTTCTTTGTGCCTCAAGTTGTGTTTTCAACTGAGAAAAATGTGATTGTCTACGCACATATATATATATATATATATATATATATATATATATATATATATATATATATATATATATATTATTATTATTATTATTATTATTCCACATTTCTTCTCTTGTATATTCATGTGATTTAATTCTTTATCTAATTCACTGACATTCACAGCGTTGCTGTAACTTTGTTGTCTTTCAAATAATCAAATATTTATTTATTTATTTTTGCACATTATCTCCATGAAGTATTAATTAGGATTAAAGTTTTTTAAAATGTGAGAAATGAGCTTAATTAATTATTATTTTTATTAATTCATTCATTTTTTTTTCACACAGTTTATGACTTTTTGATGAGTTTCTTTCTTTCATAAATTAAACACAGATTTTCCAGCTCAGTGAACATTTTTGTAATTCCAGGAAAAATAGGTTTATATAAAAAAATAAAATCACATTGTGTTTTTCATCAAAAGCGTGAACAGAACTCTGCACCCAGGTTCTGATAATTAATGCATCAAAGGGTTAAAACATGTGTGTGTGCTTGTATTCCTATCTTTATGGGGACATTGATATGTTTACACAGTCACAACATGGGAACCTCTGACACTATGGGAACCAAAAGTCAGGTCCCCACGAGGGTTAAATATAAATAAAGGTCCCCACTAGCAAAATAGAAACGATGTGGTCCTATAAACACATGAATTCAGTTTTTTTTCCAGAAGTCCCCATAAAGCATGAGTGAAACAGGTGTAAAGTGAAACATGTATTTTTCAAAAGACGTTTTTTTTTAATTATTAATTTTCATGTATTTTTGAAAATTACGTATTTTTTTCTTTTATTTATTTATATTTTTTATTGCTTTATTTTATTTATTATGTTTGTTTAATGATTAGTATTTTTATTTATTTATTCGTTAATTTTTATTTATTTATTTTTAAATGGAATTTTTTTTTGATTTATTTATTGTATTTTTTTCATTTTTATTTTTATTTTTTTAATTTTTTCTATTTGTTTTTTTAAATTAATGTATTTTATTTTTGAAATTATCTTTTTATTCATTCATTTTTACTTTAGAATTTAATTACATTTTCAAATTTTTTATCATTATTATTATTTTTTTTCTCAAAAAAGAAGATTTTCACTCACTACCCAATGTCAACTTGATTACAAACTTGGTTCTTATGAGACATGGAAACAAGTGCGTGTGTGTGGATGAAGGAAAACAAACTCCAATTAAATGCTCTGTTAAACATTAATGTTGTAAACGCAAACACTTCATCAATTATTTTAAATTTTTCATTAAAATAAATTCAATCAGAATTTATTTGAGTTTTTTCTTTGTCATACATTTACAAGTTCTACTGGGAAAATGCTGTAAAAGTTGTGTTTTATTCAGGTAATGCAACATAAAAAGTGAAACTAATACATTTTATAGGCTCCTGACATGCACAGTGGGATAAATCTGGCATTAAATATTAAATCAGTTTGTCTAAATACTACTTTTTTGGATTAAAAAGTAATAAATATGACACTGAAGTCCAAGTTCTAGTGGGAAAATAAGAATATCCTGAACAAGTGTGTTTCTGTAAGTAAAAGTACATATTATATAAACAAATATTATGTAGTAGTATACATGTCATACAAAATAAAACAGTATAAAAATTGCTTTTTAAAATGTATTTTTATCTTTTGACTTTAATTAATGACCCTGTAGTGCAGAAAACATGGTATGTAGTATTTGTAGATTTCATAAAAAAGAAACATTTTGACTTTTTATCTCAAGATTTATGTTTTCTTTCATCTCATAATTTACATTTTTTCATCTCCTATATATGATTTTTGACTTTTTCCTCAATGTTCTGTCCATACCCATGAACTTCAGGACCCTAACCCAAATTAAAGACATAATTTTCACACTAACTCACTTTTAAAGGATTTATTTTTGGATATTTTCGACATTTTTCTGGTTTTTCTGCTTAAATAAATATTATTTCATCCACAGCAAAAAAAAAAAAAAAATACAGTTTGACTTTTACTTTATGACAGGTGAGTAGTTGTACTTTTACTTCAGTAAAGCAGTTGAATCAGTACTTGTACTTTTACGAGAGTATTTTTTCACACCAGTAGTTGTACTTGTACTGCAGTACTTGTACTGCAGTACAAGTACGACTTTTGGAAACTCCTGCTGCTCAAGCATTAATGAATGTTTGACTAAGTCAGGGGTGTCAAACATGTGGTCTGGGGGCCAAATCTGGCCCTCCAAAGGGTACAGTCTGGCCCCTGGGATGAGTTTGTGAAATATAAAAATTACACTTGATCAGACCCTCCAGGATTTCACGATGTTGTGATTTTCAACTTCAACATAAATTCAGTCAAATCCCTGTGAATTCAGCTCAATGTTTCAATTTGAACCAATCACAGACACTTTCCCGCAAAATGTGACCAATCATTTGGAACGTCTTCAGCTGCTTCTTCTGCCTTTTCCTGTTTACCTAACAGTACCCTAACCATTACCCATGATGCACTAGTACCAACAGGTGTATTTGGAAGGGTAATATTTTATTCGTCATATTTTAAAGGTTGTCTTAATATCTGTGTCTTTGTTCTATTATTGTTAGAAACTGCCTCTAGTACACAGTACACAGTACACAGTACACAGTACACAGTACACAGTATGAGTAATGCCTTTTTGACTGGCTGAGACATTTATATTATGTTTTATAACTTCATGTAGTGTTGTGAGGTCATATGACCTTTAACCTTTGAACCAGCAGGTGCATTTGTAAATAAATATATATTTAGTTGTATTTCTTTAATCCTCGTAATCGTTTATTTTCCATCTGGGCAAAAGGTAGTTTTCAGGACCATATTGCAATGACTTTGAATTAATTTTCCAGTATCAAAATATTTGAAATATCACTTAATTTTAATTACAATAAGGGAAAATCTTAACTATTTATCGCAATTTTTACTTCTTCCACCAACAAAAGCCAAAAAGCACAATTTGTCAGAAAAGCTCATGAAACATTAGTCATTTAAGGCCTATTTATTCTATATATATATATATATATATATATATATATATATATATATATATATATATATATATATATATATATGACAAGTGGTCTGCAACATGTCGTAGGTTCGTCACAGGTTAAATCAGGCTGAATGTGGCCCCTGAAAGAACATGAGTTTGAGACCCCTGGACTAAGTGTAAGTAATTTTTTTCTAGTTGAAGTCTCGAAAAACTATCTTTCATAACTTAACAGAGTATAAAGTCTACAGACAAAACTTAGTGTATTTACAGACCTGCAGATGTAGGAGCGTCACATTAAACTAGATCAGTGGTAGAGTTCAGACCTGAGTGAAGCAGCACCAGTCTGTGCTAATGCTAACGCTAACAATCCCTTAGAGGGTTTAAAAACATTCCCAGAAATCCTGGCTCCTGTTTTTCACATATGTCCATTTCAATATTCGACCACGTATGACGTCACTGACGTTATGTGACGTCGCACAACGACCAAATGTCACATGTTAGATCTAATGTTAAATATGAAGCACAAGATATTGTCTGATTTAACTAAATATGTCAATAACCTGCTTTAAGGTTAAAGGTCATACATTTACCAAATATACCATTGGTGCCACGTCATGTGACGTCTTTATGTGACGTCACGCGACGTCTTTACATAAGTTCTTGTCTCCTGTTGAGCTTCTGCAGGTTCTACTGGACACATAAGAACATTCTGGAAAACTGTACGTGTTTCTATCAGTCAACTTTAACTGTTAACTGCACATACTGCTCAGTCCAGTGGACACTTGTCTTGTATATTAATGTGTAGGTTAAAGCATCGTCCAGTCATCATTACTGGAAGTCGATAAAATGTACTCGTACTCAATATACTCAACATGAACAGTGAATGTTCATGTTGAATTTTTAGAATAAACCTTCAACAGTATATTTAAATGTTACCTGGACAGACATGATCCACCACCATTTACAAACGCTAACTAATTAATAACACTAACCATTTACCAATACTAACTAATTA
>CM035798.1:55099900-55112400 GCA_020466265.1 Siphamia tubifer | reverse complement strand
GTCTAGGTGGAGAAATGAGCGTTAAAGTGTGTGTGTTACCATGGAGACACAGCAGCCGCAGACAAACAGGGCGACACCATCGACCTGTTTACTGTCATTTTATAAAACGTACTGTAATAAAGTTTAAATGTATACATACAAATACACTTATAAATGGACGTCCATCTATAGTCTGTCCCTCCATGGGAGTCCCTCCTTCAATGTGGTTCTCCTCAACATTTGTTCTTTTTCCCATTGGGTTTTGAAGTTTTTTCTTGCTGAGCAGGAGGGTCTAAGGACAGGGGGAGGAGCTAAAGACAGGAGGATCTAAGGACAGGGGGAGGAGCTAAATACAGGAGGGTCTAAGGACAGGGGGAGGAGCTAAAGACAGGAGGGTCTAAGGACAGGGGGAGGAGCTAAAGACAGGAGGGTCTAAGGACAGGGGGAGGAGCTAAAGACAGGAGGGTCTAAGGACAGGGGATGCTTGAGACTTTTCATATATTTCTGTAGTTGTTTGTGTTTGATTTGGGGCTTTATAAATAAAATTGAAATGAATTGACTTAATAAAGTTTAAATGAACACACTGGGAAAAACTGAGGAAACAACAGTAACTCTGTGATGAATGAGGGTCAAAGGTCACCAAAAGAATCATGGGTAACTCCCACATAGCCAATGGGATGATACATCATTAGCTGGGTCTGTGGTAAATAGAAGTACCAGTGATGTATATATATATATATATATATATATATATATACACACACACCGTATATACTGCACTATAAGGCACACTGTCAATGTATTGTTTATTTTTTTAAAGGTGTGAAGTCAAAATCATGAGATAAAAAGTGAAATTAAACAGCAATAAAAAAAACTATTATTAGGGGAATATTTTCTGCAAATTCACTAATTGTAAACTGTATGTATTTTAATGCAGTAAAACAAATGCATTTACCACAATGTAACATTTCAAAGTGATCCAGAATCCAGGATCTCTTCAGGATCATCACCAACACATCCTGAAAATGTTCTGTTCAGAACTTTTTGTGTAATCCTGCTGATAGACAGACAAACAGACTTAAATGTAATACCACATTAATGGACCTCTTCATTTGAAGAGGGGGGTGGGGGGATCTGCTGTGGTGGACGTTTGTGCTCTCAGGGTGCTTTTCCAGTTTTTGTATTTATGTTGAGTTTAGGGACAAATTACTGACATTTTATTTCCAGGTTTCATTGTTTCTGTAGTTTTTATGTGACTATGATATTTAACATCCAGATGTTAAACAGTTGTTCTGTCCAATCAGAACCCCCTGAAAGACCAATTAACTAGAGTGGAATACACCCGTTTCCATGGAAACCTTTATTCAGAATTAATGTATTAATGTAAACACAAAGGAAATAGCTTTAATTCTTAATTATTTTATTGAAAATAAATAATTCTGAATTAAAAGAACATCATGCAAATGTAGCCAATGTTTACAAACTGTCAACAGGAGGAGAAACACAAAGTGAGGTTTTCCTTCCATAAGTCCAGCTCTTCGGTTAGCATGTAGCATGTAGCATGTAGCATAAATGAGTGTAGCTTTACTGGAGCTCATTTCAGAGGCTAACAATCCTTTCTACTTATGAATCCAGCTGCAGCGACAACATGATGCTCGTACGGTGGAAGTCATAGGAGGAAAAGTTTCCAGGCACGCTTCAGTAATTCATTCTGCTAATATTGAACATTATTGTGGCGTAACATTGAAATCGACCAAATCAAAAGAACATTGTGGTAATTAGGCTGTAATTCATAGAATTAGCATATCGCCACACAGGCTTAAAGAGTCGTGTTGGAAGAAACGCAAAGCACATTATTTTAATGGTGTAATATGCAAACTACGGCTGCTTTCATTACACGCCTTAACGACGCATAAATGATGCAGCCTTGTTATTTGGACTGCACAGTCCTCACTTAGGTCCTCACTTATTCAATCAGTCAAAGGGCCCGATGTTATGGCCACACCGCCTCCCAAAGCCAACGGTACACACCCACGCCTTCTGCCAAAATACAATTACCCCCTTCACACAGATTATGTTATTTTAATTAAAAAAACTATATTTACATTATTTTAATAACACACACACACACACACACACACACATATATATATATATATATAGGGCAGGGTACGGCGGTGCGCCCAGGACTGGGGTTCTAAGGTTCTGTCAGTCCTACTCGGAGACCAAGGCAGGGATGCGAACCACCAACCCTTCAGTCATTGGACGACCTGCTCTACCGCCGCCCACTTTAGTGGATTTGGGGGCATACTTTTAGTACATTTCACTTCATCACTTCATTTTTAATGAATTTTTGTGTATTTTTTTGCTGTTGTAGTATGTTTCTTTTGCATTTTCATCTATTTTTAGTGCAGTTTAGTGCATTTTATTTAAATGTTTCACTATTTTTTGTGCATTTTATTTTATTCTTAGTGCATTTTTGTAGTTTAGTTATGTATTTTTCTTTCTTTTTAGTGCACTTCACTGTATTTTATTTGCATTTTAGTACATTTTAATGTATTATTGTACATTTTAGTATACATTTTCTGGTAAATTTTCCAATTTTTCTTAAACATTTTACCATTTTAGTGTTTAAAAAGTAGTGTTTTAGTTCAAACTCCAGCTGTTTCCTTTACACTCCATTCTTTTATCTGGACTGCACTGGATTTTGTTGCATTTTACTTCATTTTTAGTGAATTTTAGTGGAGTTTTGACCATTTTAGTATATTTTTAGTCATTTCTTTCCAAAATTTTTATGGCAGTTTACTCTATTAATAGAACATTTCATTATTTTTCTGTGCATTTTATTGCATTCTTAGTGCATTTTACTGTAATTTGGGCCATTTTTTTAGTGTATTTGTCTCAATTGTTAGTGCAGTTTAATGTATTTTATTTGTATTTTAGTGTTTTTAGCGTATTAGGGTAAAAACAGCTGCAGTTTTATTTTACCAAGGCATTTTTCAGCTGTTTTTAAACTAAATTACTGTGGAACAATAAAGGGTTAAATGAATAAAAATGAACAGTAGAGAATGTAAGCGTTAAATTAACAGTAGGATAATTATATGACCCGTGTGCTGTAAAGATTCAATTTCTAACGCTCTAATTAGGCGACTGTGTCCCCATACAGTACATCAGCTCACATCCCTCTGCCAATTTCTCAGCAGAAAGCATCCTGCCAGCGGAAATAATTAGATTTTATTAAGACACGACTCACGTCATGAAGAAAATCAAGGGAGGGGCTGTTTGAATATGATATGTTTTTAAAGACGCTGATTGTTTCAGCCTTCGATCGCCCACTGAGTCAAGGAGAGAGTTAATGTCCAGGTCTGAGGCCCCACAACTCCATCATCACTAAAATACTGTGTTATCAAGTAGAGGTGTTAAAGTTATTTTAGTTTACTTCCACATTCAGACCAATATGATCTGAAAAGAACCAGACCAGTCAAATAGTAACTGTGAAAGTTTAGCACGGTATAATATGCATTTTAATGTATTTTTAGGGGGTTTTTTGTGCATTTTTTGTGCAGTTTCGTTTACTATTAGTGTGCTTTAATGTATTTTTAGTGCATTTTGGTGTATGTGTAAATTAAACATAACTATGTAATTTAATAAGCTTCACTCAGTTATTTTTTATTTGAATGTGTGACCTACTGAAGGAATTATTTTCCTGTGGATTCCTCTTTTCCTTTTTCCACTGGAGGATTTTCCAGGTTTGATTTCAGATGGATAAATGTGTTTTTTCTTCTTACGTAAGGAGCAGAAGCGGCCCACGCCTTTCTTCATCTGGACTCAACTGTTGTTGCATCAAAGAGTGGTTGATTGACAGGCGAGAAGAGAGGATTAATACTGAGAGTGACGACACATTGAGGAGGAGGTGGTGGGGGAGGGGAGAGGAGGAACACAAGAGGAGAGGACGGGGGGGGGGGTGAGAGAAAAGTTGGAGAGGACAAAAAGTGGGGAGAGAGTTAACGAGAGGGAGAGCATTAATTGTGTTCATTGTGTTGAGCTCTTTGGCTCTTTAGCTGAGTGGCGCTAAGCTAACCCTCCAGCAGCCGCTAACACCCCCCCCCCCTCTACAGCAGCCTCTAGCTAACACCCCCCACACTCTACAGCAGCCGCTAACACCCCCTCCTCCTCCATCTGAGCCTCTGTTCTCACACTGATGTTCCAACGCAATTAGACCAATGAAAGAAGAGTTTAAAACTGCACCACACACACACACCTTCATTGTCATGGGGGGGGGGTGTCCCTCTTTGAGGCCATGGATGAAGGGACCACCCCAGGGAGAAGAAAAAAGGGAGGATTACCCTCTTTCTGTCCCCTTCTCTCTCTCCCCCTCTCTACCTCTCTCTCCCTCCACCTGCCTCTCTCTCTCTTCAGCTCACTCTCTCTCTCTTCAGCTCACTCTCTCTCTCTTCGCTCGTCCATCTTCACACGCTTCCATAGAACCATTCCTAGATCAGGTGATAAATGTGTGCAGGAAGTGCTTCAGAAATATCACTTTCCTCTTTCATTATTCATACACTCATAGATTTCAACAAGTGATGTGTACCAGGCCACTGTGTCCCCACACAGCCTGTCAGTCCAGTGTGAGGGCTTGTACAGGGCCACTGTGTCCCCACACAGCCTGTCAGTCCAGTATGAGCGAGAATTAACAGAATAAACTATTCACCAAAGCAGAGTTTTTTGGCTCAGTTTCAACTTGTCTCACTCACCAGAAAGCATTTAAAGCAGATTAGCAAGCTAATGCTACAGCTAATGAGTGTGTGTGTGTGTCTGTGTGTATGTGTGTGTGTGTGTGTGTGTGAGAGAGAGAGAGAGAGAAGGAGAGAGAGAGAGAGAGAGACTGGCACATTGACACTAGCATTAACTGCTCAATAGCATCAACAGATTAACAAGATAATCCACACAATGAGCTCTTTCATTGGTTCAGTTTGGTGCCAATGACACCGGTAACGTGGGTAACGTGGGTAACGTGGGTAACGTGGGTAACGTGGGTAACGTGGGAAACGTGGGTAACGTGGGTAACGTGGGTAACGTGGGTAACGTGGGAAACGTGGGTAACGTGGGTAACGTGGGTAACGTGGGTAACGTGGGTAACGTGGGTAACGTGGGTAACGTGGGTAACGTGGGTAACGTGGGTAACGTGGGTAACACCAGTCGTGTTCTTCAGTAAATATTTTTAACTGGTGTGTGTTTGATTTTAGGGGAAAAATGGCTGCTTCTGTGAAGGATGCTTAAACGGCAGTTCTAAGAAGGACCCCCTCCTCCTCCATGTTTCTGCATAAGGACATGCATATAGGATGACAGTGTGTGTGTGTGTGTGTGTGTGTGTGTGTGTGTGTGTGGTTTAGATCTGGTCGTCCCATCGCTCATGTGCGGCTCAATTAGCCCCACGTGCCTCGTTCGTCAGACGAAGAGGCAGAGCAGATGGCGGGAGACGCACCGTGTTAGCATGCTGTGACGCTACGTAACGCTGCTCTAATTAAAACATCAATACTCACCTGTCAATACACTAGTGCTACTTTACTACACACCACAACCTGCACCCGACTGCCAAAAGAAGACCTTACTCACCTATGACGTGTCTGAACTACGGACTCACACACACTTTCAACTGCAACTCACTAACAACAAAAGACACGAGTGTGGCATGAAAAGTTGCGATTATGAAATAAATGTGATAATTATGAGACAAAAAAGTGAGATTTATAAGAAAAAGTTGAAATTCTGACATAAAAAAAATAATAGTTATGAGATTAAAAAGTCAAAATTTTGAGATAAAAAGTCAGTGGTGAGATAAAAAGTCTAATTCACGGCACAAAAAAAATATGATTTATAAGAAAAAGTCAACATTTTCAGATAAAAAGTCAACATTCTGAGATAAGTAAAAATGATAAGATACAAAAATCTAATTTATGACATAAAAAGTCAAAATAATAATAATAATAATGAGATAAGAAAATCTGAATTATAAGAAAAAGTTACAATTCTTTGTCAAAATTGAGTTTAAAAAACTCAAATCATCAATCAACAAAATTATGACATAAAAAAAAATCAAAACTTCAAGTCACTATAAGCACAACCAGATTGAATGAATATATAAACCACACAGTGGTTTTTGGAGTAAATTAAAGTCTTTTAAATGCACCTTATAGTCCAGAAAATATGGTATATATCGTTATTAAAATAATGTCATGTCGTGTCCAGGATGGGAACATGTTGCTGCTTATAGACGTTTTGACCTGGATCAGAAAGTGTTTCCATGACAACGGTATCATCCAGACTCTTCTGACAGTTTGATCTTGGCTCAAGTTTTCAGTGAGTGAGGAATCCCACACCGGTGTTTTCTCAGCACTACAGTATTTACAAGGCGAGAGGAAGTGGGAGCGCTGTAAAAGACGGCGCTTTCAATTATTTCTCAGAGCATTCATGAAAATAGAAACACAGCAGGGAGTACAGTAAGAAGCAGAAACTATAAAAAGACACAAGCGCAAAACACAGAACTCCCAAACTCAAATAAACGCTGCTGAAGTGAAAGTAGAGCACTAACTAAAACACTAACTAAAACACTAACTAAAACACTAACTAAAACACTAACTGAAACACTAACTGAAACACTAACTAAAACACTAACTGAAACACTAACTAAAACACTAACTGAAACACTAACTAAAACACTAACTGAAGCACTAACTGAAACACTAACTGAAACACTAACTAAAACACTAACTAAAACACTAACTGAAACACTAACTGAAACACTAACTGAAACACTAACTGAAACACTAACTGAAACACTAACTGAAACACTAACTAAAACACTAACTGAAACACTAACTGAAACACTAACTAAAACACTAACTGAAACACTAACTGAAACACTAACTGAAACACTAACTAAAACACTAACTAAAACACTAACTGAAACACTAACTAAAACACTAACTGAAACACTAACTGAAACACTAACTGAAACACTAACTGAAACACTAACTAAAACACTAACTGAAACACTAACTAAAACACTAACTGAAACACTAACTAAAACACTAACTAAAACACTAACTGAAACACTAACTGAAACACTAACTGAAACACTAACTGAAACACTAACTAAAACACTAACTGAAACACTAACTAAAACACTAACTGAAACACTAACTGAAACACTAACTGAAACACTAACTGAAACACTAACTAAAACACTAACTGAAACACTAACTGAAACACTAACTGAAACACTAACTGAAACACTAACTGAAACACTAACTAAAACACTAACTAAAACACTAACTAAAACACTAACTGAAACACTAACTAAAACACTAACTAAAACACTAACTGAAACACTAACTGAAACACTAACTGAAACACTAACTAAAACACTAACTAAAACACTAACTAAAACACTAACTGAAACACTAACTGAAACACTAACTAAAACACTAACTAAAACACTAACTAAAACACTAACTAAAACACTAACTGAAACACTAACTAAAACACTAACTAAAACACTAACTGAAACACTAACTGAAACACTAACTGAAACACTAACTGAAACACTAACTAAAACACTAACTAAAACACTAACTGAAACACTAACTAAAACACTAACTAAAACACTAACTGAAACACTAACTGAAACACTAACTAAAACACTAACTGAAACACTAACTGAAACACTAACTAAAACACTAACTAAAACACTAACTGAAACACTAACTAAAACACTAACTGAAACACTAACTGAAACACTAACTGAAACACTAACTAAAACACTAACTGAAACACTAACTGAAACACTAACTGAAACACTAACTAAAACACTAACTGAAACACTAACTAAAACACTAACTGAAACACTAACTGAAACACTAACTAAAACACTAACTAAAACACTAACTGAAACACTAACTGAAACACTAACTAAAACACTAACTAAAACACTAACTGAAACACTAACTGAAACACTAACTGAAACACTAACTGAAACACTAACTAAAACACTAACTGAAACACTAACTGAAACACTAACTGAAACACTAACTAAAACACTAACTAAAACACTAACTGAAACACTAACTGAAACACTAACTGAAACACTAACTAAAACACTAACTAAAACACTAACTGAAACACTAACTGAAACACTAACTAAAACACTAACTAAAACACTAACTGAAACACTAACTAAAACACTAACTGAAACACTAACTGAAACACTAACTGAAACACTAACTGAAACACTAACTGAAACACTAACTGAAACACTAACTAAAACACTAACTGAAACACTAACTAAAACACTAACTGAAACACTAACTGAAACACTAACTAAAACACTAACTAAAACACTAACTGAAACACTAACTGAAACACTAACTGAAACACTAACTAAAACACTAACTAAAACACTAACTAAAACACTAACTGAAACACTAACTGAAACACTAACTGAAACACTAACTGAAACACTAACTAAAACACTAACTAAAACACTAACTGAAACACTAACTAAAACACTAACTGAAACACTAACTGAAACACTAACTAAAACACTAACTGAAACACTAACTAAAACACTAACTGAAACACTAACTGAAACACTAACTAAAACACTAACTAAAACACTAACTGAAACACTAACTGAAACACTAACTAAAACACTAACTAAAACACTAACTAAAACACTAACTAAAACACTAACTGAAACACTAACTAAAACACTAACTAAAACACTAACTAAAACACTAACTGAAACACTAACTAAAACACTAACTGAAACACTAACTGAAACACTAACTAAAACACTAACTGAAACACTAACTGAAACACTAACTAAAACACTAACTAAAACACTAACTAAAACACTAACTGAAACACTAACTGAAACACTAACTAAAACACTAACTGAAACACTAACTGAAACACTAACTAAAACACTAACTAAAACACTAACTGAAACACTAACTAAAACACTAACTGAAACACTAACTGAAACACTAACTGAAACACTAACTAAAACACTAACTGAAACACTAACTGAAACACTAACTAAAACACTAACTAAAACACTAACTGAAACACTAACTAAAACACTAACTGAAACACTAACTGAAACACTAACTAAAACACTAACTAAAACACTAACTGAAACACTAACTGAAACACTAACTAAAACACTAACTGAAACACTAACTAAAACACTAACTAAAACACTAACTGAAACACTAACTGAAACACTAACTAAAACACTAACTGAAACACTAACTAAAACACTAACTAAAACACTAACTGAAACACTAACTAAAACACTAACTAAAACACTAACTAAAACACTAAATGAAACACTAACTGAAACACTAACTAAAACACTAACTAAAACACTAACTGAAACACTAACTGAAACACTAACTAAAACACTAACTGAAACACTAACTAAAACACTAACTGAAACACTAACTAAAACACTAACTGAAACACTAACTAAAACACTAACTAAAACACTAACTAAAACACTAACTGAAACACTAACTGAAACACTAACTAAAACACTAACTGAAACACTAACTGAAACACTAACTGAAACACTAACTGAAACACTAACTAAAACACTAACTAAAACACTAACTGAAACACTAACTAAAACACTAACTAAAACACTAACTGAAACACTAACTAAAACACTAACTAAAACACTAACTGAAACACTAACTAAAACACTAACTAAAACACTAACTAAAACACTAACTGAAACACTAACTGAAACACTAACTAAAACACTAACTGAAACACTAACTGAAACACTAACTGAAACACTAACTAAAACACTAACTAAAACACTAACTGAAACACTAACTGAAACACTAACTAAAACACTAACTAAAACACTAACTAAAACACTAACTAAAACACTAACTGAAACACTAACTGAAACACTAACTAAAACACTAACTAAAACACTAACTAAAACACTAACTGAAACACTAACTGAAACACTAACTGAAACACTAACTAAAACACTAACTGAAACAAATAAATAAGACATTATCAAGACAAGGAAACTCCTTACCATGCATGGAGGGCACAGAGGCGCTACTCATGGCTGCACAAGAACAAGCCCTGAACACCAGAGCAATAGAGGCCGGGGTCTACCACATCAGACAGGACCCCAGGTGTAGGCTGTGTAGAGAAGCCCCTGAAACAGTCCAGCACATCACAGCAGGTGTAAGATGCTGGCAGGCAAGGCATACATGGAGAGACATAACCAGGTAGAGGACATACTGTACAGGAACATCTGTAAAGAGTATGGACTGGAGGTCAAGGGTCAAGATGGGAGAACCCCCCAAAGGTGACAGAGAACAAACAGGCCAAGATCCTGTGGGACTTCCAGATCCGGTTTCTTTCTGACCTGTATGTGAAACACAAGTGAAGGAAAAACTCCACATGATATTTGGAGAAAAAAGGTCATTTCAGGAATATTTTATTATTCTTCCTACCCTAGGTTTAATCAGTCCAATGTCTTTAATTAATAGTCAATACAATAGTTTTTGTTCTGGATAATGGTTCCTCTAAGTAAATGTTCTGCATTTATATAGTTCTTTTCCACCTTCATGGTTCAAAGCTCTTTACATTAGCCTCTCATTCACCCATTCACACACACACTCATACACCAGTAGGTTTCTAAGGTCAAAGGTCAGTCCTACTGGGGGCCTAAGTCAGGGTTCAGTGTCTTGCCCAAGGACACTTCGACATGTGGACAGCCAGAGCCGGGACGCGAACCGCCAACCTCTCGGTCATTGGGCGACCCACTCTACCAACTGAACCACAGCCGTGAATGTGTTAATGTCTAAATGTTAATCTACATTTAAAATTAGGCTTAAAACATTCCTGTTTGAGAAAGCCTATGGTCAGGTTAGTTAAAAAATGATGTGACTCATATATCATGTATACATGATGTATGAGTCACAGTTCAGTCTAGGCTGCCCTAGGAGTTAGAATGCTGGAGGAAGTACAGACACTGAGTTCTTTCTTCTCTTTCTCTCCCTCACACCTGTTTCTGTAATTTTTACAAGTCCTCTAAGTGTTCACAGTCTGTCTGCTGTCGGGTTCTGGTCCAGTCTTTCTGTCCAGTCTTCTTTCTGTCGCACTTGTGATGTCATCACCAATACCATCCAACTGTGGTGATGATGTCATCAGACACACCAGACAGTGGAAGCAGAGGTCACTTTGGTCAATGGACAAAAGACGGACGATGATGGTAAGCGATGGTTAGCAATGTTTAGCAATGGTTAGCGATGGTTAGCAATATTTAGCAATGGTTAGCCATGGTTAGCCATGGTTAGCAATGGTTAGCAGTGTTTAGCCATGGTTAGCAATGGTTAGCGATGGTTAGCAATGTTTAGCCATGGTTAGCAATGGTTAGCGGTGGTTAGCGATGGTTAGAAGTGGTTAGCAATAGTTAGTAATAGTTAGCAATGGTTAGCGATGATTAGCAATGGTTAGCAATGGTTAATGATAGTTAGCAATGGTTTACTGGTCAACAAGTTCTTAAAACATGGTGGTTAAGACATTCTAGTGTCTCAGTGCCCCCCCCCCCCCCACACACACACACACACACCCCTCACCCCTCCTCACTCTCCACCTACTGGATCAAACAGAGGACATCATTTGTAGCCAAGTCTTTTTCAGAGCGTCTCTGTCCTAAGCTCTGAATACAAATACAATACAGCCCAAGGTGTGTGTGTGTGTGTGTGTGTGTGTCACAGTCACACCATGGGGACCAAAATTCAGGTCCCCACGAGGGCAAAATATAAATCTGTATGAAGTATGCAAATTTATGCAAATGATGTGACCCTAGAAACATATTATTATGTCCCCATAAAGCATGACGGAAACACGTGCAAAGGGAAAACATTTTTTTCAAAGGTTTGAAGATGTTTTTATTATTATAATTTTTTTGTATATCTCTTTATATTCATTTTATGTTTTTTATTTCATTGTGTTTTTTTCTTATATATTTCTAATTATTTAAAAATAATTTTCTATATACACAGTATATAGAAAACATGTTTACACTCACTGCTATGATTACTGGGCCCTCATGAGACACAGAAACCAGTGTGTGTGTGAGTATGTGTGTGTATGTGTGTGTGTGTGTGTGTGTGTGTGTATGTGAGTGTGTGTGTGTGTGTGTATGTGTGTGAGTATGTGTGTATGTGTGTGTGTGTATGTGTGTGTGTATGTGTGTGTGTATGTATGTATGTATGTGTGCCCATGTAATTTAATGGTGATATCTCTAGTATTCATTGTTTTATAGCATGATTATGATTACAAAATTATCAATATTGCAAAAGGTCAAAGGTCAAGGTTGCATTTAGCGGAAAGGTCAAAATCACATTATTGTCTCTAATTGAAGAACAGGTTGTCATAGAAACAAAGGCCACTGTCTGACTGCACCTAAACGCACCACTGTC
>CM035798.1:55077400-55094900 GCA_020466265.1 Siphamia tubifer | reverse complement strand
AATAACCTGGAAAATCCTGGAATTAACCCTTAAAACACCTGGAAATAAACAGGAAACTTGCAGCTCTGCTTTAAACAGTTGAATGTAGATAAAAGAATGGTCTCTTTGTAAAAGAAACACCCTGGAGTTATAAACAAACATAGAGAATATAGTAAGATGCACAATAATTTACTAAAATGTACTAAAATAGAGTAAAATGTACTAGAAAGGGAGAAAATACACTAAAAATAAAATTAAATGTACTAAGACTATACTGAATAAACAAAAAAATGACTGAACATTTAGTTAATTTTACTCAATATTTTGTATTTTACAGTAAAATACTTGTAGCTTTTGTTGTGATGGATCTTATTTTTATCAGGAAAACGAAGCTTCTTGTCACAGTATTTTTTTTCCTTTCATTCTCACTTGTTTGTGTCTAATAATCCTCCATTAAAGGCCATGTTAGTCAAAGTAATTGCTTTTAGAAGTACAGTCAAACAGTGGTCCACTTAAATTGAATTCCGCCAACGTCCTCCACATGTATTTGATGCCAGTTCTGGCGCCTCGTACCACATGTGGTGCTTTACACACTTAACGTGTAGGATGAAGCTGGTTTGTCTTTGGTGCGTTTGCCCCCATGTGCGTTTGTTTTGGCGTCTGTGCACAAACCGCCGCTAAATTGCTGTGATTATGTGGCAGTAATTGAACAGGGACGGTGTGTTTAATTGAGTTGTTGTTTCCTGATGTTTCTCTGTAGCCGCCGCTGACAGGTGCCTCGTCTCGCCTGGATGAGACCAGACTTTTTTTTTTATCCTGTCACGTAGTCTTTGTTGTGTGTTTTTGTCTTAATGATGTTTGTTTGTGGCAGGAACGTGTGTCTGTGTGGGTTTTAGTTTTTCTGCAGGTAGATGGAAGCGTTTTGGATGATTGTTTCTCCCTCCTGTGATGAGTTAAAGTAAAAAAAAAAAAAAAAAATAAATGCTGGGATAGAGGTATAGTTGGAGACGTAGACGTGGCAGCGTGTCCACCTGTCTGTCCAAACAAGTGAGACGTCTGTCTGTGTACATCTGTCACAACTGTATGTTATACACCACATACATAAAGATTATTATTAAAAAAAACTTAATACATTTCAGTAACACTTTATAAGACCTACACACATTCCACTATATATGAACTGTTTGTTTTTTATTTTTATTTTTAATCATTTTATTTTGGTCAGATGAGACACATTTTCACAGATTTCACCGAAAAGGTTTAGGGCTGAAGCTGAATCTTATTTGGCCCAATACCTCACTGCTATATGTACAAATTGTGTATAAATAAACACCTGCAGACCCAGGCCCACTGAACACAGCCCGTGACTGGGGTTAGGGTTGACCTCCGTTAGACCCTTGTTTTCCCGCCTGAAATCACAGCGACCGGACCTGGTCCTCTGGGCCAAGTCCATCCACCGTGTCTACATGGTGCAACTGACAGTGTCATGGGGAGAAGCTACTGAGGAGGTGGAAGAGGCTGCGTTACACCAACCTGGCAGCAGAAGCTGAACTGTGGCCTGTGGAGGCGGGGCTTCAACTGAAGAACCTCTGCATCAGGAGCCAGACCCAACGGAAGGCAACTGAAGAACCTGCCACAGCTGGCTGTGGGGTGTGTGTGTGTGTGTGTGTGTGTGTGTGTGTGTGTGTGTGTGTGGGGGGGGGGGGGGGGGGGGGGTTGTAATAAGGGCCCGAAAAACCCCCATGAGGTCGTGGCGCACAACTGAAGATGTGTCATACTTAGGGAGCCCCTTGCTCGTTGACATCGTCCACCCCACCCAAGAGTGTACGAAGGAAAACAACAGCCTTAACACATAGATAATAAATGGTTAATACATAATAAACAAACATTAACACATAGATAATAAATGGTTAATACATAATAAACAAACATTAACACATAGATAATAAATGGTTAATACATAATAAACAAACATTAACACATAGATAATAAATGGTTAATACATAATGAACAACCTACATTTCATACATGTATTATTAAAAAATAAAGTTTTATTAAAAATGTACATTGAAAAAGTAAAAAAATAAAAAACAATGATTTTATAAAATAAAAAAACAACAAATACAATTTAAAAATACAAACATTAAAAACATAAATAACATTTTAAAAATATATTAAAAAATCTAGCCTTCTACAGTATAAAAATGTGATCAGATTATAATGTTCATTTATAGACAATAGACCTGGAAGTAGTCTAATTAAATTAATCACATTAAACTCATCAGATTAAATTAATCAATCCCAGATAATTTCTCATTGATGTTTGTATTTTAGTTTTTAGTCTTTGTTAAAGTTTGGGACTCCTCCTGACCACCTTTCAAACATCAGTGATATTGGGGGACCTCTGTGACCGTCTGGGAACCCCGTTGGCACAGATCAACAGGAAACTTGCTTTAAATGTCTGTTTCCCAGCATGCATCAGTGATTTTAACAACCCCAAAAAACCCCGACAGGGACAGGGAGGGCTGGCTGTGGCTGTGCGCCAGTGAGGCTAACAAGGTGTGGGGGCGCTGGGGAACTGACACCCACAGTGGGTGGGGGGGGGGTAGCCAGGGGTCAAGGGTCAGGCTGTAGTTACAACACAGAGTCCCTGTGGTCAGCAGCTCTGTCCACTGCTGCTAAAGTTGGAAGAAGGAAAACACACACTGACACAGAATATAAGTCACCCCAGAGTAAAGAGGAAATGCACATGACATCACAACATCCCATGATTCCATGGGTAGATAGTTGTGCCGCCATATTGGACTGCAACAAAACTAACAACACTATCATTGTACAGTTTTATGACTGAAAATTATCACTATTGATGGAAGATTGAACAGATAGATGTTACAACCTATATATGCTAACAAAAGACCTTAAAGACATGCTAAAGACACGCTAAAGACATGCTAAAGACACGCTAAAGACACCTTAATGACATGCTAAAGACACGCTAAAGACACCTTAAAGACATGCTAAAGACACGCTAAAGACATGCTAAAGACACGCTAAAGACACCTTAAAGACATGCTAAAGACACCTTAAAGACACGCTAAAGACATGCTAAAGACACGCTAAAGACACCTTAAAGACACGCTAAAGACACGCTAAAGACACCTTAAAGACACGCTAAAGACACCTTAAAGACACGCTAAAGACACGCTAAAGACACCTTAAAGACACGCTAAAGACACCTTAAAGACATGCTAAAGACACCTTAAAGACACGCTAAAGACACCTTAAAGACACGCTAAAGACACCTTAAAGACATGCTAAAGACACGCTAAAGACACCTTAAAGACACCTTAAAGACACGCTAAAGACACCTTAAAGACATGCTAAAGACACCTTAAAGACACGCTAAAGACACCTTAAAGACACGCTAAAGAGACCTTAAAGACATGCTAAAGACACCTTAAAGACACGCTAAAGACACCTTAAAGACACGCTAAAGACACCTTAAAGACACGCTAAAGACACCTTAAAGACACGCTAAAGACACCTTAAAGACATGCTAAAGACACCTTAAAGACACGCTAAAGACACCTTAAAGACACGCTAAAGACACGTTAAAGACACGCTAAAGACACATTAAAGACATGCTAAAGACATGTTGAAGACACGTTAAAGACATGTTAAAGACATGCTAAAGACATGTTAAAGACATGTTGAAGACACGTTAAAGACATGTTGAAGACATGTTGAAGACATGTTAAAGACACGTTAAAGACATGTTGAAGACATGTTGAAGACACGGTAAAGACACGTTAAAGACATGTTAAGGCAGTTTTCTCAACGACGATACTGAAAAAGTAAAACATTGAATCAACTTAAACTTTCTTCTTCTATAGGTCACACATAAAAACATCTGCATCCACAGCCCAGGTACTGAAGAATTATAAATGTCTAGGTTATGGATACTTGGTGGAAGGGTGGATCAAAATGACATCATCAGTTCTGTGTTCGTCATCATTAAGGTAAACAACAACAGTGGTGTCAGGTCTGTTCAGTGGTAAAGTGGACTGTGGACTATGGACTGTGGACTGTGGACTGTGGACTGTGGACTGTGGACTGTGGACTGTGGACTGTGGACTGTGGACTGTGGACTGTGGACTGTGGACTGAGGACTGTGGACTGTGGACTGTGGACTGAGGACTGTGGACTGTGGACTGAGGACTGTGGACTGTGGACTGTGGACTGTGGACTGTGGACTGTGGACTGTGGACTGTGGACTGAGGACTGTGGACTGTGGACTGTGGACTGTGGACTGTGGACTGTGGACTGTGGACTGAGGACTGTGGACTGTGGACTGTGGACTGTGGACTGTGGACTATGAACTGTGGACTATGGACTGTGGACTGTGGACTGTGGACTGTGGACACATGCAGGGCGTGTTTGGAATTATCAACAGTCAAAAGTAGCACATATAAAATAAACACTGCAGTGGTTTATTCACTTTCCATGTCTTGCAGCGTACAGTGTCCAGACATTTGCACCGTCTCTCTGTGTCTCTATAGATTCTGTAGAAGGAAACTCCATCTGTTGTCTCCTGGAGATTCATACAATCGACAACACAACATGTTTTCCCCACAGTGGGACCAGGACTGTCATATAATGGTGATAAAACAGTGTGTTGTTATGTGTCAATGCCAGCTGAGGTCAATGCATTACCTCTATAAGTAGCACCAGCCAAAAAATACACAATAAAGAAGGAAAAAATATAAATCACACTGGAGTATAAGACCAACAGACAGACAGGCAGACAGGCAGACAGGCAGACAGGCAGACAGACAGACAGGCAGACAGACAGACAGGCAGACAGGCAGACAGGCAGACAGGCAGACAGGCAGACAGACAGACAGGCAGACAGACAGACAGGCAGACAGGCAGACAGGCAGACAGGCAGACAGGCAGACAGGCAGACAGACAACGGACACAGTCTAAACACAAGTTCTAACTCGTCTTGACAGAACCACTAACCTGGGCCGTTTTGAATTAGAGCCAATAATGTGACCTTTCTGCTACATGCCACCTTGACCTTTGACCTTTTGCAATATTGATAATTTCATTATATGTATATATGTGTCAGTGTGTGTAATATTATGATCATATATTCAGTATTGATTAAGTTATAGTGTGATATGTCTACAGTGTTACACAAGTTAATTTTACACATGTGACCTTTGACCTCCAGAGATCTGAAAAACTATTGGTCGTAGGTGATAACACCAATTATGAGAATTTCAAGTTTCCTGTGGTATTATCTTTAAAATCAGGGTTAGGGTCACGGTTTGATCAATCGACTCTGAAGAATCAGTTGATTAATTCAGTCCAGTCTGTTGTTCTGTTGGACCAAAACCTCTCGTCACACTGACCCTCTATGGACAGGTCTGGGGTCAGCGGTCTGGGGTCAAACATGGATCAACTCAGATTCTTCCTCTCTTGACTTCTTTCTTTTTCTCAGACTGCACTTAATTCCTAATATCAACAATGAGTATGAAACAAGTGTCAGATCTACAGGCATTTGAACAGGTCTAAAAATAACTGTTATAATTATTCTATATATATTTCATCCATCACCAAATTTCTTTCGGCGTGAAATGAGATAAAACATTAATTCACTCAATAGTTTTTTACTGGCCCCGCCCACTGGAGATGAAATGGGCCTGAATGTGGGTCCTGAAGAGTCCTGGACTAAATCCATCCTGGGTCCTGAAGATTCCATCTGCTTCTGCTTCGGGATTTCCAGACAAACGGTTCCCAGAGGGTGAGAGGAGGTCCCCATGTTTCCTCGTCCATCAGCCTCAGCACTGGCGTCCCTCAGGGCTCTGTGTTGAGCCCACTACTCTACACCAGGACTCTCAAACTCCTTTTCTTTCAGGAGCCACATTCAGCCTGATTTCATCTCTATTGGGCCGAACCAGTAAAATAACGCAATAACCTAGCCTAGGATCTAGTCTGTCCCCAGTGGCCGCAAATGGTATTTGCTACCGGGAGACAGACTAGACAGCCTAGGATCTGAAAATCCCAACTGGGTCGGACCAATCAAATCGCGAGGGGCGGGATTGGAGCCCGCCCTGCCTCATGACGACACAAATACGACACGTAATGTTGTAGTCGCAGAGACGTAGCAGCTAGCACACCAAAGAGAAGAAGAAGGCGTAGCTGCTAGCTAGCACACATTACCGTAACACCAGTTGCTAGCTGCTAGACAACATGGCTCATCACCAGGAACAACCATTGGAGCTGGCTTTGGCAGCAACGCTAGGTGATTTAAAATTACAGTTTTCCCTGCGAGAGGAGCAGAAAACGGCACTTAAGCTGTTTTTGGAAAAAAATGGATGTTGTCGGAGTTTTGCCCACCGGGTATGGCAAAAGTTTGCACTCTGCACTTGTTTTGAGACTACATTCTGGTGTGTTCTTCCGGTGACGCTGTCTACGAAATCCATGTTCATCGCTCTGATTGGTTGGCTCTGACTGGTTACCCATCCAATAGCGTGGCGTTGTGTAAAGAGAAAACTTGACAGACAGCGGTTATCCCGCCCACAAATTCACCTAGACTTTCTAGACTGCCCCCGTAGCAAATGCAGTTTGCGGCCACTGGGGACAGTCTAGATCCTAGGCTAGCAATAACCTGGAAATAATGATTTATACAAATATAAGTCAGTGATGCTAAAACCCCCCCCTGATCCCACCCTAATCTAAGGGACTGTACCAGCTAGTCCTGTGAGCCCAAGTGGAGTTTACCTAATTATGTTAACCTTTTTTTTTTTTTCATCTCAGCTTATTATTACCCTTTAAGTATTCTGACTTTTTATGACTTTCTATCTCACTATTGTGACTTCTTATCTCGTTGTTTTGTCTTTTTACCTAACTTTTTATCTTATTATTTTTATCTCATAATTATGACATTATTATGGCTTTTATTTCAGTATATTAACCTTTTTATGACCTTTTTAATCTAATTGTTTTGACTTTATTTTTATCTAATTATCGTGACTTTTATTGCATAATTGTGGCTTTTATCTCATCATAATGATTTTTTATCTGCTAACACCTCCCATCCCACTCAGTTCCAAGTGCTGATAATCTAAGGGATGGTACCATCTAGTCCTACGAGCTCAAGCGTTTATAATGTATATATAATGTTATTAAGATTATATATATATATATATATATATATATATATATATATATATATATATATATATATATAGTGTTATAAGAATGTATGTATTGTATAATTAAAATAATGTCATCTTGGTGTGGTTGGGAAGAGGTCAAATGTCACCGATGTGAGTGCAGCTCAGCGGCGCCCCCAGCTGAGCGCTGCATCGACTTGTTGTTGGTAAACAAACAGCTGGACACTACAGGTGGATCGATCCTTCCCGCACGCCTCCCAGCCTCCCAGCCTCCCAGCATGCCTTTCTGCTGGGTCGCCACGGCGCTCTGAGGAGCTGTGACCCCCCCCCCGCTGTCAGCTGGACACCTCAGCAGTCGAATCATTTTCTGCCGCTTCATGATTTTCTTAATTGAGCTGAAGTTAATTCTAAACAGAAACTCATTGTTTTGACTCATGAATCAATGGAATTTATTCTGTTGCATAAAAAAGTATAAATGTGAACAGACTGGAACAAAAGGATTCAAACACCTTTAGATCTGTTTCTGCAGGATTGAAAGCAGAGGTGGTCAAAGTACTCACATTCTGTACTGAAGTACAAGTACAGCTACTGGTGTGAAAAAATACTCTGGTCAAAGTACAAGTACTGATTCAACTCATGTACTTAAGTAAAAGTTAAAAAAAAGTACAACTTCACAATTGTAATAAAGTACAAAAGTAAAAAGTAAAAATATTTTTTTTGCCATGAATGCAATATTATTATTATTATTATTATTATTATTATTATTATTATTATTATTATTATTATTATTATTATTATTATTATTATTATTATTATTATTAAGAAGAAGAATCTGAAAAGTTTCAAAAGTATCGAAATTAAACCCTTGTGAGATCATGTAAATAATGTGTTTGATATGAACAGGAAATGTAAGAAAAATGAGGGGGGGGTCACAAATGACGTTAAAATATGCATCATTTTAAGAGAAATTTTAAAAATGATGAGATAAAAGTCAAAGCTAGATCAGTTGAAGCAGAAGGTCAAAGGTCAGATCAGTTGAAGCAGAGGGTCAAAGGTCAGATCAGTTGAAGCAGAAGGTCAAAGGTCAGATCAGTTGAAGCAGAGGGTCAAAGGTCAGATCAGTTGAAGCAGAGGGTCAAAGGTCAAATCAGTTGAAGCAGAAGGTCAAAGGTCAGACGAGTTAAACCAAACAGGTCAAATCTGAGCAGAAACATGAACAGTAAAGTCAAACCACACTCGTCACCAGGACGCTCCAGGCTCCGCCTCCACGCACTCCGAATGAAGGGTTAAAAAAAACCTGCAGATGAAGAGCGTGCACGTGGCATCTTCTACTGTGCACACTCTTCAAGTTCAGATTCCTACTGCCTCCCAGTCTCTCTGTCACACACACACACACACACACACACACACACACACACACACACACACACACACACACACACACACACACACACACACACACACACACACACACACACACACACACAGGTATGGGGTGCCCACAGGGTGCCCTCGCCCCCGACCATCTGTGACGGGTGCCAACACACACTGGGTGAGATTTACATGGAGACCCCCCCAACACACACACACACACACACACAGATAAATATAACAAGAAAAAACAGGAGTCCCCACAAAGGCTCAGATCGCTTGATCTCCCCAAACTCATTAAACATGTAGAAATATGCAAATATATGCACCTCTAGAAATACACCTTGGACCAGAGAGAGAGAGTGTGTGTTATTGTGTGTGTGTGTGTTATTGTGTTTGTGAGAATGTGTGCAACTGTTTCCACTATCGACATTTTGACAGTGTGTCTGCCAAACTTCATTTTATATGTATGTGTATGTGTGTGTGTGTGTGTGTGTATGTGTATGTGTGTGGGTGTGTGTGTGTGTGTGTGTGGGTGTGTGTGTGATGACTTGTATTCCTATCTTTATGGGGACAATGATCTGTTTACCAAGTCACACTATGGGGACCAAAGTTCAGGCCCCAATCATGGTTAAATATAAATCTGTGTGAAGTATGCTAATGTATGCATATATAAACACTTTAACTTGTTTGTTTCCAAAAGTCCTCATAAATCATGAAGGTACCTATATATATTTTTAAACAATTTGAGAATGTGCTGACTTTTTATTATTACTATTATAATTTTTATTTGATTTAGTCTTTTTTTTCATTATCATTGTTATTATTAAATTGTAATTTTATTTAATTTATAATTATATATATATATATATATATATATATATATATATATATATATATATATAATATTATATATTGTCCTTATTGAAGCGCTAGCTTGATGCTCATCAGACTCCCTCGTATCTTAGGCTACATTCATCTCGTCTTCAGTTTTTACGCTCAATCTTTGTTTTCATTCCAACCTCTTACTATAGCAACCAAACCACACCCAGTCTGTCATGGATTTTTAAATTTCACAATAAAATAAAATTAAATGGGGCGGCACGGCGGTGCAGTGGTTGGCACGGCGGTGCAGTGGTTAGCACGGCGGTGCAGTGGTTAGCACGGCGGTGCAGTGGTTAGCACGGCGGTGCAGTGGTTAGCACGGCGGTGCAGTGGTTAGCACGGCGGTGCAGTGGTTAGCACGGCGGTGCAGTGGTTAGCACGGCGGTGCAGTGGTTAGCACGGCGGTGCAGTGGTTAGCACGGCGGTGCAGTGGTTAGCACGGCGGTGCAGTGGTTAGCACGGCGGTGCAGTGGTTAGCACGGCGGTGCAGTGGTTAGCACGGCGGTGCAGTGGTTAGCACGGCGGTGCAGTGGTTAGCACGGCGGTGCAGTGGTTAGCACGGCGGTGCAGTGGTTAGCACTCGTGCCTCACAGCAAGAAGGACCCTGGTTCAAATCCCGTACCAGACCTTTCTGTGTGGAGTTTGCATGTCCTCCCCGTGTCCGCGTGGGTTTTCGCCGGGCACTCCGGTTTCCTCCCACCATCCAAACACATGCACTGATAGGTTAATTGGTTAATCTAAAATTGTCCATAGGTGTGAATGTGAGAGTGATTGTTTGTCTATATATGTTCAGCCCTGAGATGAACTGGCGTCTCATACAGGGTGTACCCCGCCTTCGCCCATTGTAGCTGGATTAGGCCCCCAGTGACCCCCGTGACCTGAGTGAGGATAAAGCGGGTTCAGATAATGAATGAATGAATGAATAAAATTAAATGTACATATGTCAATAACATTTTAAACCTTTTTCAATCATCAAATTATAAAGAGTATTTCTTTAAACCCTTTAACCCCTGGTGTGTCAGCTGTGACACATTCTATATTTAGGATTTATTTTAAATATTTATAAAAAAATTTAACTGTTCAACACTTTCACTTCCAGTATAGAATAGTTCCTTGTTCTTTCAATGCACCTTTTTTCATTCTGACTTTTCTCAGAGTTCTGACTTTAATTCTGATTTTAAATTCAGAAATCTGCCTTTTTCAGAATAATGAGTTTTTTTTCCTCAGAATTCCAACTTTTTCTACATATTTCTGCCTTTTTCCCGCTCAGAATTGATTATTCCCCCTCAAAATTTATTTTCCCTCAGATTTTCCACCATTTCTTCAGAATTCTTATGTTAATGTCAGAATTCTAACGTTTTCTCATAATAATTATAAAAAACATCTATTTGACTGAACTGGACTGGTATCCTTTTATATAAAAAATATTCAAACTAAAATAAACTGCATTTAAACTCCTAGAATATTTTTTTTAGCATTTTTTTTTAGAATTAAAAAAATATTATAATAATAAACTTTATTTTTATATAGCACATTTCATACAAAAACTGTAGCCTAAAGTGCTTCACATTGATTCAAAATTAAAATATAATTTTAAGACAGGGGTGAAATAAGAAATACATTAAGATTGATTGCACAAATTATAAAATTATAAAAGTACAAGATAAACTGATTATACATACATTATAAAATGTCAGTAAAATAAATAAGAAATACATTAAGATTTGATTACACACAAAATATAAAGAATATAAAGAATGGGGTCACAGAATTCTATATTTTTCAATTTTATTATAATTTTTTATTACATTTTTTTTAGATACGTTTACACTCACAACTCAATGGCTACTTTAGCTACAAGTGATGATTACAAACTTGGTCCTCATGAGTCATGGAAACCTGTGTGTGTGTTTCCCAGCATGCAGTGCAGTCATGATAGCCTGTTGTGGATGATTGATGTGTTGGAGGAGGTTTGGACGCAGCCTCAGTCTGACACACGCTGGCGCTTCCTGCTGCGTTACATATGTAGACACAGCGAGACTCCGCCCCCTCCCAGCTGACACCCCCCCCCCCCCTTCACCACCACCACCACCACACACACACACACACACACACACAGGCAACAAACATAGTCTTTCCCTTTTGAGGTTTTATTTTTATTCTGTTTACTCCACCACGACAGAACAGGTTTTTTTCTCCACTTCCTGTTCGGTGTTTTCTTTACCCCACAGCTGCATTACGACTAAAACTACTGTAAATGCGGGACGGCCATGGCTCAGTTGGTAGAGCAGGTCGCCCAGTAACTGTAGGGTTGATGGTTTGAATCCCACTCTGTGTTTTAAAGTGTAAATGAAGTCTGTGCGACAAAGTAAGGTGAAGCAGTAGCGTTGGCGAAAAAGGACTTTTTTTTTAAGAATAAAAACAACACCTTGGGAACAGTTAACGGAACAGCAGAAGATCAGGGTCTGTGGGGAAACATCGTCAATGTCAAAGCAGTTCCTTCACAAACCACCTGACCCAAGAGAGAGAACAGGGTTTTATTTGGAATAATACTGCGAAATCTGTACGACATATCGCAATTATGAGACCACACATGTAAACTCTGGTACAATCTGAAGATTCTTTCCTATTTACGCTACGATATATTGTTTGGGAGTTGTAGCCACGTAAACATGGCCCAATTCATTTAGGATGGACGTTTTTGACTGGTTTTTCAGATTTTATACAAAATCTGTGTATCGCAATGTCATTCCTGATAGATAGCACATTTTTGCAGATGAGTCCACACATTTTAGCGTCTATTTGGTCTATTTACAGCGGTGTGGGACACATTTTTTCCCCAAAGAAATCCTAATAAATATGACAATAATAATAAACCCCTGTGGCTTCATTACATCCAAACACATGAGGAAAAACCCCTAAATAATGATAATTACAAATATTTGTTTTTGTTTTAGTACAAAAGAAACCATTCAATTTTGAAGATATTTACTTTTCTGAACTATCCAAAGAAAAAAACTTGTGAATAAACTTGAAAAAAGTGAAAAAGGCGAGAGTGGGTGAGAGAGAGAGAGGGTGAAAGTGTAGGGGGGAGAGAGACAGAGAGGGCAAGAGAGTAGGGGCTAGAGAGAGAGAGAGAGAGAGAGGGCAAGAGAGTAGGGGCTAGAGAGAGAGAGAGGGCAAGAGAGTAGGAGCTAGAGAGAGAGAGAGAGGGCAAGAGAGTAGGAGCTAGAGAGAGAGAGGGAGGGCAAGAGAGTAGGGGCTAGAGAGAGAGGGCAAGAGAATAGGGGCTAGAGAGAGAGAGAGAGGGCAAGAGAGTAGGGGCTAGAGAGAGAGAGAGAGGGCAAGAGAATAGGGGCTAGAGAGAGAGAGGGAGGGCAAGAGAGTAGGGGCTAGAGAGAGAGAGAGAGAGGGCAAGAGAGTAGGAGCTAGAGAGAGAGAGGGAGGGCAAGAGAGTAGGGGCTAGAGAGAGAGAGAGAGAGGGCAAGAGAGTAGGAGCTAGAGAGAGAGAGGGAGGGCAAGAGAGTAGGGGCTAGAGAGAGAGGGCAAGAGAATAGGGGCTAGAGAGAGAGAGAGAGGGCAAGAGAGTAGGGGCTAGAGAGAGAGAGAGAGGGCAAGAGAATAGGGGCTAGAGAGAGAGAGAGAGGGCAAGAGAGTAGGGGTGAGAGAGAGAGAGAGAGGGCAAGAGAGTAGGGGCTAGAGAGAGAGAGAGAGAGGGCAATAGAGTAGGGGTGAGAGAGTTCTACAGTTCGTGTTTTCAGCTGTTCCTCCACCTCAACACTCTGCTCTCTCTCTTTTATTCCCGCAGCTCCACAGCGTTCTTTGACAATTGTCATCATAACAGATCAGTACAGACTCCACAGCGTCATCATCTGCTGCTGCTGCTGCTGTTCAGACAAACTGATCCAGGAACAGATTCACTCTTTCCTTCTGTCTTTGATCGCCCCCCCCCCTCTCTCTCTCGTCCTTTGTTTCTATCTATGAATCATGTACAGATTTAATTGGCTGCTCGTCAGAGGAGGTGTTTTTCATTTTTATTTTTGGAACCTTTAGAAAATGTCCACACTGTAAAAAAACCCAAACCTATAGAAGTTACTCAATAAAAGTCAAAAACAGCTGTCACTGGTTCTTTTCCAGGAGATTTTAATCCAAGTAAAACTCAAACAAACATAATAACTATTAAATAAACTATACTTCTAACTAATAACTAATAAATAAACTATACTTCCATCCATCAGTTAAAGTAAATGTAAGCGTGTGTCTGTTTCTTGTCGCTGTAGTTGTTTCTGGTGAAAGGAAGAAATATCTGCTGTTCACTTCATATGTGAATCTGTTTGTCAGTGTTTGTGGACTGAGTCACTTCTATTAAAGCTCCTCCCATTTTCTGTGACTAAGGGACTTTCCCCGTTGCCATGGAAACCAGCCTGTAGTTCCACACACAGACACACAGAGCTGACTGGAGTAAAGTCTGAATGTTAAACCATGCCTCTGAACTCCTGTGATTTTTGGTAAAAGTGTAAATAATTGATAAAAACAAAGATGATGATGAGTGACAGGAGGGTCTGAGGAACAAGTAGATATACCGTAAATTCCGGACTATAAGCCGCTACTTTTTTCCCAAACTTTCAACCCTGTGGCTTATTCAGTGATGCGGCCAATTTATGTAATTTTTCTAACGGCCGCCAGAGGCGCTCGAGTAGAAAAGGTCAGATTTAGACCGGTGGAATATATGCGTCGAGGAAGACTGGATGAAAAAGGAGGGGCGGAACAAACGCGGGGTGACGGGTTTAAGTGGGGACCAGTAAAGGTGAGGGACAGACAGAAAAAGGTGAAGAGGGGGTAAAAAGTTGCTTAAAGAAAAACCCGCGGCGGTGTGTGAGAGAAGACAGAGGCTCGACCAGACCCTGTGGATTATTTTTGCACGTTGGCACGAAGGAGTTTGACCTGAACTCTCTGCCAAAGATTAAAGTTATCACTGACTCTGCCATAGATGAGGCGAGGCAGCGACCAGCCACCTGTTTGTGGACGTGGCGGACAATACTGGATATATATTTTTCCCTCCCTTACCTTTGGAAATATACACTTTTTCTTCCTTGGATTACTTTCAACAGGACCCGGACTCTGCAGGTCTGCATCAAACCTTAAGTATCATTTTCCCTTCATTTTGCCGACTGTGATTTTTGGACTGTGGACTTTAATGAAGGACATTTAGTTTCATTCGCGGGACTTGAAGTCGGGTTTGGGTTAATTTTGTGTTTGTGTTACATGTTTTAATGTGGGCACATGCGGCTTATATACAGGTGTGGCTTGTGTATGTACAAAATCGGTTTTCCTCTTAAAATGTGGTGGGTGCTGCTAATAATCAGGTGCGTTCTATAGTCCGGAAATTTATTTTCCTGTACTGTGACATTTGTCAAGTTTGAAAAAGTAATGAGTCTATTCTGAGAATGTAAAGAGTATAAAATATATATATATATATATATATATATATATATATATATATATATATATATATATATATATATATATATATATATATAATAGTGATTAGTGAGGTGCGGTGTCATGCAGGCCGTCAGATGCGAGTGTTAATTCGTGTTTTGGAACATGACGTTGGGTGGTGGCGGTCCTTCAGTAATGAGCAGCGGCAGTGGCGTTCGGTGGCTTCGCCGTCTCTGCGACACACTGGGCCGTGGTAATTGGTCACAGAGGGGACAGTAAATCTGCACCAGGGCGTGCGAGGGACACATACAAGGAGAGAGAGAGAGTGTGTGTGTGTGTTTGTATTTGTATATTTATGGGGACATTGATGTGTTTACACAAACTATGAGGATCTCTGACACTATTGGGACCAAAATTCAGGTCCCAACAAGGGTTAAATATAAATGTAGGTCCCCACAAGTAAAATATTAATCTGCGTGAAGGTTTATGCAAATGATATCCCCATATAAATACATTCAATTTTGGGGGGGTGGGGGGGATGTAAAGCAGAAAGGAAACTAATTATTAATTCAATTCAATTCAATTTTATTTATAAAGCCCTAAATCACAACAAAGTCGTCTCAGAGGGCTTTACAAAAACATAATCAACTACAGAAATACATGAAAAGTCCCAGCCATCCCCTGTCCTTAGCTCCTCCCCCTGTCCTTAGACCCTCCTTCTCGGCAAGAAAAAACTTCCAAACCCAGTGGGAAAAAGAAGAAATCACGAGGAGAACCACATTGAAGGACAGATCCACTCCCATGGACGGACAGACTATAGATGAACGTCCATTTATAAATGAAGGAGGGGGGGCTGGTCCAGACAGGCAGGGGCGGTGGTCCGGGGTCACAGGTCAGCACAGGCGAGATACTCCAGATCCTGTCGTCCATGGCTCCCGTGCAGGCACTGTCAGGAGAGCCACCACTCCCCCCAGGGGGGGAGGGGGGAAAGGGGACACCAGGTGACTAGTCATGAACAGACTTGGTAAGAATGTATTAAAGATGGTATTAATGGTTTTAATACTTGGTATTAAAAATGTATTAGTTGTTATTTTTTGGGTCTTTTTTAGATTTTATTATTTTATATTTTTATACAGTGGTACCGCAATTTACAAAATTAAATTGTTCCACAAATGTTTTCATACCGTGAATTTTTCATAAATGAAGTCAAATTTTACATGTAAATGGTTTGATTGGTTCCAAGGCCCCAAATACTACCCCCTAAACCCTTTAAAAATGATAAATGAGGTCAGTGGGTAAATGTGTCACTGACTGAACATTAAACATTAAACCATTCAAATGAACCAGACATGTGGGTCACTTTGATTTCAGACATGTGGGTAATTTTCATACCAAACATGTGGGTCATTTTCATACCAGACATGTGGGTCATTTTCATACCAGACATGTGGGTCATTTTCATACCAGACATGTGGGTCATTTTCATACCAAACATGTGGGTCATTTTCATACCAGACATGTGGGTAATTTTCATACCAAACATGTGGGTCATTTTCATACCAGACATGTGGGTCATTTTCATACCAGACATGTGGGTCATTTTCATACCAGACATGTGGGTCATTTTCATACCAGACATGTGGGTCATTTTCATACCAGACATGTGGGTCATTTTCATACCAGACATGTCCCATTTTTGGGAAAAAAAAAGATGTGTTTACTTTTTATTATTATTACAATGTTTATGTCTCATCTCGGGTCCGGGTCGTGGGGGCAGGAGCCCAGACTTCCCTCACTCCAGCCACTTCAACAAGCTACTCCAAGGGAATCCCGAAGTGTTCCCAGGCCATATAATGCCTCCAGTGTGTCCTGGGTCAGCCCTGAGGTCTCCTCCCGGATGGACAGCCTGGAACATCTCCCCAGGAGGTGTCCAGGAGGCGTCCAGGAGGCGTCCAGGAGGCGTCCATTAGGCGTCCAGGAGGCGTCCAGGAGGCATCCAGGAGGCATGCAGGAGGCGTCCAGGAGGTGTCCAGGAGGCATGCAGGAGGTGTCCAGGAGGTGTCCAGGAGGTGTCCAGGAGGCGTCCAGGAGGCGTCCAGGATGTGTCCAGGAGGCGTCCAGGAGTCATGCAGGAGGCGTCCAGGAGGTGTCCAGGAGGCATCCAGAAGGTGTCTAGGAGGCATGCAGGAGGCGTCCAGGAGGTGTCCAGGAGGTGTCCAGGAGGCGTCCAGGAGGCATGCAGGAGGCGTCCAGGAGGTGTCCAGGAGGTGTCCAGGAGGTGTCCAGGAGGTGTCCAGGAGGCGTCCAGGAGGTGTCCAGGAGGCGTCCAGGAGGCATGCAGGAGGCGTCCAGGAGGCGTCCAGGAGGCATGCAGGAGGTGTCCAGGAGGCGTCCAGGAGGCATGCAGGAGGTGTCCAGGAGGTGTCCAGGAGGCATCCAGGAGGCATGCAGGAGGTGTCCAGGAGGTGTCCAGGAGGCGTCCAGAAGGCATGCAGGAGGTGTCCAGGAGGTGTCCAGGAGGCGTCCAGAAGGCATGCAGGAGGTGTCCAAGAGGTGTCCAGGAGGCATGCAGGAGGTGTCCAGGAGGCGTCCAGGAGGTGTCCAGGAGGCATGCAGGAGGCGTCCAGGAGGTGTCCAGG
>CM035798.1:55054900-55072400 GCA_020466265.1 Siphamia tubifer | reverse complement strand
AGAAGTACCATTAAGGAATAGGCAAAAATCTTGGTCAGAGAACAGAAAGGCAGGTTGAGTTTACCGGGACTGGAGATCAGAGGCGTAGTCAAACAGGTTCAGGATCTTCGGGTTGGAGTCAGAGACGTGAAGGTTCAGACAGGTAACAGGCATTGGTTTGCTGACGTTCTGACAAGGGTGGACTGGAAGACTGGGGTTTATATACAGAGGTTGATGGGAGAGAATGCATTGCAGCTGGCAGGTTAATGAGGGAGCACAGGTGTGGAAAATTAGACAGGATAGAGAGCAGGGAACAGAGAGAGAGTCCATGACAGAACCCCCCCTCTAAGGGACGGCCCCAGAAGTCCCCAAAAACAAAAACAAAAACAAAAAAAAAAAACCAAACCGGGCGGGTGGAGGGGGAGCAGGAGGATGGCTAAAACTCCTCCGAATGATCCGAGTCCATAGCAACGTCTTCAGAGAGGACTGGAGAGCAACCCCCAGCGGATGCGGCTGCGCCTTTGTCAGAAGAAGGGCAGACGGAGAGACGAGGTCGCCTTGGCCGGCCCCGACGGGCAGACGGCTGGTCTGGATGCTGCCGATGGAAGTCAGCAATGAGTGTCCGGTCCACTATCTGACGGGTTGGAATCCAGGTCCTCTCCTCCGGTCCATATCCCTCCCAGTCAACGAGGTACTGGATGCCTCTACCTCTCCGTCTGGACCGAAGCAGGCGTCGAACGGTGTAAACCGGCCCACCATCAATGAGGCGAGGGAGAGGAGGAGGTGGAGTTGGAGGAACCAATGGGCTTTCATGTACTGGTTTGATCTTTGAAACATGGAAGGTGGGATGCACCTTCATGGACCTCGGCAACTGGAGCCGTACTGCAGTGGGACTGATGACCCTCTGGACTGGGAAAGGACCAAGGAAACGTGGAGCTAGCTTGCGAGAGTCTACTCGCAGTGGCAGGTCTTTGGTGGACAACCACACCTTTTGGCCAATCTGGTAAGTGGGTGCCGGTATCCTCCGACGGTTCGCCCCGGTGGCATAGCTGGTGACTGACCTGAGAAGGGTCGCACGGGCTTGTGCCCAGGTTCGGCGGCACCGTCGAGCACAGGCAAGTGCAGATGGACAGGAAATCTCTGCTTCCTGGCTGGGAAACAGTGGAGGCTGGTAGCCATACACACACTGGAACGGCGACATTCCAGTAGCTGAGCAGGTGAGGGAGTTATGGGCATATTCCACCCACGTCAATTGCTGTGCCCAAGACTGAGGTTTACCAGAAGCCATGCACCGAAGGGCCTTTTCTAGCTCCTGGTTAGCGCGCTCAGACTGGCCATTGGACTGGGGATGGAAACCAGAGGAGAGACTGACAGTGGCCCCCAAGAGGTTGGAGAATTCTCTCCAAAAAGTGGAAGTGAACTGTGGCCCTCTGTCAGAGACAATGTCCTTAGGTAGCCCGTGTAAACGGAACACATTATCCAGGACAACCTGGGCAGTCTCCCTTGCAGATGGTAGTTTCGGGAGAGGGATAAAATGTGCCATTTTACTAAAACGGTCAACTACCGTAAGAACGACCGTCATACCCTCAGAGGGCGGCAGGCCTGTGACAAAGTCTAAGGCAATATGGGACCAGGGTCGAGTGGGCACGGGCAGAGGCTGGAGCAATCCAGCAGGGGGCTGGTTGGAGGATTTGTTCTGGTTGCAGGTGGGACAGGCTCTGATAAACTCCTTGACATCTTTTCCCAGTGACGACCACCAGAAGCGCTGGGCAATGAGATGGCAAGTGCGACGGACGCCAGGGTGGCAGGCAAGGTGGGAGTTGTGTGCCCACTGTATGACCTGAGATCTCAAGTTGTCTGGGACAAAGAGACAGCCGTCCGGGCATGAACTGGGACCGGGTTGGTCACGGAGGGCCTCTTGCACCTGACTCTCAATATCCCAGGTCAGGGCAGCCACAATAAGGGGATTTGGGAGGATGGGCACAGGTTCCAGGGTGGGATCATCGCTCTTCTGGAACTGGCGGGACAGAGCATCTGGCTTGATGTTTCGGGAACCTGGGCGGTATGATAGAGTGAAGTTGAATCTGGTAAAAAACAAGGCCCAACGTGATTGTCTGGGGTTCAGACGCTTGGCAGTTCGGATATATTCCAGGTTTTTATGATCAGTCCAGACCAGGAAAGGTACGGTGGACCCCTCCAGCCAGTGACGCCACTCCTCCAGGGCTAGCTTGACAGCCAACAGCTCCCGGTTTCCAACGTCATAGTTGCACTCTGCGGGTGAAAGTCGGCGGGAGAAAAATGCGCAGGGATGCAACTTGTTATTCTCTGCCATGCGTTGCGAGAGAACGGCTCCAACCCCAACATCTGAAGCATCCACCTCAACTACAAACTGCCGATTTACATCTGGCATTTGGAGGATGGGGGCTGAAGAGAACCGGGCTTTGAGGAAATTAAAAGCTTTCTCAGCTTCCGGGGTCCATGCGAAGGGGTGTTTGGTACTGGTCAGGGCTGTGAGTGGAGCAGCAACAGTGCTGTAGTTTCGAATGAATCTCCGATAGAAATTGGCGAAGCCAAGGAACTGCTGCAATTTCTTTCTGTTCACTGGAACTGGCCAGGAGGTGACTGCAGAAACTTTTGCTGGGTCCATTTGGATATTCCCTTCGGCCACAATATAGCCCAAGAAAGACACGGATGACGCATGGAACTCACACTTCTCAGCTTTCACATAAAGGGAGTTTTCTAGGAGACGACTGAGGACCAGCTGAACATGACGAGTGTGTTCTGACAGGGTTCTGGAGAATATTAGTATGTCATCCAGGTAGACGAAGACGAATTGGTTCAGCATATCTCGGAGTACGTCGTTCACCAGAGCCTGGAAAACTGCCGGGGCGTTAGTAAGACCAAATGGCATTACCAGGTACTCATAGTGCCCGGTGTGAGTGTTGAAGGCCGTCTTCCACTCATCGCCCTCCCGGATGCGTACTAGATGGTAGGCGTTTCTCAAGTCCAACTTGGTAAAGATCGTGGCTCCTTGGAGTAACTCAAAAGCAGAGTTGATTAGAGGCAGAGGGTACCGGTTCTTCACGGTGATATTGTTCAGACCACGATAATCAATACAGGGACGGAGGGAGCCGTCTTTCTTTCCCACGAAGAAGAAGCCGGCACCAGCAGGAGAGGAAGATGGGCGGATGATTCCAGCTGCCAGAGAGTCTCTGATATAATCCTCCATGGCTTTTCTCTCAGGCGGCGACAGTGAGTAAAGATGACCCTTGGGTGGCGTAGTTCCCGCAAGGAGGTCAATGGCACAATCGTAGGGACGGTGTGGCGGCAGAGAGGTGGCTCTAGTCTTGTTGAACACTCGACGGAGGCTATGGTAGCATTCTGGGACATTAATAAGGTCAGGGGCAGCGCTGGGTGGCATAGAGCTAGGAGGCAATGAGGCAGCATGCAGACATGACAGGTGGCAGTTATCTCCCCACTCTTTGATGGTTCCGGAGGCCCAGTCGAGATGAGGGTTATGGAGGCGGAGCCAGGGATAACCCAGTATCAATCGCTGACCTGGAGAGCGGAGAAGGTGGAAACGAATTTCCTCTTGGTGGTTACCAGACACTTTCATGGAGACGGGGGCTGTGGTATGTGTGACTGTACCAAGAATGTGACCATCTAGGGCCCGGGCTGGAACAGGAGAGGATAAACAGTGGCTCTCTAAACCTAGCTGATGAGCTAATTCCGTGTCCATGATGTTCGCGTCGGCACCAGAATCTACCAGGGCTGCCAGAGTGTGGGTTGTGTCAGACAGGTGAAGACAGATCTTGATCAGGGGTTTGTGGTTAGTGGAGGGCCGAACGTTCATTGAGCTCACCCAGATCCCTCCTACATCTGGTGAGCCTCGGCTTTTACCGGACAGGTGGCGACTCGATGACCTTCCCCGCCACAGTACAGGCACAAGTTTAACGAGATGCGTCGTTGACGCTCTGCGGGATAGGTGGAGGCACGGCCGATCTCCATAGGTTCAGACAGGTCCAACTGGCTTGATGGAGTGACAGAGGTGGGCAAGATGGGAGCTGGATTGTGCTTGGGGCTTGTGGTTGGCAGGTTCAGGCGTCCTCTTTCCCTACGGCGAGTCTGAATTCTCCGATCGATGCGGATAGCTAGGGCGATCGCTTCGTCGAGGGTGGTGGGTGTGTCATGGGACACCAGCTCGTCTTTGATGTAGTCTGCCAGGCTGTGGTAGAAGACACTCACCAATGCCTCCATATTCCAGGAGGTCCTCATTGCTCGGGTCCTGAAGTGGATTGAATAATCCGCGACTGTTCTTCTGCCTTGGCGAATGTTCAAGAGACCCTGTGACTTCTCTGCTGGGGTGGACTCCAAGTCAAAAACCTTTAAAATCTCCTTGGCAAACAGGTCAAAGGATGAACATGCCAGAGTTTGGCGTTCGAATTCTGCCGTTCCCCACAGCCGAGCTCGGCCCGTCAGGTGAGTGATAGCGTAGGCAACCTTTGCTCCCTCCGTAGAAAAGGTTCGGGGCTGTAGGTAAAACTGGAGGCGACAACTGGTCACAAATGCCTGGGCCTGGGTCGGGTCGCCATCAAAGCGCTCAGGGTTGCCGATCCTTGGCTCTGGGGTATTGGTATCTGGCCCGGAAACTGGAGCTGGGGTTGGAGCTGGAGCTGGGGCTGGAGCTGGAGCTGGGCCAGACGGGGGAATCAGAGAAGTGAGCAGCTGCAAGGTCTGGTCAAGACGTCGTCGTTGCTCTTGAACCTCTTGTTGCTGCTGCTGAAACAGCTCTTGTTGTTGGTGAAAGAGTTGGATCATGGACGAGATGTCCCCAGCCATCTTATGCATTTCTCCCTCTGCATTTTGCAGGCGCTGCATTGCGGTTGGTGGTTCTGGGTTGGTGGTGTCCATGATGGATGTGTCGTGCGCTGGGTCCATACTGGTCAGAACGTACTGTCAGGTGCCAGACAGAATTTGGACCACAAAAGCTTCACGATTTAACACAGTTTATTGAAGGTTTTGGTTGTGGCAGTCAAACAAGGTTTGGTGATCAAAGTGTGGAGTGGTCTCCCCTCCAGATACTGACCGGGCCTGACCCTGCTTAGCTTTGGTGAGAAGCCAAGGTCAGGGGTGTTGGTGTCACGGGGGTGGGTGTGTGTGTGTTCCCCGGTGGCCGAGTGGCGTCTGGTCAAGCTGGTGTCTGGGGTTGATGGATGAAGCTCACTCGCCACGATTCTGGAAGTCCTGGGGGACACACACACACACACAACAGCAGGAGGGGTGAAAGCCAGGCAGAAGTACCATTAAGGAATAGGCAAAAATCTTGGTCAGAGAACAGAAAGGCAGGTTGAGTTTACCGGGACTGGAGATCAGAGGCGTAGTCAAACAGGTTCAGGATCTTCGGGTTGGAGTCAGAGACGTGAAGGTTCAGACAGGTAACAGGCATTGGTTTGCTGACGTTCTGACAAGGGTGGACTGGAAGACTGGGGTTTATATACAGAGGTTGATGGGAGAGAATGCATTGCAGCTGGCAGGTTAATGAGGGAGCACAGGTGTGGAAAATTAGACAGGATAGAGAGCAGGGAACAGAGAGAGAGTCCATGACAGGAACCCTCCATGCATGGTAAGGAGTTTCCTTGTCTTGATATCAGTGGCTTGTATCTCTTCCAGTGGCCAGGATATTATCCCAGCTGGGTATCTGATTACTGGCAGGGCATAGGTGTTAATGGCCTGGATCTTATTTTTGCCGTTCAGCTGACTTTTCAGGACCTGTCTTACCCTCTGTAGGTATTTGGCTGTGGCTGACTTCCGAGCTGCCTCCTCATGATTACCATTTGTCTGTGGGATCCCTAGGTATTTGTAACTTTCCTGCACATCTGTGATATTCCCTTCAGGTAGGTCAACCCCTTCAGTTGTGATCACCTTTCCTCTTCTAGATATCATCCGCCCACATTTATCTAGTCCCAATGACATCCCAATGTCTTTGCTGTAGATCCGGGTGAGGTGAATTAGGGAATCAATGTCAAGCTCATTCTTGGCATACAGCTTGATGTCATCCATGTAGAGGAGGTGGTTGATGGATGTTCCACTTCGGAACTGGTATCCGAAGCCACTCTTTGAGATGATATGGCTGTTCAGTTCAGTTCAGTTCACTTTTATTAGTACCCGTGGGTAGATTTGTTGTGCAGTAACAGGAGAAAGCGAGAGGGTGTCTCACAAACATTGATGACAGGACACAGTACAGGACAGACAGGACATGAGTAGGCATGTTCACCATAAGATAAAATACAATACAAAGGACAAAGATAAATTTAGAAACCATTCGCAATAAAAATCCAAATAAGATAAAATGATCTAATAAATAAATAAGATGAACCTCAAGGTGCATTAGGACTGATTCAAAAGGGAAACAGCAGCAGGGACAAAGCTGTTCCTGTAGCATGTGGTCCTGGTTCTTGGGACTATGAATCTTCGTCCAGATGGCAGGAGCTGAAATTCACACGCTAGTGGATGGGAGACGTCGCCGGGGAGGGGGTTTAGCTGAGGGGGTTTAGGCCTATGCAGAACAGCAGGGGGGACGGAGCATCTCCTTGGTAAATGCCACATCTGATGCTCACTTGTGCAGTTGGCTTTGAGTTGGCCTCCAGAGTTGTCTTCCACAGTCTGAGTCAGAAACGACAAAATATAATTCTTAAGATTTGGATTTTTACAGCGAAGTTGTGAGAGTGTGTGATGAGGGACAAATAGGAAGCTGCTGCAGGATGCAACAGGGTTGGACAAAGTCCAAACTAAAGACAAGAAGTTTAATGTTATCATGTGCTGGTGGAAAGACAGACAGACACTGGTGGTGGTGGACAGACAGGCAGATAGTAGTGGAGAGACAGACAGAGTACACCCACTCACCCTCACTCACTCACTCACTCACTCACCCTCACTGACCCTCTCACCCCCACTCACTCACCCACTCACCCATCCTCACTCAGCTGTCCCTGCTCATCAGCAGCAGCACATCTGGTGTGACAATAGCACATCGCACAGAGCGCCGCCGATATGCAAAAAGACTGACAGCCCGCTACGGTTTATGGCGCGTTACCACGGCAACACGTCCATCAATAACACCTCACAGCGACGGCCTGACCCACGCTTTCTGTTAGGGACACAAAGATGAAGACTTTTACATTCATGCACACACACACACACACACACACACACACACACACACACACACACACACACCTAGAGTAAATAATTTAAAAATGTAATAGAATAAATAATTTAATAATAAATAAATAATTTAAAAAAATGGCTTTTAAAATATGCATAAAAACAAAAACTTATTTTTTTTTAAGTAAACATTTTCAAATTAAAGATGCATGTTTGGTTTCCCTCATGCTTTATGGGGACTTCCAGAAACAACTAATGTATTTATAGGGCCACATCATTTCTATTGTCCTTTGTGGGGACCTGAGTTTTAGTCCCCATTGTGTCAGAGGTCCTCATGGTGTGACTGTGTAAACATATCAATGTCCCCATAAAGATACGAATACAAGCACACGCACATACACACACACACACACACACACACACACACACACACACACACCCTAACAGTCATTTCCTGTAGTAAAAACAGCAGAGTTTTATCATTTCCTGTCGGACACAAACACTGGTTTTCATCTTTTCTTTGTGCAGATCAAACACACGACACACAAACCTGAAAACTATCTGGACTAAACACTTCCTGTTTGTTTAAAACTATCTGGACTAAACACTTCCTGTTTGTTTAAAACTATCTGGACTAAACACTTCCTGTTTGTTTAAAACTATCTGGACTAAACACTTCCTGTTTGTTTAAAACTATCTGGACTAAACACTTCCTGTTTGTTTAAAACTATCTGGACTAAACACTTCCTGTTTGTTTAAAACTGTCTGGACTAAACACTTCCTGTTTGTTTAAAACTGTCTGGACTAAATACTTCCTGTTTGTTTAAAACTATCTGGACTAAACACTTCCTGTTTGTTTAAAACTATCTGGACTAAACACTTCCTGTTTTGTTTAAAACTATCTGGACTAAACACTTCCTGTTTGTTTAAAACTATCTGGACTAAACACTTCCTGTTTGTTTAAAACTGTCTGGACTAAACACTTCCTGTTTGTTTAAAACTGTCTGGACTAAACACTTCCTGTTTGTTTAAAACTGTCTGGACTAAACACTTCCTGTTTGTTTAACCCTTGTGCGGTCCTTCGTAAAAGGCACACTGGCTGTGTCCTACAATCGGGTCTTAAAAACCCAGATTCCAAAGTTCAGTTCCATAGACTCATCACCCCCCAAGGATATATTACTGTTTTCAGTAGTAAGCAATGGCATCCTACAGTACGTATAAAAAGGTACATTTGTGAACCACCGGGTCTCTTTGACCCGAAGGACCGCACAAGGGTTAAAACTATCTGGACCAAACACTTCCTGTTTGTTTAAAACTATCTGGACCAAACACTTCCTGTTTGTTTAAAACTATCTGGACCAAACACTTCCTGTTTGTTGGCAGAATTTAATTGTTGGATGAACTCTGAAGACCATTAAAGAAAAACTTTAAAGAATAAACAATAACAATAAACAACATATGTATTTAAAACTGAACTGGAAAAATATACTAAACATTTTCCAGATGTTCAGGTTGGAAATGATAAAAAAATTAAATTAAATAAAATAAAAAAATAACCTAAACTCAACTACCCAGTGTATCCACCGTTGCCAGATTTTTCCACTCTGGAACCCGTTCTAAAAAAAATACAAAACAGGTGTTATCTATTATTCGTTTAAACACAAAAAGGAAAAGTGAAAAAAACATATCTTTATCTATTTTTTCATTTTGGTTTTAGAAACAAATAATGAACGAGTCCTTTTTTGTTGTCTTATTTTTGGTTTTATTTTGAAAATGAATAAAGGCTTTCTCAGTTCTGAAAAACAGTCCCTCAGTTCCTAAAACTAGTCCATCAGTTCCTAAAATCACTCCCTCAGTTCCTAAAACAGTCCCTCAGTTTCTAAAAACAGTCCCTCAGTTTCTAAAAACAGTGCACCAGTTCCCAAAAATGCTCCATCAGTTCCTAAAACAGTCCCTTAGTTCCTCAGTTCCTAAAAACAGTCCTAAGGTTGTGTGCAGAGTCCAGAATGTGTTGTGAAGCAGTCGGCTTCAGCGTTGTGGTTTCTTTGACATAAAACTTGTCATTTTCATGGTCTTCTATCATAGCTGAAGTTTCCTGCAGCATTCTCTGTCAGATATACGTCTGCTGGCGTTTATGGCCATGGAGCGGCGCCTGACCCCATCGATCTGTGGAAGCTTCAGGATTTAATGGCGGCATTGGACTGGCTAATGTTTGTGTGGCAGAGGTGGGGGTGGGGGTGGGGGGGGGTTAACCACTTAGCAGGAGCGAGGTGGCACGCCCCGGTCACCAGTTTTATGTGAAGTCTGAGCATCAGTTTTCCTATAATCTACAAACTCTGGCTGATCTATTGTTTTTACTCCACTTCTATATCACAGAAAATAAAAACAGTACGATCATAGTAGAAGTCACAAACATCCAGATAACTATGAACAACTGAAGGAAAATTTAAAAAAAATCTTATGTTCATCAGTTACTATTATCATTTAATCATTGATATAGTTTATGGATTAGAGGCAAAAAACACCTCGAGTATATATATATATATATATATATATATATATATATATATATGTATAATATGGATCAGTGTATATGTATTTGTACATGTATATGCAAGTGTATGTGTGAGGGTGTGTATATGTACACTGATATATATTTATATATAAATCTGGATGTTTGTGACTTCTACTACGATCGTACTGTTTTTATTTTCTGTGATATAGAAGTGGAGTAAAAACAATTGATCAGCCAGAGTTTGTAGATGTCACACTTGTTTGTATTTAGTTTTTGGATGATCATACAGTTGATAAAACTCGTTAGCTTATTCTGATGCCTGTATTTGGTCTAGTTGGAAACAGTGGCTATGCTAACTCTGCTAGCTGTTAGCATCTGCCAGTGTCTGCAGTGTATTTGTAGAAACTTGATTTTATTAATTTATTAGTTTTTTTAAACATTGTCTAAAAAGTTCAGATGAACAATTATTTTACTTTATTTTGGGGAATAGACTCTGGAACCTTCTGTTAAAACTTTCCACTTTCACCTGTTGCTTGTGGGACAGTTTTTCATGATGCACAGCTCCTTCACACTTTCTCTCTCTCTCTTGTAAAATACTGTAGGTGATAAAATATGTTACTCAGTAAAAATAAACAAGTGATAAAAAAGACAAATAGAACAAATATCTACAGTCAAACTTGACCTTTAACCTTTGGTGTAAACAACATTGTTTTGTCTAAAGTGTAGTTTTTCCATCAGGTAAATGTTTCAGCTTTTATTGATGTTGTTTCTCCTCATATGACCTTGAACATCTGGACACCGTGCGCCCGTCAGCCTTGCGCCATTACGCCAGGCCCGGGCGCTAAAAGTGGCAGGGGGTGATAACAGCTGATTAGATTGTGTCCATTGATCGAGCGGCGTGCGCTGTGGGGACGAGGACGGCGTGTGCCGACGCTCGTGTCTCCTTCGCTCAGAAACAGCAACGGTCGAAGGCGAAGGAGACGGAGCGCCATGCAGAGAGAGAAGATGGAGTTATTGATCTGCTCGCCCTGTTCACCTCCATCATTCTCTCTCTTTCTCCTTCTCCCTCCCTCTCTCTCTCTCTCTCTTCTTCTTTGTTTCTCTCCTCCCTCTCTGTCTCTCTCTCTTCCTCCCTCCCTCTGTCTCTCCCTCTCTCTCTCTCTCTCTCTCTCTCTCTCATCATTTTAATATACTTCATTTATTACAGATTCAACAGCAAAAGGTGTGTGTGCTAATAACGGCAGAAATTAGCTCTTTGTCACCCCCTCTGTATTTATACAAGACATGGGGGGTGAGGGGTGGGGTGGGAGGTGAAGGCTGCCGCCGGTGTTGGTCGGTGCGTGGGCTGTGATTTTAAACAGACAGAAGTGAACTGCAAAGTGCAGGAAAATGACAGATTATGTTCAGAATGAGAGTGAGTGTGATTAAAGTAGTGACAGAGAAGAGTGAATGACACTTCTGAGAGAGAGGAAGAGTGAGGAAGAGCAGCTGAGAGAGAGAGGAAGAGTGAGGAAGAGCAGCTGAGAGAGAGAGAGGAAGAGCAGCTGAGAGAGAGAGGAGGAGTGAGGAAGAGTAACTGAGAGAGAGAGGAAGAGTGAGGAAGAGCAGCTGAGAGAGAGAGGAAGAGTGAGGAAGAGCAGCTGAGAGAGAGAGGAAGAGTGAGGAAGAGCAGCTGAGAGAGAGAGGAAGAGTGAGGAAGAGCAGCTGAGAGAGAGAGAGAGGAAGAGCAGCTGAGAGAGAGAGGAAGAGTGAGGAAGAGTAACTGAGAGAGAGAGGAAGAGTGAGGAAGAGCAGCTGAGAGAGAGAGGAAGAGTGAGGAAGAGCAGCTGAGAGAGAGAGGAAGAGTGAGGAAGAGCAGCTGAGAGAGAGGAAGAGTGAGGAACAGCAGCTGAGAGAGAGAGGAAGAGTGAGGAAGAGTGAGGAAGAGCAGCTGAGAGAGAGAGGAAGAGTGAGGAACAGCAGCTGAGAGAGAGAGGAAGAGTGAGGAAGAGCAGCTGAGAGAGAGAGGAAGAGTGAGGAAGAGCAGCTGAGAGAGAGAGGAAGAGTGAGGAACAGCAGCTGAGAGAGAGAGGAAGAGTGAGGAAGAGCAGCTGAGAGAGAGAGGAAGAGTGAGGAAGAGTGAGGAAGAGTAACTGAGAGAGAGAGGAAGAGTGAGGAAGAGTGAGGAAGAGCAGCTGAGAGAGAGAGGAAGAGTGAGGAAGAGCAGCTGAGAGAGAGGAAGAGTGAGGAACAGCAGCTGAGAGAGAGAGGAAGAGTGAGGAAGAGTGAGGAAGAGCAGCTGCGAGAGAGAGAGAGGAAGAGCAGCTGAGAGAGAGAGGAAGAGTGAGGAAGAGTAACTGAGAGAGAGAGGAAGAGTGAGGAAGAGCAGCTGAGAGAGAGAGGAAGAGTGAGGAAGAGTGAGGAAGAGTGAGGAAGAGCAGCTGAGAGAGAGAGGAAGAGTGAGGAACAGCAGCTTAGAGAGAGAGGAAGAGTGAGGAACAGCAGCTGAGAGAGAGAGGAAGAGTGAGGAAGAGCAGCTGAGAGAGAGAGGAAGAGTGAGGAAGAGCAGCTGAGAGAGAGAGGAAGAGTGAGGAAGAGTGAGGAAGAGCAGCTGAGAGAGAGAGGAAGAGTGAGGAAGAGCAGCTGAGAGAGAGGAAGAGTGAGGAACAGTAGCTGAGAGAGAGAGGAAGAGTGAGGAAGAGCAGCTGAGAGAGAGGAAGAGTGAGGAAGAGCAGCTGAGAGAGAGGAAGAGTGAGGAACAGCAGCTGAGAGAGAGAGGAAGAGTGAGGAAGAGCAGCTGAGAGAGAGAGGAAGAGTGAGGAAGAGTGAGGAAGAGCAGCTGAGAGAGAGAGGAAGAGTGAGGAAGAGCAGCTGAGAGAGAGGAAGAGTGAGGAACAGCAGCTGAGAGAGAGAGGAAGAGTGAGGAAGAGCAGCTGAGAGAGAGAGAGAGGAAGAGCAGCTGAGAGAGAGAGGAAGAGTGAGGAAGAGTAACTGAGAGAGAGAGGAAGAGTGAGGAAGAGCAGCTGAGAGAGAGAGGAAGAGTGAGGAAGAGTAGTTGAGAAACATTGTATTTAATTTACAGTTTGTTGTAAATAAACATAATATATTTTTTCTGGTACATGTGACAGTTTTTTGTTAATGTTTCATTATTTTCAGTTTAATTTTCAGCTGTTTTTATCAGAATCATGTCAGATCAGTAAAAAGTGAATATTCTTCAGAGGACGTTCAGGACTGGAACGCTGTCAGGACTAAACCGTCTTAGTCAGAACTCACACTGGTCCAGTTTGTTCCTGCTCGTTCACTTCCTGCGTGGTCGGAGGAAGGTTGAGCCAAAGTGTCGTTGACTGACAGCTCGTCTACTGTCTTTGACCCCTGACCTCCGCCTCCACACAGCCAACCTGAGGCTCTACAACATTTCTACGGCTCCTCCTCGTCCCCATGAGGCCTCTTTAAAACTGTCCACTGAAGCTTTTCACTTTTGTTTTGTCTCTTTTTCTGATCCTTTCTGTGCTGATAACAGAAAACATAACCTCCTTGGTAGAGGGAATAAAACGTTCCAATAGTAATTTTTTAGTTTATTTCTCGGCAGTTGAACAGAAGCTACGACAGTTTCAGAACTACGTCCTACGAAGCCCCGCCCCCTCCCCTCCTAAACAGAATTGTGTATAGAGTCCTGCTAAGCCCCGCCCCCTCCCCTCCTAAACAGAAGTGTGTATAGAGTCCTGCTAAGCCCCGCCCCTTCCCCTCCTAAACAGAAGTGTGTATACAGAGTCAGTGAAGCCGCACTAAGCAGCTGTGTGTAGTTAGGTCATTTTCCCAGGAGCCTCAGAGTGGCCATTGGCAGAACCTCAAAAAGAGGCGACACCATCTGTTCAGCGCCTCAAAAGCGTCCTGACACCTTCTGTGGAAACAACCACTTCTAATTAAGCAGAGCAGGAAATGTCCCCTCGCCTGATTGGTCCAAACACCATCCTCCTCCTGACCATCACATATCCAGCACATCTGGACATCTGGACACGCACTGACCAACAACCACAAAGAGTCTTTTTCATCCCTCTACAGCCGCTCATTAACCTTCTGATTATCTAAAACATTAATTACATTCATTATGTTCTGACAACAACTGTAGAAATTCACTCAAAACTGTCAAAACTACAGTAAAAACTTGTGTCAAAAGTCCCCCCCCCAGACACACAAAGTCAGGTTTGTGTTGCTGGAAGACCCGCCATGTCACCCCTCCCCTGCTGATACAGTAAACTTTAAACTTTCAGAACTTCGAACACTTTTGAAATGTACTTTGAAACCATGGGCGTCAAATTACGTAGAGACGCTATGGACGTGTTGATACCAATATTTGGATGTTTATAAAGTGTTCATACTCATATTTGAATAAGAAATAACATGACATTTAGGGAAACAAAAGGTGACCGTATGTTCCAGAATATAAGGTGACACTTAAAAGACTTACATTTTCTCCAAAAACCACAGTGACAGTTTACTGAGTGGGAATTTAGACTTTTGATGTCATGATTTTGACATTTTACCTCCACCAAGGAGGTTATGTTTTTGCCAGCGTTGGTTGGTTTGTTGGTTTGTTTGTTTGTGTACAAGATGACTCAAAAACTTATGGACGTATTTTGATGAAATTTTCAGGGTATGTTGGTAATGGGGAGATCTGGAAATGATTAGGTTGTGGTGGTGAGCGAGGGGGGGCCTCTACCTTGGTGGTAATTTTTATCTAATAGTGTTGACTTAACTTTATATATGATAAATCTAAATATAAACCATACATTGACAGTGTGCATTATTGTGGCTCTCACCTGTTAGCCTCTCAGCCGTTAGCTTAGTTAGCCTCTCAGCTGTTAGCTCAGTTAGCCTCTCAGCTGTTAGCTCAGTTAGCCTCTCAGCCATTAGGTCAGTTAGCCTCGCAGCTGTTAGCTCAGTTACCTCTCAGCTGTTAGCTCAGTTAGCCTCTCAGCTGTTAGCTCAGTTAGCCTCTCAGCTGTTAGCTCAGTTAGCCTCTCAGCTGTTAGCTCAGTTAGCCTCTCAGCTGTTAGCTCAGTCAGCTGTTATGTAATGTTGGGACAGATGAATAACTAATAATAATAACAAATATATATTATTTTCGTTATTGTTATTGTTATTTTTAGCACCCGAGTCTTTTTCTCAGTGTGTTTAGTTTCAGTTTCATCACAAAGCTCTAATTTCATTAACAGGAGGATTTAAATCAAGTCATTCTGGTGAGTTCCGTGGCTCTTGCAGCCAAATCAGCTGTTCACAAATGTTACTAATTAGGCTTATTAACTAATTAAACACAGGTCTTAATTAAACGTGCGCCGGTGGGAGCAGGAAACGCAGCGCTGGATCTGTTACAGTTTCATCCATTTAAGTGTTTTTTTCCGTCACCAGGGAAACAAAGAGCATCAGATAAAAAAGATTAATGAGTGTTTTTGGATAAATATCTGAGTGAGACACAGATGCTTAAGGACGACCAATGGCACGCTGACAAAAAGCCACATGATTTTAAATGATTAATCTAACCCAACAATGGTGAGTGAGATTATTGTACTCACTGTGTGTGTGTGTGTGTGTGTGTGTGTGTGTGTGTGTGTGCAGAGACATATCATGCTATAACTCAATGAATACTGTAGATATCACCATGAAATTACATAGACATATACATATAGCTAATGTGCATCAGATGCAATGATCCATTTGAGTAAAGGTCAAAGGTCAAGGTCACAATTAACTAAAAGGGTAAAATTACATTATGTGAACAGAGGGTCACAGAACTTTCAGATTGATACCAAACGATGCAGAATGATTATAATAACTGGTGTTATCACCTACGACCAATGGTTTTTGAGATCTCTGCAGGTCAAAGGTGACATCTACCAAAATTGACTCGTGTAACACTGTTTGCATTTTAACTTTTTCATCATGTGATTTTTTTTTCTTTACTTTTGCTCCAATGACTTTGGCCATTTTTGTTCATGTTGTTTCTTATTTTAATTCCTTTTACCGTGGAACTGCTAAAGTTTCAGGAGTTAAAGGGTTAAAGTGAATCATGTAGAAGAGGGAAATATGTCAAACATGTAGGACACTGGAGTTTCTACCTTATCATATTTTATTACTTCTGCTTAGACATGTTGTCATAGAAACCTGAGATTGGCACAAAATAGGAGTGAGATTAGACATTCTGTGGATATGAGTTTAACTGGCAACAAGCGAAAAGTTGAATAAAATGTAAAATAGAAGCTTTGGCAGCAGCGGCGTAGCTTTAGTTTGAATAACAGCACCACCTGTCCCCACACTGATCTACACCCACTGACCTCACTCACACTGTCCCCACATGGTTGATTTGTAGCCGCAGTGTTATTCAAACACACATTCAGCAGAGAGCTTTTTGTTGGACGCCCACCAAGGTACGAGTCCTTTGAGAGAGAGAGAGAGAGAGAGAGAGAGAGAGAGAGAGAGAGAGAGAAAAAGAAAGAGAGAGAGAGAGAGAGAGAGGAGTCTGCCCTTTATTTCCTTTATTTATTTTTTAAGAAAAATAAAAAAAATGTAATTAAACATTTAAAATATAAATAGATTAACTAATTAATTTAAAAAGCAATAGAGTGATCGTGTTTGTTCTTTAGTGTTTAATAAAAACTAAAGGATTAGAATATTGGTGGTGATCCAGAACAGATCCTGGATTCTGGATCACTTTGAAATTTTACATTGCAGTAAATGGAGAATACAGTTCAGTGATCCAGGATCCAGGATCTCTTCTGGATCACCACCAAAATCTAATCATTTATTCCTTGTGACACTAACAACACCTTATGAAATTTTCATCAAGATCGGTCCAGAACTTTTTGAGTTATCTTACGAACAGACAGACAGACAGACAGACAGACAGACAGACAAACTCTGGTTAAAGCATAACCTCCTTGGTGAAGGTATTAAATATGTAAGAATATATGAGAATAAGATATAAAAGTAAGAGACAGGGACAGACGAACAGACAGACAGACAGACTAACAGACAGATGGACAGACAGACAGACTAACAGACTGACAGACTAACAGACAGATGGACAGACAGACAGACTAACAGACAGACTAACAGACAGATGGACAGACAGACTAACAGACAGACAGACTAACAGACAGACTAACAGACAGACAGACAGACGGACAGATAGACTAACAGACAGACAGACGGACAGACAGACAGACTAACAGACACACAGACGTACAGACAGACGTACAGACAGACGTACAGACAGACTATCAGACAGACAGACAAACGGACAGACAGACTAACAGACAGACTAACAGACTAACAGACAGACGGACAGACAGACTAACAGACAGACAGACAGACTAACAGACAGACAGACAGACAGACTAACAGACAGACAGACTAACAGACAGACGGACGGACAGACTAACAGACAGACAGACAGACTAACAGACAGACAGACTAACAGACAGACAGACTAACAGACAGACTAACAGACAGACAGACTAACAGACAGACTAACAGACAGATAGACGGACTAACATACAGAAAGACGGGCAGACTAACAGACAGACAGACTAACAGACAGACAGATGGACAGACTAACAGACAGACGGATGGACAGACTAACAGACAGACAGACTAACAGACAGACAGATGGACAGACTAACAGACAGACAGATGGACAGACTAACAGACAGACAGATGGACAGACTAACAGACAGACAGACAGACTAACAGACAGACAGATGGACAGACTAACAGACAGACAGACTAACAGACAGACAGATGGACAGATTAACAGACAGACAGACAAACAGACAGACAGACTAACAGACAGACAGACTAACAGAC
>CM035798.1:55024456-55054800 GCA_020466265.1 Siphamia tubifer | reverse complement strand
GTTGGTCAAACTGTGGACTCACTGACCCTTTGTTTGGAGACCCCTGCTCAGACCAGCACACACACCCACATGTTCAACTGCACTGCATTTAACACCACACTTTTAAAAACATGCTCACTTTATTCTTTTTTTTAAATCATTGTCCATACAGACAATATTGATTAGTAAATGATTAATCAACAGTTATTGATAACATAAAGTTGTTTATTTGGAGCACAGCTCTACAAGAAAAGTTTAGAACTGAACTGAAAAGTGTTATTGTTTACAGTGTTTGACTGAAATAAAGTTTACACTGAAAACATCTGAAGATGTATAAAAAAGAAAATAAATTCTAAATTAAAAATGCTTCAGGCTCCAAACTGAACATCTCCATATGTTATAGACTATCCTCTATTACAATCACATGACCCTCAGATGTACTGACATCTTACGTTATTCATTACGAGCGTGAAGTGTGTGTTAATGACAGCCGTTAGCAGAGAGCCGTTAGCAGAGAGCCATTAGCATATAGCCGTTAGCATATAGCCAATACAAGTGTATGTGCTGACAACTAATTAGAATGTTTCTAGAACTTACTCTTGTTAATCACCCACAGACTTGCAGACGTTTTTTTCCCAGAAGGGCCTGTTGCACCAGTGCGATCTAAAATGTTATTCTTCTTTGGTGTTTTTGAGAAATTTTGGTCACACGTGACCAAATTGATCACACTCTAGGACCCCTGTGTAGTAAGGCATACCAGGCATGTACCCATACTTCGGCCTGGTGGCCGAAGTATTATTATTATTATAATTATTATTATTATTATTATTGACTTTTGAAAATTCATTCCAGGGGCCACATTGGAACCTTTGGGGGGCCGTATTTGGCCCCTGGGCCACATGTTTGAGACCCCTGGGTTAGAGGCTCATGTTTTTTAAAGCCTCATTTTTAAATGACGTTGTCCAATAGAGGGTTAAAATCTCCAGTGATGACACATATTTGTGTGAAGAAGACACTTGCTCACCCTGCGCCCCCCCCCCCCCCCTCTCTCTCTCCTACAACATCCTCTGGCGGCCATTTTGGCTCAGTTTCACTGTTCTGGCTCTGGTTCAAGCTCCACAGTGGGCTGTGTTTGGAGGGGTGGGTGGGTGGGGTGGTGGGGGCTTCATTACATTATGGCTCAGTTTCAGCCCCCCCCTCTTTCAGTTTCAGCACCCCAGGTATCTGGCATCCTGCCCGCTCTGCAGATCAGTGGGAGATGGCGGCTCAGGCCTTTTGTTTGGGGGTGGCATTTTGCCTTTGTTTTCCCATCTCGCCTGTAATCTAAACACCCAAAAACATCTCACGCTTGACAAATCGGCCCCGAGACGAGGGAGCGGCGGAAGACAAACGGCTGGAAGCGCTTCAACCCCGGGCAGGACTGATGGTGTCCGACTGGGCCTGACCTCCCAAAGGTTAAAGACACGTTCACTTACAAAGCAATCAATTACCCAGACTGTGCGGGCGCTTTTACCCGACCTCCCCTACTGCCGTCCACACAGCTGGGGTTATTGATGAGGGTCCCGCTCCACAACACACTCACACCTGCACTAGGTTTTACATTTAACTATTGAAATAAATCTCACATTGGAGTAAATGTAGTAAAAATACAGCAAAATGTAGTGAAAATACACTAAAATGCACTAAAAATAGAGTAAAATGTAGTAAAAATACATTAAAATACAGTAAAAAATACAGTAAAATGAAGTAAAAATACAGCAAAATGTAGTGAAAATACACTAAAATGCACTAAAAATAGAGTAAAATGTTGTAAAAATAAAGTCAAATTTTTGTAAAGAAAAATACATTAAAATGCAGTAAAAATATAGTAAAATGTAGAAAAAATACAGTAGAATTTTGTTAAAAATACATCAAAATGCTGTAAAAATACACTAAAATGCAGTAAAAATACAGTAAAATGTAGTAAAAATACAGTAAAATGCAGTAAAAATACAGTAAAATGTAGTAAAAAATACAGTAAAATGTAGTAAAAATACAGTAAAATGTAGTAAAAATACACTAGTATACAATACTTTGTTCACTTACAAAGCAATCAATTACCCAGACTGTGCGGGCGCTTTTACCCGACCTCCCCTACTGCCGTCCACACAGCTGGGGTTATTGATGAGGGTCCTGCTCCACAACACACTCACGCCTTGCACTAGGTTTTTACATTTAACTATTGAAATAAATCTCACATTCCCGCTGTTCCTGCTTACACTGTTAAAAAAAAAAAAGAAAAAAAAAGAAAAGTTGCTTCTACAGTAAAATTCCAGCAGCCGCGGGTGCCGAAAAACCACCGTAAATGTACTGTAAAAGCTTTTCATCATTCAGGGCAGGGGTCTCAAACATGCCAAAGGTCAATAATTCTACAGTCAAAGCTGTTGAAGTGATTTTAGTTCAGGTTCCACATACAGACCAAAATGATCTACAGTTAAATAATATGAAGGAAAGGAAATGAGCCTGACCTAACATGTAGTAAAACACAGTAATTTGAACTAAAAAGAGCAAAATTAAATAAAAAGTCAAAATGATGAGATAAAAATGTGTGTGTTTTGGCCATAATGTGAAAAGTTATCAAAGTGTTTTTAGAGTTTTATACATTTGCACTGTTATGGTTTTCATTGTAAAATTTACTAACTTTTTTTTACAGTGTACCTGTACCCCCCCCCCCCCTCCTCCTCTCTCTCTCTGCAGGTTGTTGTAGCAGGTTTATTCTGGTCGTGGGGCTCCGTGGGCCCCGCAGGACCCTCAGCTGTTCCGCTGGGTTTGTAATTACCATTTCATTAAGAATGACAGTTTCGGGGGTTGAAGCACCATTTCATCCAGGTCTCGTGGGGACGGCGCTTGCCAAATTTCCAGCGTGAGTGGCAATTATCTCTCTTCCTGTCTACGATTCACCATTTTGTACTTAGTGGCTTGACAACAGCGAAGAACATTTTGTTGGAGTAATAATAGGTCTGGGATATTTACACTGTGGCCCACTCAGGCTGTGGTGATGGAAACAAACTGGGGACGAACGCATCATCATGAGGGGCGGGGGTCAGTATGGTCTGAATGAAGCTGCCATCGCTGGGCTTGACTGGGCAGATTTCATTTACCGTATTTTCCACACTATAAGGCACACTAGGATGATAAGGTGCATTAAGTGAAGTCTATGAGATAAAAAGTCTAAATTATGAGATAAAAGTCTAAATTATGAGATAAAAGTCTAAATTATGAGATAAAAGTCTAAATTATGAGATAAAAGTCTAAATTATGAGATAAAAGTCTAAATTCCCAGTCACTAAACACAAACAGATTTAATCCATATATATATATATATATATATATCCCTTCAGTGCCCCTTATCGTCCATAAAATACTGTAGTTGTGGTTTTAAAGTCATTCAGGGTCTGATGTTGTATGTGTTTTTTGGATTCAATCATCAGCGTAACGTTTAACCTTTTAACGTTCAGAGTTGACTTTAGATAAAAACACCTGAAAAACTGCAGCTGTTCTTCAACCATTGGGAGTCCAGATAAAAGAACGTAATGAAGCTAAAACACTTTAACATAAAAACATTTATAGTTTTCCCTCCTGGTCTTAATAGTGTAATGTTTAAACCAGAGTGTATTTGTCCCCATTTGGTAGATATGACTGACTGAAACACACCAATGACCTTTGACCTTTACACTGAAAAAGTTCAACACATTATTTATAAAAATGTGACATTTACAGCAGTTTTTCTATCATTATGGGGAATGAAAAATGTTTACAAACTGGAAACATTTGACATTTTTAGTAAGAATTAAAAACTGCTGAATGTTTAAAACTTGATGAAAATACATTTTTCAAATCCTAAATAATCATAATTAATGGTAAAATAAAATAAAAACTAATATTCTGGTCTAAAAATCTCATTGTTAATGTGCGTTTTATGTTGACTGTTGTATTTATATATATATATATATATATATATATATATATATATATATATATATATATATATATATATATATATATATATACACACACATAGTGTTACTAAATAATGTGTTTATTAAATAATGTGTATATATATATATATATATATATATATTATATATATATATATATATATAGTGTTATTAAATAATTTCATCTCCGTACTGGGACTGGGATGTGCAGCAGGGAAAGGGTTAAAGTCTTCCAGTGTGTTTTTCTACTGTTCAACAGTTAAAATGTAAAGTCCAATATATAAACGCTGCACTAAAACAAAATATAGAAGCATCAAATGCATCCAGTGTTCAGGTAAACATCTATTATTTTAATGTTATCTGTGTGACCTTGACTTTCTTTGAATGTCACATTGTTATAATTGCCTTCTCTTACCTTTCAATGGAAGCTCCAAACACTGTGTGTGTGTGTGTGTGTGTGTGTGTGTGTGTGTGTGTGTGTGTGTGTCCCAACAAACACATGCATGTTCTCACAGAATAATTGTTCTGTGGAACCATCCGTCTGTTCTGCGTCTGAAACACTTTCCTCTAGTGTGACTCTAATGCACCAGACTGTGGATAAAAGCTGTTTTACATACTTTCATCAGCAGCCACCGATTTGTTAGCATTAGCATGGTTAGCATCTTTCAACATCAATCAATTGCATTTAATATATATATAGCACCTTACAACATAAAAAAGATGAACAAGGTGTTTCCAAAATAAGATAAAAACAATACAAATAAGTAACAATTATAAAAATAAAAGATAAAAGAAGTTATAAAACCATGAAGCAAAAAAATCTTCGAAATAACCCAAAAATATCTTACATTTAAAGTATTGAAGAAAGAATGTCTTGAATAAAATTTAAAAAACAATTTTTTGGAATAAAATTTAAAAAAATTATTGAATTAAGCAAAAAACGCTGTGAATTAAATAACAACAATTTTGAAGTAGGCAAAAAAAAAATTAAGAAAATCTTAGTAATCTTCAATTAAATAAAAAAAAACTTTAATTAAGCAAAAAAAAATATTGAAATCACCGAAAATCTAAAATTAAAAATATATTGAATTAAGAAATTAAATATCTTGAAGATTTTGTAAAATTTTATTCAATCACTTTTTTGGAATGAAATGTAAAAAAAATCTTGAATTCACTCTCACATGCTCGCTCTGGTGGTGGTAAACTATGTATCCACAGTTGACAGAAGTGTGGCAGACATTTTATGCCTATAGCCCCTCCCACCACCACCTATGGCCCCTCCCACCACCAAACATTCATACACCTGTGTGAGTGACACTGGAGGCAGGAGGAGAAGTGTCTTTGCTCAAGGACACAACGGACCGACGAGGACAGAGTGGGATTTGAACCACCAACCCTATGGCCTGCTCTATCAACTGAGCCATGGCCACCCTGTGAAAGTTCTACTGTTGTACTGAGCATGTGCTAAGTGCTCAAGCTTTATTGATGTGACCCTGGATCTTGGCCATGCCCCCCCCCCCCCCCCCCCACACACACACACTCTCTCTCTCTCTCTCTCTCGGCAGACCTTTGTGAGTGTAAAATAAGAGCAGGGTGTAACAGCGTACGCCCAGGGACACGCACACATGCTAATGCCTTTAGCACCAAAGCCCCCATTCAAGAGAAGACCATAATGACTTTAATTGATCTTTATTAGCTTCAATTAGGGCGGGGACACTGGAGGGAAAACAAGCCTGCGATTCCTACAGATGGAGCGGGAGAGGTGAGCCGCGGGATGACCGGGAAAAAGAGAGAGAGAAAAACAAGTGATTAAGAAGAAACACTGCAGATGAAGAGCAACAGGGAGGTCACATGACCACCACCACCATGGAGCGCTAACTGTAGTTAGTGAGTGAGTGAGTGAGTGAGAGAGTGTGTGAGTGAGTGAGTGAGAGAGTGTGTGAGTGAGTGAGTGAGAGAGTGTGTGAGTGAGTGAGTGTGTGAGTGAGTGTTGTGAGTGAGTGAGTGAGTGAGAGAGTGTGTGAGTGAGTGAGTGAGAGAGTGTGTGAGTGAGTGAGTGTGTGAGTGAGTGAGTGTGTGAGTGAGTGAGTGAGTGTGTGAGTGAGTGAGTGAGTGTGTGAGTGAGTGAGTGAGTGAGAGAGTGTGTGAGTGAGTGAGTGAGTGAGTGAGTGAGAGAGTGTGTGAGTGAGTGTGTGTGAGTGAGTGAGTGAGTGAGAGAGTGAGTGAGTGAGTGTGTGAGTGAGTGAGTGTGTGAGTGAGTTGAGAGAGTGTGTGAGTGAGTGAGTGAGTGTGTGAGTGAGTGAGTGTGTGAGTGAGAGAGTGTGTGAGTGAGTGAGTGTGTGAGTGAGTGAGTGAGTGAGTGTGTGAGTGAGTGTGTGAGTGAGAGAGTGTGTGAGTGAGTGAGTGAGAGAGTGTGTGAGTGAGTGAGTGAGTGTGTGAGTGAGTGAGTGAGAGAGTGTGTGAGTGAGTGAGTGAGTGTGTGAGTGAGTGAGTGAGTGTGTGAGTGAGTGAGTGAGTGAGTGTGTGAGTGAGTGAGTGTGTGAGTGAGTGAGGAGTGAGAGAGTGTGTGAGTGAGTGAGTGAGTGAGTGAGTGAAGTGTGTGAGTGAGTGAGTGAGTGTGTGAGTGAGAGAGTGTGTGAGTGAGTGAGAGAGTGTGTGAGTGAGGTGAGTGTGTGAGTGAGTGAGTGAGTGAGTGAGAGAGTGTGTGAGTGAGTGAGTGAGAGAGTGTGTGAGTGAGTGAGTGAGTGAGTGAGTGTGTGAGTGAGTGAGTGTGTGAGTGAGTGAGTGAGTGTGTGAGTGAGTGAGTGAGAGAGTGTGTGAGTGAGTGAGTGAGTGTGTGAGTGAGTGTGTGAGTGAGTGAGAGAGTGTGTGAGTGAGTGTGTGAGTGAGTGAGTGAGAGAGTGAGTGAGTGAGTGTGTGAGTGAGTGAGTGTGTGAGTGAGTGAGAGAGTGTGTGAGTGAGTGAGTGAGTGTGTGAGTGAGTGAGTGAGAGAGTGTGTGAGTGAGTGAGTGTGTGAGTGAGTGAGTGTGTGAGTGAGTGAGTGTGTGAGTGAGTGAGAGAGTGTGTGAGTGAGTGTGTGAGTGAGTGAGAGAGTGTGTGAGTGAGTGAGTGAGTGAGTGTGTGAGTGAGTGTGTGAGTGAGTGAGTGTGTGAGTGAGTGAGAGAGTGTGTGAGTGAGTGAGTGAGTGTGTGAGTGAGAGAGTGTGTGAGTGAGTGAGAGAGTGTGTGAGTGAGTGAGTGTGTGAGTGAGTGTGTGAGTGAGTGAGTGAGAGAGTGTGAGTGAGTGAGTGAGTGAGTGTTTGAGTGAGTGAGTGTGTGAGTGAGTGAGTGTGTGAGTGAGTGAGTGTGTGAGTGAGTGAGAGAGTGTGTGAGTGAGTGAGTGTGTGAGTGAGTGTGTGAGTGAGTGAGTGAGAGAGTGTGTGAGTGAGTGTGTGAGTGAGTGAGTGAGAGAGTGAGTGAGTGAGTGTGTGAGTGAGTGAGAGTGTGTGAGTGAGTGAGTGAGTGTGTGAGTGAGTGAGTGAGAGAGTGTGTGAGTGAGTGTGTGAGTGAGTGAGTGTGTGAGTGAGTGAGTGAGTGTGTGAGTGAGTGAGTGTGTGAGTGATGTGAGTGAGAGAGTGTGTGTGAGTGAGTGTGTGAGTGAGTGAGTGTGTGAGTGAGTGAGTGAGTGTGTGAGTGAGTGTGTGAGTGTGTGAGTGTGTGAGTGAGTGAGAGAGTGTGTGAGTGTGTGAGTGTGTGAGTGAGTGAGTGTGTGAGTGAGTGTGTGAGTGAGTGAGTGAGTGTGTGAGTGTGTGAGTGAGTGTGTGAGTGTGTGAGTGAGTGAGAGGTGTGAGTGAGTGAGTGAAGTGTGTGTGTGAGTGAGTGTGAGTGTGAGTGTGTGTGAGTGAGTGAGAGAGTGTGTGAGTGAGTGAGTGTGTGAGTGAGTGTGTGAGTGAGTGAGTGAGTGTGTGAGGTGAGTGAGTGTGTGAGTGAGTGAGGTGTGAGTGAGAGAGTGTGTGAGTGAGTGAGTGTGTGAGTGAGTGAGTGAGTGAGTGTGTGAGTGAGTGTGTGAGTGAGAGAGTGTGTGAGTGAGTGAGTGAGAGAGTGTGTGAGTGAGTGAGTGAGTGTGTGAGTGAGTGAGTGAGAGAGTGTGTGAGTGAGTGAGTGAGTGTGTGAGTGAGTGAGTGAGTGTGTGAGTGAGTGAGTGAGTGAGTGTGTGAGTGAGTGAGTGTGTGAGTGAGTGAGTGAGTGAGAGAGTGTGTGAGTGAGTGAGTGAGTAAGTGTGTGAGTGAGTGAGTGAGTGTGTGAGTGAGAGAGTGTGTGAGTGAGTGAGAGAGTGTGTGAGTGAGTGAGTGTGTGAGTGAGTGAGTGAGAGAGTGTGTGAGTGAGTGAGTGAGAGAGTGTGTGAGTGAGTGATGTGAGTGAGTGTGTGAGTGAGTGAGTGTGTGAGTGAGTGAGTGAGTGTGTGAGTGAGTGAGTGAGAGAGTGTGTGAGTGAGTGAGTGAGTGTGTGAGTGAGTGTGTGAGTGAGTGAGAGAGTGTGTGAGTGAGTGTGTGAGTGAGTGAGTGAGTGAGTGAGTGAGTGAGTGTGTGAGTGAGTGAGTGTGTGAGTGAGTGAGAGAGTGTGTGAGTGAGTGAGTGAGTGTGTGAGTGAGTGAGTGAGAGAGTTGTGAGTGAGTGAGTGTGTGAGTGAGTGAGTGTGTGTGTGAGTGAGTGAGGTGTGTGAGTGAGTGAGAGAGTGTGTGAGTGAGTGTGTGAGTGAGTGAGGAGTGTGTGAGTGAGTGAGTGAGTGAGTGTGTGAGTGAGTGTGAGTGAGTGAGTGTGAGTGAGTGAGTGAGTGTGTGAGTGAGTGAGTGAGTGTGTGAGTGAGTGAGTGTGTGTGTGAGGAGTGAGTGTGTGAGTGAGTGAGTGTGTGATGTGAGTGTGTGAGTGGTGAGTGAGTGAGTGTGTGAGTGATGTGAGTGAGTGTGTGTGGAGTGAGTGATGGTGTGGGTGAGTGAGTGTGTGAGTGAGTGAGTGTGTGAGTGAGTGAGAGAGTGTGTGAGTGAGTGGTGAGTGTGTGTGAGTGAGTGTGTGAGTGAGTGAGTGAGAGAGTGTGTGAGGTGAGGTGTGTGAGTGAGTGAGTGATGAGAGTGAGTGTGAGTGAGTGTGTGTGAGTGAGTGAGAGTGTGAGTGAGTGAGTGAGTGTGTGAGTGAGAGTGTGTGTGAGTGAGTGTGTGAGGTGAGTGTGTGAGTGAGTGTGAGTGAGTGAGTGAGTGTGTGAGTGAGTGAGTGTGTGAGTGAGTGAGTGAGTGAGTGGTGTGGAGTGGTGTGTGAGTGAGTGGTGAGTGGAGTGTGGTGAGTGAGTGTGTGTGAGTGTGTGTGTGTGAGTGAGTGAGAGAGTGTGTGTGATGTGAGTGTGTGTGTGAGTGAGTGTGTGAGTGAGTGAGTGTGTGAGTGATGTGAGAGAGTGTGTGTGAGTGTGTGAGTGAGTGAGTGAGTGTGTGAGTGAGTGAGTGAGTGTGTGAGTGAGTGAGTGAGTGAGTGTGTGAGTGAGTGTGTGAGTGAGTGAGAGAGTGTGTGAGTGAGTGAGTGTGTGAGTGAGTGTGTGAGTGAGTGAGTGAGAGAGTGTGTGAGTGAGTGAGTGTGTGAGTGAGTGTGTGAGTGTGTGAGAGTGTGTGAGTGAGTGTGTGAGTGAGAGAGTGTGTGAGTGAGAGAGTGTGTGAGTGAGTGAGTGTGTGAGTGAGTGAGAGAGTGTGTGAGAGAGTGTGTGAGTGAGTGAGAGAGTGTGTGAGTGAGTGAGTGTGTGAGTGAGTGTGTGAGTGAGAGAGTGTGTGAGTGAGTGAGTGTGTGAGTGAGTGAGTGTGTGAGTGAGTGAGTGTGTGAGTGTGGTGAGTGTGTGTGAGTGAGTGAGAGAGTGTGTGAGTGATGTGAGTGAGTGTGTGAGAGAGTGTGTGAGTGAGTGTGTGAGAGAGTGTGTGAGTGAGTGAGTGTGTGAGTGAGTGAGAGAGTGTGTGGAGTGAGTGAGTGAGTGAGTGAGTGAGTGTGTGAGTGAGTGAGTGAATTAGTTATTAGTAATCTTGAATTAAATAAAAAAATATTGAATTAAGCAAAAAATAACTTGAAGTAAGAAAACATTTTAATAAAAAAAATCTTGAATCAAGCAAAAACATTATCATGAATTAAATAAAAAAAAAAACTTTAATTAATAAAAAAACAAACCCTTGAACTAGAACTGAGAGCACAGACCTCCGCTAAGGTACCCCCCCCCCCCATTACCAACTTACCCTGAAAATGTCATCAAAATCCGTCCATAAGTTTTTTAATTATTCTGTACACAAACAAACACAACAACGAACACCGGCAAAAACATAATTAAATTAAGAACATCTTGAATGAAGCAAAAAATAAAAAATAAAATCAATGTGACCAAAGTAAATAATAAAGAAAATCTTGAATTAAATAAATTATTACGTTAAAAAAATACCAAGAGAGAGACACAAAACCAGGTAAAATGATCTTTTTCAGACTAGTTTAACCAGGTTAGTTTAATCAGACTAGTTTAACCAGGTTAGTTTAATCAGACTAGTTTAACCAGGTTAGTTTAATCAGACTAGTTTAACCAGGTTAGTTTAATCAGACTAGTTTAACCAGATTAGTTTAATCAGACTAGTTTAACCAGATCTATCATCTATAATCAGTTGGGTCTGTAGGTGACCATGTGTGATTTTAATCTGATCAGAAACTGAACTATTATAGAAACAAGTCACATGCAGGTATTTCTTCCATCCCTTCTTCTCCCAGAGCTGTGTTTGTGTTTCCAGGGGGATGTGTGTGACCTTTGACCCTGGGCTAATGAGAGTGATAACCAGCATTAACAGAGGGTGAGACTAAAGGTGTGAGAAAAGAGAGAGAGTTTAAACAATTACACTGGGTGACCAACATGTCTTTCTTCATGACTCAGGAAATTATAGCCCCCCCCTTCACCCTCCCTCACTCCCCTTCACCCTCACCCCCTCCCTCACCCCCTCCCTCACCCCCTCCCTCCCTTTCAGTTTCCACACAAAAGAAGAGTCTTATGGAAAATAATAAATTATCTCGGGGCAGCGTTAACTTGGATGTAAATCGTAGGGCAATTATGTTTTAATAGGCCTTTAAGAGAATGAGTAATTGGGTTGACAGTGGTGGGGTTGATCAGCTTCACCCATCTGCGCCCCCCCCCTCCCCCCTCCATCTGTGGGTCAGTTTCCAGCATCAGGAGTTTTTCACTGAGAAGAAGAGCTTTTGATTTTCTCTGCTCTGCTGCTGAAGCTGCTTCCACTAAGAATACAGCTGCTCAAAGTACTGCAGTAAAAGTACACACATTCTGTACTCTAGTAAAAGTACAAACATTCTGTACTCTAGTAAAAGTACAATAAAATACAATATTCCCAGTTTAAACTCATCACTATCAACTCTCCCCCCAAAAACAAAACAAAACATAAACTCCTTCTATAGTCCTGGCCCCTCCCATGGCTCCTCCCATTGCTCCTCCCATAGCCCCTCCCATGGCTCCTCCCATGGGCAGAACAAAACAACTGAAGGTTTTACAAATAATTTAAAATACACGTAACAATCACCACATCATAATACACACAAACATAATATTAACCAAAATCCCTCATTATATCTATCTACAATTCATCGCGTGTGTGTGTATGTGTGTGTGTGTGTGTGTGTGTGTGTGTCTAACACCTGCACAACTCCAACAAATGATCCAACATTTTGAGGTTTACTTTTCAGTACTATAGTGGATACTTTTCAGTACTATAGTGGATTACAGTACACAGTTTCACACCATTATGATAAACAACAACACAGATATTAAACTCATTTCATTTAGTCTTTGTAACTTTGCCGCTCTTAGCATTGGCTAAGTCCCGCCCCTGATTTGGTGCGACGGGTGTTTTTTGTTTGCTTGTTTTTTTTCCTCCAATGTGATTCTGTCATTGTTGCTCACACAGGAAAGTGAGTGAGACAGTTGGGTACTAAAAGTGTGTATAGTAATGAAGTGGGTCAAAACATTAACAGTAGTACCCAGAGGTGAATGTTGGTACCACACATGCAGCTGCTGTTTAAGTCCACCCTCGACACTGTTAAAATGAAGCACACACAAGCAGCAGAGCAGACAACATGTCAAAGGTCAAAGGTGAAACATGTTGTTACAGTTCACAGGAAGTTCCAGATGCTTCCACATGTTACAGGTGTTAAATACATTTACATGTAAAGGCTGGAATACGACCGATTTAATGAAACACTGATGACACAGTGTTTACTAAAGTCTCTGTGAACAGATACCTAGCCTAGCACTGTGCTAATAGCACTAGCCTAGCACTGTGCTAATATCACAGTTGTAAATGTCAGACCAGATACTGGACCATGATGTAAATTCATTAACTGCTGACATGAGATGTGCTGCTACCTTAATAATAATGATGATGATGATGGTGATAATAATAATAATAATAATAATAATAATAATAATAATAATAATAATAATAATAATAATAATAATAATAATAATAATAATAATAATAATAATAATAATAATTAAAGCTGCAAGCAGCATTGGATCGGGACCTCGACTTTACGCGTGGATTTCGTCCCATGCCACGACACGTTTTAACCCTCATACCTAAAAATGAGCAAATTATACTCCATAATATGGCATTTTCATCAAAGTTTCAGTCAAAGCAGCTCCTGTGCTGGAGCCATTCACACAGAGTTGTGCCCTATATATGGAGGGAAGGGGGCGTGGCCGGAGCACTGCATGTATGTGGAGAGCAGGGTGAGAGTGTTAGCCAATCAGCTGTCAGCTTTAGAGGGTGTGGCTGCATCCAGGAGGAAAGTCAGAGAGAGAGAGAGAGAAATAGGAGCAAAGTAATGTCACATGTATAGGTGTACAGGAGTGGGAGTATATTAGCCAATCAGCTGTCAGTATTAGAGGGTGTGGCTGTTGTGACATATGTGAGTACTTATACATAAATACATATACACTATGCATATGTCAAGTACTACAGACCAGAGCCTTACGGCTCTGGTCTGTAGTACTTGACATATGTGTGAGTATTTATTTATACACCCTCTACATATGTCAAATACTTAGACCAGAGCCTACGGCTCTGGTCTAAGTATTTGTGTGTATTAGTACTTATACATGTATACATATATACTTTGCCACCTCTTAGTACTCACAGTAACTCACAGTACAGGGTATGTTGATCTGTTTGCCTGTCAATCATGTTAAAGCACCTCCCCCACTGTTATAGTTCTGTTAATTGTCTGCACCTGTTAGTCAAAGCTGCACCGTTGCTAGGCAACGACCCCTCCCTTACACACTCACAGACACGCTGCAGTCTGTGTCACACAGAAACACTGGCTTTTAAGCAAAATCTTACCTCCGAACTACTGCCATTTGTGAGAGAACCGTAAATAGTAGCTCAAAACCAAAATGATTGTGAGTGGCAGGAGGCTTTGAGGAACTCGTAGATGTATTCATTTCCCCTGTAGGGTCAAAAATGGCCGAGATTGGGCAGTTTTAAAAACACTAAAATTAGGCGAACATAAGATTTTCTTTGATCCAAATTAACATGGAAGTGAAAGGAGGCTGAGACCAGACATCCCCCCAAACTACTGAGTCTCATTTAAATTTTAAATTAGCTGGATCTTCCAAACCTGGTTTATATTGTTCCTAGGTAGTATGACTACATTTCTGGAAAGTTTCATTTACTTGCTGTTTATGGTTTCTCATATTTTGCCATTTTCATCAAAGTTTCAGTGAAAGCTTCTCCTCTCCTGCATCTTCACAGAACAGTGTTCCAAATAAGGAGTTGCAGGGGGCGTGGCTAATTCCCCCATCAGGGAGTCTGAGTTCTGAAAAAATCCAAAAGTGAGGAAAAGAAAACTAAAATTGCAATATCTCCCAAACCGTACATCTGATTTCAAAAATTCTTAATGTGGCGACTTCTGCTCATGTCACTGATTCTCACAATATGTCATATGTTGGGGAATATTTAATTTTATTTTTACATTTTCGGCTATCGTAACTACCCGGGCGTGAGTAAAAAAAACTACAAGAGATACAAAAATTATTTTTACAACTTTTATGTTTCTCAGTTAGCTCTATCCATTGGTACTATTTTTACATCTCTGCAACAAAAGGTTTTGGAGGAGTAAATTTTTTACGATTTCCAAACAAGTCCAGATTGCGAACTTTCTGTAGGAGATAGACCATAAGTACCAGCGTATGAATTTTTCGGACGGTTACAAGGAAACTTTTGGCGTTGGTTTCATGTCTCTAGGCCAAGCGGTTCAGGTTTTAGATTTGGAAGCTTTTACTTTGAAAGGCAGATTGTGAACTTCCTGTCCAAGATAGATGGGTGGTATCAGCGTATGAAATGTCGGGCTGGATGAGACGCACGCTGGCGCGTGCGTCTCATCTTTCTGCGACATTCCTAAGGCTTGTTTGGGCCATTTTAGTGATTTTTCCGGAATTTTCCGTGCGTTCTTTTCTCAATAAAATTAATATTATGGGATGGAATCACATTTTTTCTTCATATTTAATGAAATTTGGTAGGCCCTGACGGGCCTACCAAATTTCATTTAATTGCGAGCATGTTAAGGGTGTCATCTTCCAGTCTAAAGAGGCATAGAGCAGGAAAAGCGTTTTTGCCCAAAAATGTCGAAAAAACGCAAATATCTATTGCGATATCTCCCAAACCGTACGTCAAATTCAAAATGTTTTGCGCTAGTTCACACCGGTTCAGTGTCCTGATCGTCACGATATATGACATGTTGGGAGAAACTCAAATTTTAATTTTGAGTGTCGGCGGTCGCAAACTTCAGGGCGCGGAACGCAAAAACTACACGAGTTTTTAAAAAGCTATATACAACTTTTTGGATTCACCAGTTCCTCTTTAATTTGGTACCATTTTTAGGTCTCTGCGACAAACGCCCTATGAGGAGATAATTTTGGAGCGTTTCCATTCACGCTAGCAGAACGCGACCTGCGGTCGCGTTCTGCTAGCTCTAAATGTACTTTTTGCCTCAAGCAATGTCGGCCGCAACTTTTGCTGTTTTTTTCGTGTCTTTAAGGCGAACCGCTGAAAAGTTATTAACGTTCCAATTTTTTTTCTTTTTTGGTTGCTAGTTCGAAAATTCTGGGATGTCGGGAGAATTTTTTTTCATTTTATCAAATTTTTCACCAGACTTGAGATGCGTGCCGAGATAGCTGAGTTTTCGTGCACGTTTAGGGGGTCAAAATCCACGTCGTTGACACGGAGGAAAATAATAATAATTAAAGCTGCAAGCAGCATTGGATCGGGACCTCGACTTTACGCGTGGATTTCGTCCCATGCCATAACACGTTATAACCCTCATATCTAAAAATGAGCAAATTATACTCCATAATATGGCATTTTCATCAAAGTTTCAGTCAAAGCAGCTCCTGTGCTGGAGCCATTCACACAGAGTTGTGCCAAATATGGGCAGGAAAGGGGCGTGGCCGGAGCACTGCATGTATGTGTAGAGCAGGGTGAGAGTGTTAGCCAATCAGCTGTCAGCTTTAGAGGGTGTGGCTGTATCCAGGCAGAAAGTCAGAGAGAGAGAGAAATAGGAGCAAAGTAATGTCACATGTATAGGTGTACAGGAGTGGGAGCATATTAGCCAATCAGCTCTCAGTATTAGAGGGTGTGGCTGTTGCTGGGCAGAAAACAGAGTGAGAGAGGGACATAAGGAGCAAAGTATATGTCACACACACTGTGTATATAAACATACATACACTCTGTGTACATGACATACACTGTGTATATGCCATGTGTGTAGGTCATTCCATGTATATGTGTGTATATAGGTTTGTGTATGTGCCCTGTGTCTGTATGAGATAATTTGCCTGTCAATCATGTTAAAGCTCCTCCCACAGTCTGTTCAACTTCTCTTCATTGTCTGCACCTGTTAATGAAAGCTGCTCCGTTGCCCTGGTAACGGCCCCCACCTTTTTCCTCCTACATGAACGCACGCTGCAAAAGAGCCTCTCCCCCTGGACCCTGGCTTTCAAGCCTAATCTTACCTCCGAACTACTGCCATTTGTGAGAGAACCGTAAACGCTAGCTGAAAAGTAAAATGATTGTGAGTGGCAGGAGGCTTTGAGGAACAAGTAGATGTATTCATTTCCCCTGTAGGGTAAAAAATGGCCGAGATTGGGCAGTTTTAACAACACTAAAACCAGGCCAAGTAGAGAATTTCTTTGATCCAAATTAACATGGGAGTGAATGGAGGCTGAGACCAGACATCCCCCCAAACTACTGAGTCTCATTTAAATTTTAAATTAGCTGGATCTTCCAAACCTGGTTTATATTGTTCCTAGGTAGTATGACTACATTTCTGGAAAGTTTCATTCACTTGCTGTTTATGGTTTCTCATATTTTGCCATTTTCATCAAAGTTTCAGTCAAAGCTTCTCCTCTCCTGCACCTTCACAGAACAGTGTTCCAAATAAGGAGTTGCAGGGGGCGTGGCTAATTCCCCCATCAGGGAGTCTGAGTTCTGAAAAAATCCAAAAGTGAGGAAAAGAAAACTAAAATTGTAATATCTCCCAAACCGTACATCTGATTTCGAAAATTCTTAGTGTGGCGACTTCTGCTCATGTCACTGATTCTCACAATATGTCATATGTTGGGGAATATTTAATTTTATTTTTAAATTTTCGGCTATCGCAACTAACCGGGCCTGAGAAAAAAAAACTACAAGAGATACAAAAATGATTTTTACAACTTTTATGTTTCTCAGTTAGCTCTATCCATTGGTACTATTTTTATATCTCTGCAACTTAAGGCTTCCGAGGAATAAATTTTTTACGATTTCCAAACAAGTCCAGATTGCGAACTTTCTGTAGGAGATAGACCATAAGTACCAGCGTATGAATGTTTTGGACGGTTACAAGGAAACTTTTGGCGTTGGTTTCATGTCTCTAAGCAAAGCGGTTCAGGTTTTAGATTTGGAAGCTTTTACTTTGAAAGGCAGATTGTGAACTTCCTGTCCAAGATAGATGGGTGGTATCAGCATATGAAATGTCGAGCTGGATGAGACGCACGCTTGCGCGTGCGTCTCATCTTTCTGCGACATTCCTAAGGCTCGTTTGGGCCATTTTAGTGATTTTTCCGGAATTTTCCGTGCGTTCTTTTCTCAATAAAATTAATATTATGGGATGGAATCACATTTTTTCTTCATATTTAATGAAATTTGGCAGGCCCTGACGGGCCTGCCAAATTTCATTTAATTGCGAGCATGTTAAGGGGGTCATCTGCCAGTCTAAAGAGGCGTAGAGCCGAAAAGGCGTTTTTGCCCAAAAATGTTGAAAAAACGCAAATATCTATTGCGATATCTCCCAAACCGTACGTCAAATTCAAAATGTTTTGCACTAGTTCACACCGGTTCAGTGTCCTGATCGTCACGATATATGACATGTTGGGAGAAACTCAAATTTTAATTTTGAGTGTCGGCGGTCGCAAACTTCAGGGCGCGGAACGCAAAAACTACACGAGTTTTTAAAAAGTTATATACAACTTTTTGGATGCTCCCATTCCTCTTTAATTTGGTACCATTTTTAGGTCTCTGCGACTAACGCCCTATGAGGAGATAATTTTTGAGCGTTTCCATTCACGCTAGCAGATCGCGACCTTCGGTCGCGATCTGCTAGCTCTAAATGTATTTTTTGCCTCAAGTAATGTCGGCCGCAACTTTTGCTGTTTTTTTTGTGTCTTAAAGGCGAACCTCTGAAAAGTTATTAACGTTCCAATTTTTCCTATTTTTTGGTTGCTAGTTCGAAAATTATGGGATGTCGGGAGAATTTTTTTTCATTTTATCAAATTTTTCACCAGACTTGAGATGCGTGCCGAGATAGCTGAGTTTTCGTGCACGTTTAGGGGGTCAAATTAAAGCTCAAAGAGGCGTCGAGAGAAAAAAAATAATAATAATAATAAAGAAAAAACGAACGAAATACAATAGGGACTCGGCCCGCAGGGCCGAGTCCCTATGCGTTGCACACATAGTGTGCAAATGCATAGGGCCTCGACCCTGCGTGCTCGGTCCCTAATAATAATAATAATAGCTTAAGGGGGGGGGGCAACTAATTATTACAGTTTTCTTTTTGCTCCTTTCAACTTCCACAACACATTAGTAGCAAACAGTCAAACATTTTCCACGAGCTCTGCACGAGTTTATATAAAATTAAAAAAACACCTGAATTGATTCATCAATTTAAAAAAATAAATAAAAATAGTCTCGGTCATGTGACTTTTTACTGGTGCATCACCCAGAAGTGCCCTGATTAAAAATGTTAATCCTTTTACAGCACCATTTGTTTTGTTGGATGTAGTATTTATTTATTTTGGTATTTTAGTTTAGCATGTTTGCTATATTTTTTACTCCATATTTTTGTGTTTCTTAGCATCATTTTGTTTATTTTATGGGAAATTTGAGTAACACCCCCCCATGCAGAACAGTCGATCGACATAAGTGTCTTAATCATGATTAATTCAAAGGAATCCAAACCAAATCTGTGATTAATCTGATGAAACATTTGAATCCTTTTACAGCCCTATTAAAAACTAAGTCAAAATTAAAACATTAACTCAGATTCACATTAATCCATCATCATTATTAATCTGATTAAAATGTTAACACTGTATATATATATATATATATATATATATATAAATATATATATATATATATATATATATATATATATATATATATATATTATATATATATATATATATATATATATATATATATATATATATATATATATATATATAAAATCCAGGTTTTGTCAGTTTTTTAAAGACTCTGCAGACGAGCGACTGTTACCAAACCTAACAAATGCTCATCTGATCAATTTCTTTCCCCATTTGTGTTTTTGTTCAGATGAAATGAAGAGCAGAAAAATGCAGGTTTATTCCCTCATTTGCTTCTTCGCCGCTGAGCTTCCTCACTCTGCCTCAGACTCGCTGCAGCTTCACATGTCGAAAATGTCTAAGACCAAATGTCACAATCCACCCAAAGACCAACATTTGTCCTAAATCAGCGCTCACTGCAGAGTAGAATCACCAGTGTTAATATAAGGTCATTTCAACACTACGGTCCCCATCTACAGAGTGTCAAATGTACACTGAACCTAGAGTTACATTTCTAGAGTCAACTTTACAGTAATGACATTTTTCAGATGAATGTGTTTGTCATCATGACTGACTCCACTCCTCTCGTTTGACTCCGCCCCTTTACTCTGGTGCACCCACACTGACTCCACCCCTCTCGTTTGACTCCGCCCCTTTACTCTGGTGCACCCACAGTGACTTACCCCCGACAGTGTCCTGTGAGCCCAGTTCTGGTCCGGTTTTGGTCAAAGCCAAAGTAGTAGTGGATGTACGACAGTGAGCAGATGCTCAAAGGTTCAGTGGCAGCACGATTAAGAAGAGTTAGTGGATTATAACATATATGAAGAAAGAAGAGGCCCAACCCTAACCCTGTTAAACAGGTGATGTGTGATGTCTGTCAGAGGTCTCTTATTGTTAGAGTCTGAAGACAGAAAAGGTTTGTGTCTTTATTTTTTGGTTTGGGGTTAGAGGGGGTTCTGGGTCAATGTAATTAGTTTTAGGTTTTTTTGGAATTTAAGTTTGTAATGAAAATATGACATAATAAAGGATTCCCCCCTCTCTCTCTCCTCTTCCTCTCTTTCTCTCTCCTCTTCATCTCTCTCTCTCTCTCTCCTCTTCCTCTCTTTCTCTCTCCTCTTCATCTCTCTCTCTCTCTCTCCTCTTCCTCTCTCTCTCTCTCCTCTTCCTCTCTCTCCTCTTCCTCTCTCTCTCTTTCTCCTCTTCCTCTCTTTCTCTCTCCTCTTCATCTCTCTCTCCTCTTCCTCTCTCTCTCTCTCTCCTCTTCCTCTCTCTCTCTCTCCTCTTCCTCTCTCTCCTCTTCCTCTCTCTCTCTCTCCTCTTCCTCTCTCTCCTTTTCCTCTCTCTCTCTCTCCTCTTCCTCTCTCTCTCTCCTCTGCCTCTCTCTCTCTCCTCTTCCTCTCTCTCTCTCCTCTTCCTCTCTCTCTTCTCTTCCTCTCTCTCTCTCTCCTCTGCCTCTCTCTCTCTCCTCTTCCTCTCTCTCTCTCTCCTCTTCCTCTCTCTCTTCTCTTCCTCTCTGTCTCTCTCCTCTTCCTCTCTCTCTCTCTCTCTCTCCTCTTCCTCTCTCTCTCTCTCTCTCCTCTCTCTCTCTCTCTCCTCTTCCTCTCTCTCTCTCTCCTCTTCCTCTCTCTCTTCTCTTCCTCTCTGTCTCTCTCCTCTTCCTCTCTCTCTCTCTCTCTCTCCTCTTCCTCTCTCTCTCTCTCTCTCCTCTCTCTGTCTCTCTCCTCTTCCTCTCTCTCTCTCTCTCCTCTTCCTCTTTTATTCCCTCCTAAATGCTTCCGTCACTTGTGTCGCTGGAGGACAAGGAGAATGTAACGTTTTCTCTGGATCAAAAATTTACGAGCAATTAAAAGCGGCGGGTGCACGGCATCCATCAGGCTGGCATGCCGCTGCCAGGCCGGCGGACGCCCAGGCGCCGTAAACCACAGGCGATATACTTTTATATCTATTTTCCTTCCAAAGAGGGAAGGTTATGACAAAATCATGTTTTACCGTCCATGCTTTCCACTGGCTTGGAGACGTCTTTACTGAACAGACGAGTGGAGGTCAGAGGAGCAGAGGTCCAGGTCCATGCACCGCAAAAATATATACAAGTGAACTAAGTGGGTGTTTTAAAAACTATTAAATGATTAAGGCTGAATCCCATTTCATCCCTTAGCCCCCCCCCCCCCCATTTTGTGTATCCATGTGTAAGGGCAGGGTCCGATTGATAAAAAAAACAGGGGGGGGGGGGTCAAATTTTTTTTCCCACAGAAAAAAGCTTGTGGTGGATGTTCTGACCCTCATTCCAGATTCTAATCATATTATAAACTAACCAGGGTTCCCTCAGCACCAGATCCCTGTCCGAGGGGCGGGCATGGGAAATGTGGCGTACGGAAGACCGCTTGCCTGGTTGTAGTCACGCCGCGGTTTGGTCTACTCAGAGTCGGTTGTCAGTGAATGCAGCAGCGGGTGTTAAACTCCATCTGAGGAGAATTAGTGACACCAGAAGGAAAGATAAAAAGAACTTTGAAGAGAGAGTTCACCGTTAAAAGATAAACGGGTCGAGTCCAAACAGTCTGAGGGATTCAATCTCAGCAGGTCTGAGTCATCAGCTGCTGGGAGGATCCCCTTATGGGACCTCCCCCCGGGTCTGGCTTGTGCTCCTTCCAGTTTGTGCCGCGGCCGGCTCTCGGTCGACCATGAAGGGTCTGGGGGCGAAGGTGTCTTGCTGTTCTTGCCGCGAACTTTACAGCGCCCTCCGCCTGGACTTCACCACTTCTGGGACTCACTGCGCCTTTTCTCCCTCAACGTGTTGCCAGGGCGTGGACCGGCCCACGTACAACAGGTGCCAGGGGTCAACTGCGATGTCGGCAACTCAGCCGACCCATCTGGAAACACAGGAGTCTAATGCACATGTGAGTCAGAGGGTCTCTCAGAAACCCCACGGGGCCTGGGCACATGTGGGCAGAAAAATCCCTAATGGGCGTGATGTCCAAAACCAGTGGGGGGTGTGTGTGACCCCCCCCCCCATCTCCCTCAGCAAATTGCACCCAGGGTAGGGGTGCGTCAGTTCAGGTTAAGGCCGAGGGGTAGGGGGTAGGGGGTAGGGGGTAGGGGGTAGGGGGAAGGGGTATATTTTCCAGAGGCAGACTCCAAACCGAGGGGTACAAGAAATTTCCCAGAATACAATGCGAATCATTTTAAAAATGGCGGCATCTATGAAAGAAGTACACAAATGTAGTATTTGTTTTTAAGTTGTGTTAACTGCTGTATAAAGTTTGATATTGTCACAATGTGGAACGGTCCCTTCTGCATAAAATGCACATGAAAAAAAATCACTGTTTACATAAACATGGAGTAATCGGTCGATGCATAGCTACTATATATAGATATTATTAAAAATCTGTTTATATCCAGGAGAACGACACAAGTACAGCAGCAGACATGTTAGTTTAGTTGTGGTTAAAGCTGTGGTTTTTAGTTCCGTAACAACTGGTGGAGTGAACTGATGATGGAGGTGAGTGATGACGGGGTGTCCCAGTTCAAGCCCTACCCCTTATAGAGACGTTTGAAGGGGTAAGGGGTAGCGGTAAGAACTAGAAATGGGATTGGGCCTAAAATGTTTAACCAGATTAATCACTGACTTGGTTTGGATTCATTTGGATGAATCTAAATTAAAACACCTTATGTCGGTCAATTGTTCCGTCCGTCTTTTACTCAAATTTCACAAAAAATACACAAAATTAACAAAGAGGCATAACAGATGTCCTACTACCTGCACAGACGGGTGCATCCCTCCTCTGTTTCATCTGTTTTCCTCTCATGGGTGTAAGTGGGAATGAGGGAGGAGAAAGGGCGTGTGGTCGATATAACAGCTGATTCAGATCCTCCATTAGCTCCTCTTTCTTAAATGTTCATCCAGACGCACGCCGTGACAGCGGCTGACTGGGTCTGTGTGGGTTTTGTCTAAACTGGGTTTTGATTTCACTGAGGGGTCTTCATGGTTCTTAAGTTTTGTTGTTTTAGTTTTGGGTTTGGAGATGAACGGTGGTTCTATTTTCAGGTTTAATTTCATAAACCCAGAACACGCAAACTCCCACCAGTTTCTGTCCCGCTCCCACCGACAGCCCAAGAGTGGAGGCAGATGACGTACCCACTCCACTCTGTAAACGTTCAGAATAATGACATATATTCACTTTCAGTAAACGTTCTTCTAACTGCAATGTATTCAGTTGCTGTAACATGTTGTTCTTTTTAAGTAGCTACTTCCAACTAATATTTATTTTATTAAAGGGAACTATTGTGGATATAAGTGAACAGAACTGAATGACATATGAGGCACAAATGAGTGAACGAATTTGTAGCTGCTGTTATTTCTATTGTTTCAAATAAGCATAATTAAAAAAAAACTTAATTCTACACCTAATGAAATTAACTGATTATTTGGGTTTGAGCTTGGTGCACTGTCTAAAGCAGGGGTTCTCAAACTTATTTGGCCCAGGTCCCCCTTGGAGGGGTGAAATTTTTCCATGTCCCCCCTCATCCTCGCGATACTGAAAATGATAAAAAACCACTTCAACAATGATTATTATGAAACAATGATAACCTTTTTTAATAGTGCTTTTGTGCAAACCAGCCACATTTTCAGGTATTATAATATAAATGAACACTTCAGAAACAACAATTTTAAATAATTTTAAAATAATAAACGGAACAAAAGACACACAAAACCATGTGTGTGTGTGTGACAGACAGACAGACAGACAGACAGACAGACAGACAGAGACATTTTGGTCTCCCATCATTGTTCTCAATGAAGCCAAACTCAATATAACTATCAATGTACTTTCTCTTTTTAGGGTTAGGGCGTTTGTTTTTGTCATTGTCATTTTCATTGTCATTTCTTTTACCACTTCTTGAGGAACTTGGCGGACACAAAAATCAATCCATGTTCGCTGCAGGGTGGCTAAAAATAGCCTGTGACTCGCTCCGTCTCAATTTAGTCAAGCTGGCGTCAAACAGCGCTGTTACTTCCGCCCACTCGCTACAAAATAAAACTTCCGCATTTCAAAATAAAACAGCAAAAAAAACAAAAAACAAAACAAAGCCGTGAATAATTTCGCGTACCCCCTGGACATGCGGCACGTCCCCCTAGGGGTCCGTGGACCCCAGTTTGAGAACTGTGGCTCCACACTACCAAACTGCTCTGCGTCGACCGTAAACTAGCATTGCGCAGCCTCCACCAGCTTGTGCCCAGAAACTAGAGCCAAAAAAAGTCTAAATCATGAGATAAAAAGTCAAATTTTACTTACATTTGACAAGTGGGGACCTGAAATTTGGTCCCCTTGGTGTAACTGTATAAACAGATCAATGTCCTCATAAAGATAGGAATACAAGCACACACACTATGATGCATTACTACACACTTCTACACACACACACACACACGCTCATCGCTCAGCGCAGTCGCTCTTTCACTTTTTCTGGCTCGCTGCGACAGCCTCAGACTCATTTGCATCCTTAATTGTGTTGTAATGTACTTTTAATTTGAAAATGGAGGCAATTAATTATTTTGATATGGAACAAAATGCCGCAAATGTAAACATTCTAATAGTTCTGTGTGAACGGAACATCATTTTTCAAAAGAGGGATTGAATCTTATCTCATTTTTTAACGCCACAGCAGATGCTTTTTTTTCTTTTTCTTATGATAGTGTTTTTTTCTTTTTTTCTTTTGAGCTGATGAATTCTCCTTGATTCTCACTTTGTGTTTGTGCAGTCGTCTTTGATCTGCTCCTCTGCTCTTCTTTTAAAATGTGTGGATCATTAGTGTCGTTTCAGAACAGGTCAAATTCAACACGTTTGGACGTTTTTACCGTCTTTTCTATTTACGCCTCAAACGCTTCGACAGTGAAGGCACCACCGGCTGCTGTTTCTGAACCACAATTCAACTGTAAACTATCAGGAAGTTCAACTGCAGACTGAACTAGTATTCACAGAATGACCCCGCCCCTATTTTGTGTCAATCTCCAGTTTCTATGACAACCTGTTCTTGAATTAGAGCCAATAATGTGATTTTGACCTTTCTGCTACATGCGCCCTTGACCTTTGACCTTTTGCAATAATGCTAATTTGGTTATATGTATATATGTGTCAGTGTGTGTAATATTATGATAATATATCCAGTATTGATTAAGTTATAGCGTGATATGTTTATGTTTGACACAAAGGTCCCTGCTGAAAGCCCGGGACACTGCCTACAGATCTGGAGACAGGCTGGCTTATAGCAGGGCCCGAGCAGAGCTGAAGAAAGGCATCCAACAGGCCAAGCTCCGGTACAAGGACAAAGTTGAAGATCACTTCAACAACAACAACCCCCGGAACATGTGGAAAGGCATCAGGACCTTGACGGACTACAGGACCAACACCCAGCTCGTCAGCCACGACTCTACCCTGCCTGACACTCTAAACAGCTTCTTTGCTCACTTCGACACATCAGGCAGCAGAGAAGATACACACCTACCCCGGCTGGAGGAGCAGCACCAGCCCCTCGTCCTGCAGCAACACCAGGTGTCATCAACACCCGCAAAGCTGCGGGACCGGACAAGGTGTCAGGCCGGATGCTGAGAACATGTGCTGACCAGCTGGCAGGAGTGTTCCTGGACATCTTCAACCTGTCCCTGCAGCTGTCCATGGTTCCTGAGTGTCTCAAGTCCTCCACCATCATACCGATACCCAAGAAGACATCCCCCACCTGCCTCAACGACTATAGGCCTGTTGCTCTGACCCCTGTAATTATGAAGTGCTTTGAGCGGATTCTTCTCAGGCACATCAGAAGCCTCATCCCCTCGGACCTGGACAGCCTTCAGTTTGCCTACAGAGGGAATCGGTCCACAGAGGATGCTGTCTCCATCACCCTGCACACGGCCCTCACACACCTCCAGCAGCCCAACACCTACGCCAGGATGCTGTTTGTAGACTTCAGCTCAGCCTTCAACACCATCATCCCAGACAAGCTGGTGCTGAAGCTACGCGCAGTGGGTCCGCCTGCATCACTGTGCCACTGGATCAGGGACTTTCTCACCAACAGGTCTCAGGTGGTGAGAATAGGGAACAAAACATCATCCCCTCTGGTACCCAGCACAGGCACGCCACAGGGCTGTGTGCTCAGCCCGGTCCTCTTCACCCTGTTCACCCACGACTGTGCTGCCATCCATCCCACCAACACAGTTGTGAAGTTCGTGGACGACACTACAGTAGTGGGTCTCATCTCAGATAACGAGACCCACTACAGAGAGGAGGTACACCAGCTCACACAATGGTGTTCAGCCAACAACCTGGTGCTGAACACAGGGAAGACCAAGGAGATGGTTGTGGACTTCAGGAGGTCCAGGAAGACTGATCACGCCCCCCTCCTCATGGACGGAGAAATGGTGGAGCGTGTGGACAACATAAAGTTCCTGGGTCTACACCTCACATCCGACCTCTCCTGGTCCCTGAATACCTGCCACCTGGTGAAGAAGGCCCAACAAAGGCTCTTCTTCCTCAGGAAACTGAAACGGGCTGGACTCTCCTCACGGTTGCTCGTGAACTTCTACAGGGCGACAATTGAAAGCATCCTCTGCCTCAGTGTGACCGTGTGGTATGGCAGATGCACGACATGACTCAATATATGCAGGCCGAGTCAAGAAGAGGGCAAGAGCCATCGCCATGGACCCCAGCCACCCGGGCCACAGACTGTTTGTACCGCTTCCATCAGGAAAGCGGTACAGGAACATCCGCACCACCACTAACAGACTAAAAGACAGTTTCTTCCCCAGAGCTGTCAAAGCTATCACCCCCCCCCCCCTTCCGCCGGCACTGCAGGACAATAGACTGAATCACTGCACACTGCACTTCGCCATCCACGCAACCGCACCTTAGTGTATATACGCATATGTACAACGTATATATACACATACAGACATGTATATTTTCCCTCGTATTTGCACATAATTCTATTTATCTCATTTTATTTATTTATTTTTATTTTATCTTATTTTATTTTGTTTTTATTGCATGCCAGTTGGTTTATCTTGTTTCATTTTGTTATCTTTACACGGGGGTTGCACTGAAAATTTCACTGACATGCAAATGCTCAGTGACAATAAAGACATCTTGAATCTTGAAACAGTGTTACACAAGTTAACTTACACATGTCACCTTTGACCTCCAGAGATCTCAAAAACGATTGGTCGTAGGTGATAACACCAATCATGAGAATTGTATACATCTTCATTCTGCATCGTTTGGTACCAATCTGAAAGTTCTGTGACCCTCTGTTCTGGAGTTATAACCCACAATGTGATTTTGACCTTTTAAGTAAATTGTGAACTTTGACCTTTACTCAAATGGATCATTGCATCTGATGTGCATTCACTATATGTATATGTCATGATGATATCTACAGTATTCATTGAGTTATAGCATGATATGTCTGTGGACACACACACACACACACACACACACACACACACACAGACACAGACACACACACAACTAATATTGGGTTAGATTAAAAACTACCAGGAAGTTCAGTACATCATGTCATTAAATGAGGAAAGGTTCATAGTAAACTAGAGGAGGAAGGAGCAGCGTCTCCTTTTCCAGATTCTACAGATGTCACTCCTCCTCCTTCACTGATAAACTCACATCACAATGATGCTCCTCTGTCACCCCAAACTCTTCCATCTCCCTCCCTCTCTCTCTCTCCTCCCTCTCTCTCTCCTCCTCCCTCCTTCTCTCCAGAGGCTGATGACATCACAGCCGTCCTGAAACCCGCCTATAAATTATGAGTGACAGTTCTTTGGACCAATAAAAGCAGCACCATATTTCATGGACAGTAAATCTGATTGCAGATTGCTGTGGCGTGTGGCGGCTGACATCTTTATTGTTCCCACGGTGACAGGAGCTGAAGGTGTTCAGTGGGGGGGGGGTCCCTTACAGCAGAGTTACTACAGTCTATATGGAGGTCAAACAGATGGGAACTCTGGCCCCGCCCACCTGCAAACACATACATACACTGTAAAAAAAACTATACAAGTGAACTTCAGTGATTTAGTGTCATTTCTATAGTTTATTTAAACATGTGATCAGATTAAAATCATTTCTATAGTTTATTTAAACATGTGATCAGATTAAAATCATCATCAGAACTGAGTAAAATCATCTTAAACGAAGAGAAAAAAAACAGTTTGAACAAAACAACTGTTCCATTGCATTGTGTTAACATTTTTTTTTTATCAGATTAGTCATGATAATGCTTTTATTTTGACAGTCTTCTATTCTATTCAGGTGTTTTAAATGAATACATTTCTAAATCAGATTAAACATGATAATGGATTAATCTGCGTTAATGTTTTTATTTTGACAGTTGTCATTAACAGAAAATGAAAAAGTCTTCTATTCCACACCGTCTCTTCTAAACCTTCCTGCATTATCAGAATCAGAATCAGAATCAAAATCAGAATCGTTTTTATTCGCCAGATACATTTGCACATACATGAAATTCTATTCCGGCAGGTGGTGTCACTCTCAGAATAGTAGAAATATAAAATATAAAATAGTATATACAAGAATAAAAATAAATAGTATTATACAAAAAGAGTGGTGCAAAGTACACGAGGTATCTTCAGTTTTGTTCAACATGGACCATCTCATTACCTGTATCACAGCTAATCTTGAATGTATCGTAACCAGCTCATTGATGCCAAGTGACCCGGTGCTGGTCCCACCGTCCGCCGGTCTGTCCTGGTGCATGCTACAAACTGTTCTTCATAATTAGCGTAGCCGCTAGCCTCTGATCAGGGCATTACCAACCCTCTGCCGCGGTCCCTAAATGGACATGTTTCAGCAGATGCCCGCTGGTGTGATCGGCATCATTATATTTTAATTAATCCATTCTTCTCACAGCAACACAGTAATTACAATCTATTTTATGACATGACACGCTGTGAAAAGATGGGAGGGAAGAGCAGAATGGGAATGGAGCTGCAGGAAGTAACAACCAGAAACGGAAGAAGATGGGAAAAGGGCAGCCGCTTACGAGGAAGGAAGTATCACGGAAAGATGTCGGAAGCATATGGACTTGGGAAGGGTGTATAACAAGTAGATGCTATTAAAACCTACCGTTGCAAATATGCAACATAGCAAAAAAAATTTATCTGTTGTATGTGCTATAGTAGGGGTTTTCAAATTGGGGGGGATAGTGAGCCTCCCCTAAAAGAACCAAAAAGTAATTCACAAAAAAGTCCAAACACAAAACAATGAAAAATGTGATCATTTGGACTTTTTATTTCATAAGTTAGAACGCGTTTATCTGATGATTTTGACTTTGACTTGATGGTGCACCTTAGAGTCCAGAAAATACGGTAATCAAAATTCATCCAATGAAACCCTTCGCTTAATCTGATGAAACATTATTTTTCCATTTGTATTTTAAAAGCCTGGTTTCTGGGTTTTCCTTCGTATGTTTGAGCAGAGCAGAGGTAAAAACAGCACTAGCGCTGTGACTGATTACCGATGTGTCATTGCCTGGCTGACATTGTAAAAGCGTTTATACGATGTCTGGAGGAAACCCCCCCCCCCATACAGGCAGAGGCTGGAGCTGGTGTGTGGGCATAAATCAGAGCAGGTCTGGACACTCAGACACGCTGTGGGTGTGATAATAACATTAGAGGATTACAATGACACTCCTCCCCAGACAAGATCACCTGCTTCAACTGTCATAAAACACGCTGCTGAGCCTTTTATATACGGTGTGTGCACGCAAAAGACACAGTTGCGCATGTCAAATATGACGCAGAACGAGCGGGAACATCACTCTGCTCCTGGGATCCACTGGAGAGAATCTGGAAATTTTGTTGTGAACTTTAGCCACACATTTCACCTTTGACCTTTGGAAGTGATCTGCACTACTGCAGTTAAACAACAGCTGCATAAATGTGCGGTACTACAACTGCACAATATTAAAAAAAAAAGTGGTATATAGTATATATACATGAATAATATTGCGATATGAAGAACGTCCTCAGTAGTAAATAACAGCTGTGTGGTGTCGACACAAACGCTCAAACAGATTAGCGGTCGACACTGAACATACGTTTAACTGTCATCCTTCTGTAACTGAAATAATTAGATACAATTAAAAATAAATAAACATTTAAAAAATAAATAAAATAATTGAATGAATGAATAATCAAGACAAATAAATACATACAAATAAATTAATTTATACTATATATATATATATATATATATATATATATATATATATATATATATATATATATATATATATCAAGGTGTGCTTGACCCGGGCTAACACTGGTAGCCAGTGCAACTGGATAAAGAGAGGAGTAACATGGACGTCTTTGGGTTGAGTGGATGCCAGAGGTGCAGCAGCGTTCTGCAGCATCTGCAGCGGTTGTCTAGCACAGGCTGGTAGAGCAGCCAGGAGGGAGGAGCAGTGATGCAGACACACGACCATGTTGGGTTAGGGTTAGGGTGTGATTTTCTGTTTGTTGTACAGCACTAATGAACAGGTCCAAGACATTGATACAATGTGGTTGAAAAGTGACAGATGGTCATTGATCATGACAACAAGGTTTTTGGCCACTTTGTTAGGGGTCATAGTGATAGAGTTCATCCTCAGGTTGATGTTGTGACAAATTGATTCTTTAGCTGGAATCACTAATAGTTCA
>CM035798.1:54966956-55019456 GCA_020466265.1 Siphamia tubifer | reverse complement strand
CCCAAGGACTGACCCTTGAGGAATGCCATAATTAACTCTGGAGGACTGCGATGATTGTTGATTAACATTAACAAATTGGTATGGATCAGATAAATATGATTTAAAGCAGCAGAGGGCTGCTCCTCTAATACCTATATCACATTCTAATCTGTGCACTAAGATACTGTGGTCAATGGTGTCAAAGGCTGCACTAAGGTCTAATAACACCAGGACCCATATTAATCCCATGTCAGCGGCTAATAATAAGTCATTAGTAACTTTAACTAACGCTGTTTCAGTGCTATGATGGGCACGAAAGCCAGACTGAAACTGTTCAAATAAACTATTATCCTGCAGGAATTGGCACAGCTGTTTAACTATTACTCGTTCTAAAACCTTTGACAGGAAGGGCAAATTGGATATAGGCCTATAATATCCAATATTTTAAAGAAAAAATATATTCTATGTATCACAAAGCTTCCTGTTTATAACCTGCACTATAATGATAGAGTTTGTACAGTGGAATGACTGATGAAGGATGAGGTTTTTTTGTAACAGACGACAGAAAATTATGACCAGACACCGTTGATGCGGTCAACCATGGGTCAAAGGGACGTTAACGCCCCTCGTACAGACTGTCAGTACTTTGACCACCTGTGAAGAAACAGCATGGAGGAGTGTTTTAATGGAGCACACTGTCAGGGATGCACAGGAAAAGCATATAGTGTATTAATGTTAAGGTTTATAGCTACATAAAGTCATGCTTGTGCTGTAGCTTTTACTGCACGTCCTCCAGACATAAAAGAACATGTTTAAGTCAAGCTTACACTTTTAATAATGGTTTCACTGAGGGAAGAAAAAAAAAACCTGTGAATTCAAACAAAGAATATTTGAGACTGTAACAAAAGAGCCTAGAGAGAGAGTGGAATGTAGAGGAAAAAATAAAAAAGTCTTCTTTTTAATCCCAGGCAGGGGAATTCTAATAGAGCGGACTCAAGTGTCATGTCAAGCAATATACTAATGGAATCCAATTAAGACCTTTAAACTGCACCGAGAGCTGGAGGATATTAGCTCAGTTTTCTATAACAAAAGACCAAAGGGTCGTCAACGAGGGCTTTTTCGGGATATAAAAAGCATAAAGGAAATTGGGTTTTGCTGCTTTATCCACTCATTATTGTTCCCGAAGAAAATGACTTGAATGAAGTAGAAGAAAATGTGCGGGCCACACGTTCTGAGCAGCTTTTACCAACATGCCTCCAGTGTCTGTGCATAGAAAGGCTTTCCAGTCCACTCAAACACACCCCAGGTAATTATAGTTATGTAACACCGTTAGAGTTAATTTACTCCCATTACTAATGACATCACCATAATCTATCATACGTATCTACTCAGCTGCATGTAAAGGTGCAGCAGTAAATGTACATATAATGGACGACTGCATCAATATTGACTTTTCCATTGACCTTTCAATTATGTAAAAAATAATTTACCTAATGGAAGAATGAGAATTTTGACAAAATACACATTATTCACGACAAAAAGGGTGGTTTTTCAGGTGTAATACAAATGGTATATTATTGAAAAAAGCTGTGTGGTGTCGACACAAACGCTGAAATCGTTTAGTGGTCGACACTGAACATACGTTTTCACTGTCATCATTCTGTACCAAATAAAAAGACAAAATTATGAGATAAAAGTCAAAATCATAAAATGAAAAGTAAAAATCATGATATAAAATATCAAAAATAAGCACAAGCAGAAAATCATAAGTAGACCCTTCATTATTATTTTGCTGTTGTGGGTTAGATATCAACGAATATACAAAACAAAACGCAGATATAATATACATATGTGTATATATATATATATATATATATATATATATATATATATATGAATTATTCAATTTATTTGAACATAAAAAAACAATAATAATGAAAAAGAAAACACACAAAAAACAACCAAGCATATATATATATATATATATATATATATATATATATATATACACAGTGGTTCCTGTAGGATTTTTTTCTACAGCGGGGGCAGGTGTGCTGGGGAGTCGTGACGGCGTAAACAAATGACACTTCACCGCAGATTTTATTTCTAGAACTGATTTATTAGACTTTTAACAAACAAATGGTATAATGAAAAAGAAACATAATTCAAACAAAATGTTAATAATAATAATAATAATAATGATAATGATAATGATAATGATAATGATAATGATAATAATGATAATAATAATAATAATAATAATGATAATGATAATGATAATGATAATGATAATGATAATAATGATAATGATAATGATAATAATAATAATAATAATAATAATAATAATAATAATAATAATAATAATAATAAATATGTCAGTGGTCAAGTTTACACCAGATCGTTCTTGGGTTTTTGTAGAACAGTTCTGAGGTTGTTTGGTCAAATTCTTCCAGGCCTGGTCCATTGATACCGAGTAGCATCCAGAACATTCCTATAGGGACAGGGTATCAGTGAATTAGTTTGAATTAAGATAAATATTGTCAAGTAGATGTATTATATAAAGTAATGATGAAAACAGTTCAACACTCACCATTGTCTATGAAGGAAATCTGATGTTTATTCACCCAGTTATGGTCCCAGCCTGACCTTTGACCTCTTCTTCCATCACTCCTCCCTGACTAACGTTACTTGTCTTATATAATTACATAAAACATTAACGTTAGATAATTTATACTCGCATTTAATTCCAAATGTGAACATAAATTATGATAAACTATGACTTAGTAAAGGTTAATGATACCTGTCTAGGCTCATCCTCAATGTTTTTATCTTTTTTTCTGAAATACTTCCATAAACTCATCTGGAGTTAGCATTAGCTCATGTAGATATTAGCTTAATGCTATATTTTAAATTAGCTTAGTTGGTACTGTGCACAATTAAGTTAAGCTGTTATGTTACGTAACATTTTCTGGCTGTTAATATTTGGTGAATATTTATTTAACTTTTAAAAATTATCAGTTATCTCAAAGTACCGGGATAAGTCGACCTTGTCGTTGCTTGAATCGCAAAGGTACACTCTGACTGTCTGATCAGCTGGTCTGTCACTTGCCAGATGCGCTCTCTCAAACAGTATTTGATTCAAGATATTAATCTGTAGTTCGGGATACTTTTGTTTGGATGTGGTGATGTATTTACAACAAACATAAAATTTGTAGAAATTTGAAGAAGCGGCCGAACGACACGACTAAATTAATGTAGCGGAAACATATATATATATATATATATATATATATATATATATATATATTCTGTCCATGTATTGGTTAAAAAAACAAAACAAAACAAAAAAAAAACAACAAGGCAGAACAAAAGGAGAGAAGCTTTCATTAGTGGCATAAAACAAAACCCCGGCAAGCAGCGAGAGCACGCGGCTAAAACAACATGATAGGAATAATACTAGTAACGCTAATAATAGACGGATAGAATGAAACAAAACACGACGCACAAACAATTATTTTAAGCTTTGATTTCAAAGGGGTAGGAGCGTATGTGTGGGAATAGGCTTTGTACTTTTGAACTGTTGCTGCTCGCTGCATGTGTTGTGTTTTCTATATTAGCAGCAGTAGCAGCGTGATTCTGTTGTCTGCACCTCCTCCTCCACCACCACCGCCTCCACCACCGCCTCCACCACCTCCTCCACCTCCTCCTCCACCACCGCCTCCTCCACCTCCTCCTCCACCACCGCTGCCGCCTCCTCCGCCGCCTCCTCCGCCGCCTCCTCCGCCGCCTCCTCCGCCGCCTCCTCCGCCGCCTCCTCCGCCGCCTCCTCCGCCGCCTCCTCCGCCGCCGCCTCCTCCGCCGCCGCCTCCTCCGCCGCCTCCTCCGCCGCCTCCTCCGCCGCCTCCTCCGCCGCCGCCTCCGCCGCCGCCTCCTCCACCGCCGCCTCCTCCACCGCCGCCTCCTCCACCGCCGCCTCCTCCTCCGCCGCCTCCTCCACCGCCGCCTCCTCCACCGCCGCCTCCTCCACCGCCGCCTCCTCCACCGCCGCCTCCTCCACCGCCGCCTCCTCCACCGCCTCCTCCTCCACCGCCGCCGCCGCCTCCGCCGCCGCCTCCGCCGCCGCCTCCGCCGCCGCCTCCGCCGCCGCCTCCGCCGCCGCCTCCGCCGCCGCCTCCGCCGCCGCCTCCGCCGCCTCCGCCTCCGCCGCCGCCCTCCGCCGCCGCCTCCGCCGCCTCCTCCTCCACCGCCGCCTCCTCCTCCACCGCCGCCTCCTCCACCGCCGCCTCCTCCACCGCCGCCTCCTCCACCGCCGCCTCCTCCACCGCCGCCTCCTCCACCGCCGCCGCCTCCTCCACCGCCGCCGCCTCCTCCACCGCCGCCTCCTCCTCCACCGCCGCCTCCTCCTCCACCTCCGCCTCCTCCTCCACCGCCGCCTCCTCCTCCACCACCGCCTCCTCCACCGCCTCCTCCACCGCCTCCTCCTCCACCGCCTCCTCCTCCACCGCCTCCTCCTCCACCGCCTCCTCCTCCTCCACCGCCTCCTCCACCGCCTCCTCCTCCACCGCCTCCTCCTCCACCGCCTCCACCTCCTCCACCACCTCCTCCACCTCCTCCTCCACCACCGCTGCATCCACCACCGCCGCCTCCACCGCCGCCTCCTCCACCACCACCTCCTCCATCACCCCTCTGGTGGAATCAGAGAAAGCCCTGCGGCCCTGGCTGGTTTGCATAAAGCAAACAAAATTAAATTTGCTTTGCTAAATCAAAGCATGTATGGTATTCTGAGCCGCTCTCTCTGGGACAAATTACTTCAAACGGCCTCCTTTGTATCATAACAGAATAAAAATAAATAAATAAATCAAAAATCAGCCCAATCAGCGGCTCTCCAAAACCCTCGACTCGGGAATTAATTATTGAACTGAGGGCTTTTCTCTCTCTCTCTCTCTCTCTCTCTCTCTCTCTCTCTCTCTCTCTCTCTTCGCAGTCTGCGACACAGATCTATTTATTTTGGAAAAGTCGTTTTGTGTTACAAACACTGTTTTTGGCTGAGGAGCCACTTTACTGCTATGTCACTCTTTCTCTCAGTGTTTTTTTCACTCCAGCTCCTGCAGGGACATGTGACCAGGTTCAGAGCAGCGTCAGCGCTGGTTAAATGGGCTGAAGATGAACTGAGCTGTTACTGCACACGTTTGTCTGCAGGACAAACTAACCATGTCAACAGTTTTTCATCTGTCAGGGACGGCTAAAGTGTTGTCCCATCACTGAAGCTCATTAACCGCTTGAAGTGGGTGTTATGACCTGAAGGTTGTAACATATTTGTTAGAGCACAGGACGCAAGACCACTCACATTGGAACAAGTTCTTTATTTTTAGCAAATTAATTTTTACTAAATTAACCCCATTCTCAGTAGCATTTCCTAAAACGTCTGACCCATTATTAGTCACAGTCTGACTGTGATGTTTGAAGATGGGAGACCCCACCCCCGTTTTTAACTTTTTTTTTCCTTTTCCTTTTTTCTTTTAGCTATCTTTGGTAAATTAATTCATTTTATTTATGTTTATGTGGATGTATCTAGTGTATATGTGTGTGTGTGTATATATGTGTTACAGTATACCTTTTTCACTATAATATATAACCATACTTGGTTTGACTGTATTTTTGTTTTGCGATCACTATACATGATCCAGTCCAGAACGGAACTATAAAGTGAACTGGACTATAAAGTGAACTGGACTATAAGGTGAACTGGACTATAAAGTGAACTGGACTATAAAGTGAACTGGACTATAAGGTGAACTGGACTATAAGGTGAACTGGACTATAAGGTGAACTGGACTATAAAGTGAACTGGACTATAAGGTGAACTGGACTATAAAGTGAACTGGACTATAAGGTGAACTGGACTATAAAGTGAACTGGACTATAAGGTGAACTGGACTATAAAGTGAACTGGACTATAAGGTGAACTGGACTATAAGGTGAACTGTCAATGAATGGTTTTTTATGAAGGTCTTATATATATATATATGTATATATATATATATATATATATATATATATATATATATATATATATATATATATATATATAAGGTTCATTAAGTAAAGTCTAAATTCCCAGTCACTAATCTCTTGGCTGGACTTCACAAACAAAGATTTCATGAAGGGGGTTTCCCATGTCGACTACAGGCACGCTCGTGGCTGACAAGGCCAATGCGAGATAGGCAGGTGCAGCCACAGCAGCTGCAGTTAAAGGTCAAATCAGGTACAACTGCAGTGTTTCTCCCTCAGGTTGTTTTTGAGGGACTCCTCAAAAGAGGAGACAGCCTGGTGATGATGGTGTGATGCCAGGAGACGCGGTCAGCAGCCAGAGTAGCCCACTGGTGATGGTCAATGTGGCAGATACCAAGGGATTTCTTCAGGGAGTCCTTGTAACACTTCTTTGGTGCCCCTCTGACACGGTGCCCAGTGGAAAGTTCACCATACAGGGCTATCTTGGGTAGACGATGTTCATTCATTCTGGAGACATGCCCTGCCCAACGTAGTTGTGATCTAAGAAGCATGACCTCGATGCTGGTGATCTCCACCTGTTTAAGGACCTCAACATTTGTGAAGTGGCTACTACAGTGAATATTGACAATAGTGCGGAGACAGCGCTGATGGAAACGATCCACCAGTCGCAGGTGGTGTCGATACGTTACCCATGACTCTGAGCCGTACGGCAGGGTGTCAGGCGCTGCAAGGCTCTTTCGTTATGGGCAATGAGGGCAGCGTCGTCAGCAAAGAGAAGGTCTTGAAACAGCTGCTCAAGAGTCTTTGTGTGGGCCTGCAGTCTCCGGAGGTTGAATAAGCTGCCGATAGCAGATGTAGACAGCACCGTCACCACGAAGGCCTTCCAAGGCCTGCTTGAGCATTACACTGAAAAAGATGTACGCTTCACGTTTCACGCCGTTGATGATTGGGAAGGGTTCGGAGAGGTCGCTGTTTAATTTAACTTGGCCGTGCTGGTTTTCATGCAGCTGGATGACCACACTGAGGAACTTTGCGGGGCAGCCGAGGCGCTCCAGGATTATCCAAATTCCCTTTCTGCTCACTGTGTCAAACGCCTTGGTTAGATCAACAAACGTTACATATAGTCCTTTGTTCAGTTCCCGACATTTCTCTTGAAGCTGCCTGAGGACAAAGACCATGTCTGTGGTACCGTGGTTTGCTCTGAACCCACACTGGGTTTCTGAGAGGTCGTCTTCTGCGATGATGAGTATTAGTCTGTTCAGGAACACTCGAGCAAAGATTTTTCCTGCGATGGAGAGCAGAGTGATCCCCCGGTAATTTGAGCAGTCGGACTTTTCCCCCTTGTTCTTATACAAGGTAATGATGACTGCATCACAGAGATCTCTTGGCAGTTTGCCCTGCTCCCAACAACAGACAAGGAGTTCATGGAGCTTGCTGTGTAATGCTGCGTCTCCATATTTCCAAAGCTCAGGTGGAATTCTATCGACTCCTGCTGCCTTGCCACTCTTCATCTGCTCTATGGCTTTCATAAGTTCTTACTTAGAGGGCAGTTTGTCCAGTTCCACTTTGACTGGCAGCTGAGGGATGCGGAGGAGCGCAGAGACCTGGACAACTTGATCAGTACTGAAGAGTGCCTGAAAGTGCTCAGACCAACGGCTTGGGTAGGGTGGTGGGGGGCTGGGGTGGGCAGGGTTGGGGTTGGGGTGGCGGGTGGGTCCTTGTGCCTGGGTCGGTCTTGGTGCGCTGGGGGGGGGTCTATAGCTGCTCCCTCTTGTTCTCCGGGTTTGCGTCGTTCACGGTGGCCTCGGTGGCTCTCTGGGGGTGGCGCCCTGTGGCCCGTGATTGCTGTTCTGGGCTTCGGGGTCCTTCACACTTGCATGTTTGATCGGGTGTCACCAGCTACTGCCGAGTCCCATTTCAGCAAATGATGGGACCCGCCAGAATACATACATATATATATATATATATATATATATATATGTATGTATGAGTATGTATATGTGTATGTATATGTATGTATATGTGTATGTATGTGTATGAATATGTATATGTATGTATATGTATATGTGTATGTATATGTATATGTGTATGTATATGTGTATGTATATGTGTATGTGTTTGTATGTGTATGTGTATGTATATGCATGTATATGTATATGTGTATGTGTATGTATATGTGTATGTGTATGTGTATGTATATGCATGTATATGTGTATGTATATGCATGTATATGTATATGTGTTTGTGTATGTATATGTGTATGTATATGTGTATGTGTATGTATATGTGTATGTATATGTGTATGTGTATGTATATGTGTATGTGTATGTGTTTGTATGTGTATGTGTATGTATATGCATGTATATGTATATGTGTATGTGTATGTATATGTGTATGTGTATGTGTATGTATATGCATGTATATGTGTATGTATATGCATGTATATGTATATGTGTTTGTGTATGTATATGTGTATGTATATGTGTATGTGTATGTGTATGTGTTTGTATGTGTTTGTATGTGTATGTATATGTATATGTGTATGTGTATGTGTATGTATATGTGTATGTATGTGTATGTATATGTGTGAATGTATATATGTATGTATATGTATATGTGTATGTGTATGTATATGTATGTATATGTATGTGTATGTATATGTGTATGTATATGTGTATGTTTGTGTATGTATATGTGTATGTATATGTGTATGTGTATGTGTTTGTATGTGTATGTATATGTATATGTATATGTGTATGTATATGTATGTATATGTATGTGTATGTATATGTGTATGTATATGTGTATGTATATGTGTATGTATGTGTATGTATATGTGTGAATGTATATATGTATGTATATGTATATGTATGTATATGTGTATGTATATGTATATGTGTATGTGTATGTATATGTGTATGTATATGTATATATGTATGTATATGTATGTATATGTATATGTATGTGTATGTATATGTGTATATGTATGTATATGTGTATGTATATGTGTATATGTATGTATATGTGTATGTATATGTATATGTGTATGTATATGTGTATGTATATATGTATGTGTATGTATACGGCCATGGCTCAGTTGGGAGAGTGGGTCGTCCATTGACCGAAGGGTTGGCGGTTCAATTCCCGCTCTGTCCTAGTCAGTCCGTTGTGTCCTTGGGCAAGACACTTTACCACTCACACTGGTGTATGAATGCATATGAATGTTTGGTGGTGGTCAGAGGGGTTGTAGGCGCGAAATGGCAGCCACGCTTCTGTCAGTCTGCCCCAGGGCAACTGTGACTACATATGTAGTTTACCACCACCAGAGAGAGCATGTGAGAGTGAATGAATAATGGATCAATAATGTAAAGCGCTTTGGGTGCCTTGAAAAGCGCTATAGAAATCTAATCCATTATTATATGTGTATGTATATGTATGTGTGTATGTAATTTCATGGTGTTATAGCATGATATGGCTCTGTTGACACAGACAGACAGACAGACACACAGACAGACAGACAGACACATTACAATAATCTCTCCCAATCAATGTTGGGTGAGATTAAATATTGTGGACAATGTTTTACAGTGTTTACAGTGACAATAAACTTTTCTGATTATTATTATTATTATTATTAGTAGTAGTAGTAGTAGTAGTAGTATTTTTAGCATTAAATTCAAGAAAACAGCTGACTGTTTAGGACAAACACCAACAGGGAAGCAGCTAGATTTTCCAGCGGTGCCACAGAAACCCTCAGAAAATGTGCGTGCGCTGCTTTGTATGCACGCGTGAACACGACTGGGCTGCGGCTCATGGGAATCTGCCGGAGCCGAGTGAACAATACAACAGCCTCCTCTAAATGTGTGCAGCCTTCATTGCTGGGCCAAGGCTCACAAAGCAGCACAGCGGCCGTCACAGTGAGCACACAACTGTTTACAAATCCCCAGTTAATAGGATCAGGCCTCATTGACTGGGCCGCTCCGATGTGTCTGATGTAATCTATTAGCTGGATGATAGTCAGTGTCTCAGTCCAATCGATAACCCTGGGCCTCCATATTGCTCCACTGTGGACTGTTACTCCTCTTTAGTGCTGCTTAGCATGCAGGCCCACTGACTATAAAGTCACTGTGTGTGTGTTCGGATTACTATGCTTATGGGGACAACACGTTACAACCTAAAAGGTAATAAAGCCAATAATGTAATAAGGTCTTACATTACTGGTACTTATTATATTACGGGCAGTTATTACGTTTTGGGATGTAACAGGGACCTCTGGCACCATGGGGACCTCTGACACCATGGGGACCTCTGACATCATGGGGACCTCTGGCACCATGGGGACCTCTGGCACCATGGGAACCTCTGACACCATGGGGACCTCTGACACCATGGGGACCTCTGGCACCATGGGGACCTCTGACATCATGGGGACCTCTGGCACCATGGGGACCTCTGGCACCATGGGGACCTAATTCAGATCCCTATGAGGATTAAATATAAAAGAAATATAAAATATAAATCAGTATGGGATTCATGCAAATGATGTGGTTCTATAAATAGAGTAACTTGTTTTTTTTAATGTGTTTACGTTCACTACCTAATGGCTACTTTTACTTAAAAGTGATTATTATAAACTTATAGAGCTGCATGTTATTAGACAATACTGACTTTGCGATTTTTTTAACCCTGTATGTATGTGTATGTGTATGTATATACATATATATATATATATATATATATATATATATATATATATATATATATATATATATATATACATACATATATATATATATATATATATATATATATATATATATATATATATATATATATATATATACATATATATATATATATACATACATATATATATATATATATATATATATATATATATATATATATATATATATATATATAAATATTGCATAATGAAAAACATCCTCAGTAGTAAATAACAGCTGTGTGGTGTCGACACAAATGCTCAAACAGATTAGTAGTCGACACTGAACATACATTTAACTATCATCCTTCTGTAACTGAAATAATTAAATTAAATTCTAAAAACTAATAAATAAATAAATAAATAAAACAAATAAAAAATACATAAAAACAAATGACTAAAAATAAAGAAACTAGATCAGTGGTAGAGTTCAGACCTGAGTGAAGCAGCACCAGTCTGTGCTAACGCTAACAATCCCTTAGAGGGTTTAAAAACATTCCCAGAAATCCTGGCTCCTGTTTTTCACATACGTCCATTTGAATATTTTTGAATACTTTACGTGACGTCACGCGACGTCTTTACGTGACGTCACGCGACGTCTTTACGTGACGTCTCGCGACGTCTTTACGTGACGTCTCGCGACGTCTTTACGTGACGTCACGCGACGTCTTTACGTGACGTCACGCGACGTCTTTACGTGACGTCACGCGACGTCTTTACGTGACGTCTCGCGACGTCTTTACGTGACGTCACGCGACGTCTTTACGTGACGTCACGCGACGTCTTTACGTGACGTCACGCGACGTCTTTACGTGACGTCACGCGACGTCTTTACGTGACGTCACGCCACGTCTTTACGTGACGTCACGCGACGTCTTTACGTGACGTCACGCGACGTCTTTAAGCGACGTCTTTACGTGACGTCACGCGACGTCTTTACGTGACGTCACGCGACGTCTTTACGTGACGTCACGCGACGTCTTTACGTGACGTCACGCGACGTCTTTACGTGACGTCATGGAGCCTATGGGTGTTATCTCATCTGAGGTCAGAAGGTCAGACGAAGTGAAGGAAAAAAACAGATGATACTATCTGGTCTGGATTCTGAGATATCACCACTGATGTGTTTGAACTGTTGACCTTCACTGGCACCTTGACCTTTGACCTTCAGAGATCAAAATGTAAAGGTTTCTTATTTTTCACACATTATCAATCATTTCTGAATGTTTCATCAAAATCCATCCTTTGACTTTTTGAGTTATCTTACTGACAGACAAACTAACAAACGTGAGGTAAAACAACCTCCTTTGCGGAGGTAAAAATAAAATATAAAGAATTTCAGCACCTGCGATGTGACTAGTGGGCACACATACATTGTGATGTCGATGCTCAAACATATTGTGCAGCTCTATAAACTTGGTCCTCATGAGACATGGAAACCAGTGTTTGAGTGTGTGTGTGTGTGTGTGTATGTGTTCTACAGTTCATAAAGGACCTATTGTGAATCATTAAACATATAGAGCTGATTCTCAGGCAGATGTTAATTGTGTAACATGTTAATGCATGAAAACATATGGGGACAGCAGGTTTTTCTGTTGTGTAATTATGGGGACATTTGGGGGGACATCTAAGCAGCCTATACACTGGTGTATTACTATATACATATATATAAAAACAATATATATATATATATATATATATATATATATATATATATATATATATATATATATATATGTATGTGTGTGTGTGTGTGTGTGTGTGTGTGTATTAATGTGGCTTTACAGTACATGTCGTGAGCGGAAGTGCACATTTTAACGTGTGTGTGTGTTTGTGTGTTGAAGTGTGTGTGTGTGTAGCTGGTGTAACTGGGTTTCCAATTAAGTTGAACCACAGGCCGGATCAATGCTAGTCCTCTGTGTGCAGGAATGAGCAGCCCTGGGCCCTCTGAGCATGCCCACGAATAATTTATCACTCAAACTGGGCCTCAGCAGAGAGGAGGAGGAGGAGGAGGAGGAGGAGGAGGAGGAGGAGGAGGAGGAGGAGGAGGAGGAGGACACAAGGAGTGCAAGGACAAAGTGTCCAGCCCAAGGGAGAGAGCGCAAAAAATGAGCAACAGAGGGGACGGAAAAGATAGCGGGTTGAAGACAGAGGCAGAGATCAGGACCCAGAGGGAAACTCCCTATCATTTAGAACCATCACACTCCAGCGTTTTTCTAGTAAACAACCATCGAAAAAGGAATTCTGCAGGGATCGCAAAGACAAATAATCCTCCTTGACACAATGCGCTGCACTTTGGAAAATTCTATAAGTGGGAAAAAAGATGAAAATATCAACATGTGAAAGAAGCAGGGAGTGATTTATCAATAATGACATATTACGACTGTACGACTATACGACTGAACGACTATACGACTGAACGACTATACGACTGAACGACTATACGACTGAACGACTGTACGACTATACGACTATACGACTGAACGACTATACGACTGAACGACTGTACGACTATACGACTGTACGACTATACGACTGAACGACTATACGACTGAACGACTGTACGACTATACGACTGTACGACTGTACGACTGAACGACTGTACGACTGAACGACTATACGACTAAACGAATATACGACTGTACGACTATACGACTGTACGACTGTACGACTGAACGACTGAACGACTGTACGACTGAACGACTGTACGACTGAACGACTGTACGACTGAACGACTGTACGACTAAACGACTATACCACTGAACGACTATACGACTGAACGACTGTACGACTGAACGACTGTACGACTAAACGACTATACGACTGAACGACTATACGACTGAACGACTGTACGACTGAACGACTGTACGACTGAACGACTGTACGACTGAACGACTGTACGACTGAACGACTATACGACTGTACGACTATACGACTGAACGACTGTACGACTGAACGACTGTACGACTGAACGACTGTACGACTAAACGACTGTACGACTGAACGACTGTACGACTGAACGACTGTACGACTGAACGACTGTACGACTGAACGACTGTACGACTGTACGACTGAACGACTGTACGACTGAACGACTGTACGACTAAACGACTATACGACTGAACGACTGTACGACTGAACGACTGTACGACTATACGACTGAACGACTGTACGACTGAACGACTGTACGACTGAACGACTGTACGACTGAACGACTGTACGACTAAACGACTATACGACTGAACGACTGAACGACTATACGACTAAACGACTATACGACTGAACGACTATACGACTGTACGACTATATGACTGAACGACTGTACAACTGTACAGTTAGTTAAAACAGCTATGTCAATATCTGTCATTTTCTCACTGACAGGGTGAAAACTATACCCTTAAACAATTCTGAAAACCCTAACCCTTACCTGTGGAGTAGAAACAGAACCATCCTAGCTTGGGTAGGAATGTGTAGAGGGGGAGGGGGCTGAGCTTTGATGGGCGTGTCAGCATCCAATCAGTGTAATGATCATATATATACAGTGATTAGTCAGAGTTTCCCTCTGGTTCCATCCTCTTGACTGGACTTTTTCTGGAACAACATTCTATTTTAGTGCAAGAGGTGTCAAAGCAATATGGTAAAACTAAAAAACTCCATAAACATCTCCTATCCTACCGTTAATGTTCCAGAGTGAACAGATGGATGTTCCTCCATGTTTATCTGAACTAGTAACTAGTGTTTCTAATGGTTTTATCAATTAGAACAAGTCCAATAACTGCAGCCTCCTTTAAATACACTGACAGAACAGCCTCCATTCTCTACTTAATCATTGTGTGTGTGTGTGTGTGTGTGTGTGGTTTGCTAATGTTGTTTACATACAGTACTGTGTAGAAACAAGTCTAAGCTACACTATATAGACCCTCTATAGTCACTATATAGACCCTCTGTAGTCACTATATAGACCCTCTATAGTCACTATATAGACCCTCTGTAGTCACTATATATGGACCAGGTCATTTTGTAGGGGTGTATGAATATTTATTGAACTATTTATAATCACTATAGTCACCCAATGTTTCCCACAATCCACCATGAAATTCAGTGAACATCAATGGTCACTAACCAAAGTACTATATCCCATCATGCATTGCAAAAATCTAAAAATGACCAAAGGAAGAAGAGATTTATGATTAAAATTAGACATACAGACTGACAGAACTACAGCTGTTCAGTAACGATAAAAGTTAACTGACTGTTGGATGACAGGCGCCAGACAAGAGTTATTTAACAGTTAATAACAGTTAATAACAGTTAATAACAGTTAATAACAGTTAATAACAGTTAATAACAGTTAATAACAGTTAATAACAGTTAATAACAGTTAATAACAGTCGTGAGACAAGTTTGTTCATTTTTTTATTTTATTGCACAGACAGTAAAAAAAATAAAAAGTCTTAATTTTGTGAGAGATGACACAGTTAGGTTTGAATTGACAGTGATAGTAGTGTCCGAAAAGTTTTAAATTGACTTGACTATGTAGAAGACTATATTTATTTACCTGTGGACCTTTGGAGGTTTAAAGGGTTAAAGCCAATTAAAGCAGTGGATTTGTTTTTTTTGGTGTTGATTCCTCTTTTATTCCACAGAGAAAGTTCCATCCACTATTCCCTTTGTTCAGCAGCTGCACATGTGCAGAAGGAAAGTAAATAAATTATCACAGAAAAGGTTTGTTTGGGTGCACGGTAGGGATACGCTGGGCGACCTGCAGGCTGCTGCACACCTTCAACACAAAAACTCTAAGTAATGATGAAATATTCACTTAGTGATAGATACAGGACATGCTGGACTTTCTACCACACTGTGTTTGGAATAAAATACTAATTAAAAAAACCTTTGTCTCTGAATTTTGACTTTTTATTTCATATTGAGATGGGAAGTAACTAAATACCAGTACTTTGTTCCTGTACTTAAGTCGATTTTTTAAGTATATGTAATTTACTCGAGTATTTATTTTTCTGTTGTTTTGATTTTTCCTCCCTACATTTGTTCATAAATATAATAATAAAAATGATAAATAATAAACATTTACATAAATATCTGTACTTTATACTCTTTACATTTATATAAATATTTGTACTTTATACTCTTTACATTTTACTACTGTATACAGACACAGAAAACAGTAAAAATTTATTTTGTTCATATATAGAGTTGCAGAAATGTCAGGATTGAATGTGGATTGTTAGAAAACTGTTTCCCTGTGAGTGAACAGACTGATGGACGGACAGACTGATGGACGGACAGACTGATGGACGGACAGACTGATGGACGGACAGACTGATGGACGGACAGACTGATGGACAGACAGACTGATGGACGGACAGACTGATGGACAGACAGACTGATGGACAGACAGACTGATGGACAGACAGACTGATGGACGGACAGACTGATGGACGGACAGACTGATGGACGGACAGACTGATGGACGGACAGACTGATGGACGGACAGACTGATGGACGGACAGACTGATGGACGGACAGACTGATGGACGGACAGACTGATGGACGGACAGACTGATGGACGGACAGACTGATGGACGGACAGACTGATGGACAGACAGACTGATGGACAGACAGACTGATGGACGGACAGACTGATGGACAGACAGACTGATGGACAGACAGACGGACGGACAGACCGACGGACGAACAGACCGATGGACGGACAGACCGATGGACGGACAGACTGATGGACAGACAGACTGATGGACGGACAGACTGATGGACAGACAGACTGATGGACAGACAGACGGACGGACAGACCGACGGACGAACAGACCGATGGACAGACAGACCGATGGACGGACAGACTGATGGACGGACAGACTGATGGACGGACAGACTGATGGACAGACAGACTGATGGACGGACAGACTGATGGACGGACAGACTGATGGACAGACAGACTGATGGACAGACAGACGGACGGACAGACCGATGGACGAACAGACTGATGGACGGACAGACTGATGGACAGACAGACTGATGGACGGACAGACTGATGGACGGACAGACTGATGGACAGACAGACTGATGGACGGACAGACTGATGGACGGACAGACTGATGGACAGACAGACTGATGGACAGACAGACGGACGGACAGACCGATGGACGAACAGACTGATGGACGAACGAGCAGAAACACAGATAAAGTAACAGAGCGTTTGACACGGTGATAAAGTGAACAAACAAACAGCCTGAGACACAAAGACTGACGAATGGCACGAGCACAGGATGGATGGATGCTGACGCGCTGCTGGACAGGCATCAAGACGATGGATGATGAAGACGGATGGACAGAGAGGCGGGAGAATGCCGAGGACGACGCAGTTTCACACAGACCACATCACATGGAACAATCACACACCCCTGCAATTTGTGCCGTTAGCATATTAGCATATTAGCATACAAGGCTACTTCAACTTATGACATTAATTTATATTATCTCATAAGTTTGACTTTATTTCATGATTTTGATGTCACCTAATGTGCCTTATAGTCCAGAAAATACGGTCCTTATTTTCAAAAGCTTCACGTACCCCCTGCAGGGGTGGAGGTTTTTTCTGTGGCGTCACTCACTGGATCTTCTACAGTTTGTTTCTTCTTTATTCAAAGCAGTAACAGTTTCTCCATCTGGTCGTTCAGTGATGACCTCTGACCTCTTTTTCCATATCGCACAAATGCATCCTTCTGCTTCAATATTGTACCGATGGTAGACGGCTTTAGGACATGGTCCTTGGTCACATCACTCAACCATGTGACACCGTCAGATTTTTTTTTGTCACCTGTTTCACTTCTATTAATAACTCAGTCACTTCTTCTTTTCATTTTCATCAGAATCACTTTCTTTGAGCTAATGATGAATAATGAATATGTACTCTGATGAATGAGGGTCAAAGGTAAAAATATGTAGAAGAGGAAAAAATATGAATTTTCTTTCGTATTCAGAGATGAACATTTTATATAAAGGTGTTTCATAACGTGGATTATTCATTAGTCAGGTCAAAAATATGAGAAAATAAATGAAATTATTATAACTCAACTACGACCACAGGCACATTTATATCCCATAATATGCAGCATTACTTTACTGTGATAATTTTGTCCCTAAAATGTCTCCATACAGATCAGAGTAAAAACAGCTGTTATTTACGAGAAACGTGATTTCTGTTCAGATGAATGAAAACTGAGGAAAAAATAAAAAATAAAAAAGCTCCTGTGTGAGAATATACTGAAAAATGTGTGTGTGTGTGTGTGTGTGTGTGTGTGTGTGTGAAATGTGGGAAGAAAGAGAGAGCAGCAGCTCCATAAAGACGTGAGCAGAATGCCTACACACACACACACACACACACACACACACACACACACACACACACACACACACAGGTGATATATAGTGCAGTCAGTAGCAGTGGGTCACCACAAAGCCTTTAACAGTAATGTCCTGGGACTCGCTCGCCCAAGGGAACCCCGCTCCATTTTACAACCAAGTGACTGAGACGCCGCCGCCTGACAGATGCAGCCGTAAACGCCACATCTAGAAACATCTATAACATGGACAGAGAGGGAGGGGGGTGAAGAGAGGGATTTATTATTTTTTATTTTTGTATTAATTCATTTCATTGTAATTATTAACAGTATTTAATTAGTTCAGTTACAGAAGGATGTTAAAAATATGTTCAGTGTCGATCAATAATATGTTAGTGTCAATAAAACCACAGCTGTTATTTACTACTGACCATGGCTTTAATATCACAACATTATACATGTGTATGTATATATATATACATATATATATATATATATATATATATATATATATATATATATATATATATATATATATATATATATAATCTAATATTGCGATATTGAAACCGTCATTATGAAGCAGTTTGGACTGAGACTGAACAATGAGCGACCAACCAAAGTAAATCCCATAAAACTAACTTTTTCTCCTGTGACCAGTGAAGAGAGCAGTTCCATTTATCTTTCTTCATGACCTTCCTTCTTTTTATCTCCGCCATGGTTTGTTTGTTTGTGTACAGGATAACACAACTTATGGATGGATCTTGATGACATTTTCAGGGTAGGTTGGTAATAGTGAGATCTGGAAATGATTAGATTTTGGTGGTGATCTGGGGGGGGGGGGGGGGGTTACCTTGGTGGAGGTCTGTGCTGTCATAGTGCTTTTCTAGTTTGTTTATGTATATTATTTATTCATTTTTCATGTATTTCTATTTTTCAATGTATTTGTTATTTTATTTTAGTTTGTATTTATTTGTTAATTCTTTTTTATATTTAATTTTAAAACATGTTTTCATCATTAACTTTATTTAATTATTTCTCTAGTGTTTTTATCACATATAGAAACATAATTCCAGTGTTATATCAGTCAAAGTGTGCATGTCAGGTGTGAACTCCACTATTAATAAATTCACCCTCATTCACTCACATGGGAGATTCTGGGAGGAAAAACACTTCATGTTTGCAGCAAATTAATCCAGAGAAGTTCACAGCTAACGCAGCAGCAGCAGGTTTTTTTTCCAGCGCTAATAGGGATCAACACAACTTTACAGTGATAGTAATTAAAAGGCTGGCTTGTGGGGTCTGACCAGCCTCTAATACGAGCTGGAAAAGGGCAGGCATCTCAGCAGCGAAGGTGATATGACACTGATAAAACTGGCCTTTTCTGTTTCTGAAACCCTGCAGTTAGCGCTGCTGCAGGGTTTACCACCGCTAACATCAACACCTCTGCTGCTGCTGCAACCACACTTTACCTCCAATTAACACTCGTTAGCGTTAGCGTGTGTGCGTGTGTGTGTGTGTGTGTGTGTGTGTCCAGCAGTCATCCAGGTCATTTGGTAGGTCTCTATAAATATCACACCGCTAACTACTCTTTAACCCTTTACTGTTTTGGGCTGATTTAGCTGAAACTAAAGTCTGCAAACTGATCTTCAAATGTTTAAAGTCCAGATTAAAGTCTATTCATTTAACAGAGAAAAAGATGGAAACTTAGAAACAAGACAAATAGTGAAATGTCCTGCAAAAATTATACTAAAATGGACAATAATACAATAAAAAGCTACATTTACTAAAATACCAAAAAAAAAGAGAAAAGATTTGACTAAAACAATATTTAACAGCCAAACATACAGTAAAGGTCATTAAAATGAAATAAAATGCACTAAAAATACACTAATATGGACTAAAATGCACTAAAAATATACTAAAATGAAATAAAATGCACTAAAAATATACTAATATGGACTAAAATGCACTAAAAATATACTAATATGGACTAAAATGCACTAAAAATATACTAAAATGAAATAAAATGCACTAAAAATATACTAATATGGACTAAAATGCACTAAAAATATACTAATATGGACTAAAATGCACTAAAAATATACTAATATGGACTAAAATGCACTAAAAATATACTAAAATGAAATAAAATGCACTAAAAATATACTAATATGGACTAAAATGCACTAAAAATACACTAATATGGACTAAAATGCACTAAAAATATACTAATATGGACTAAAATGCACTAAAAATATACTAAAATGAAATAAAATGCACTAAAAATATACTAATATGGACTAAAATGCACTAAAAATATACTAATATGGACTAAAATGCACTAAAAATATACTAATATGGACTAAAATGCACTAAAAATACACTAATATGGACTAAAATGCACTAAAAATATACTAAAATGAAATAAAATGCACTAAAAATATACTAATATGGACTAAAATGCACTAAAAATATACTAATATGGACTAAAATGCACTAAAAATATACTAATATGGACTAAAATGCACTAAAAATACACTAATATGGACTAAAATGCACTAAATATACACTAATATGGACTAAAATGCACTAAAAATATACTAAAATGAAATAAAATGCACTAAAAATATACTAATATGGACTAAAATGCACTAAAAATATACTAATATGGACTAAAATGCACTAAAAATACACTAATATGGACTAAAATGCACTAAAAATATACTAAAATGAAATAAAATGCACTAAAAATATACTAATATGGACTAAAATGCACTAAAAATACACTAATATGGACTAAAATGCACTAAAAATATACTAATATGGACTAAAATGCACTAAAAATATACTAATATGGACTAAAATGCACTAAAAATATACTAATATGGACTAAAATGCACTAAAAATATACTAATATGGACTAAAATGCACTAAAAATATACTAATATGGACTAAAATGCACTAAAAATACACTAATATGGACTAAAATGCACTAAAAATACACTAATATGGACTAAAATGCACTAAAATATACTAAAATGAAATAAAATGCACTAAAAATATACTAATATGGACTAAAATGCACTAAAAATATACTAATATGGACTAAAATGCACTAAAAATACACTAATATGGACTAAAATGCACTAAAAATACACTAATATGGACTAAAATGCACTAAAAATACACTAATATGGACTAAAATGCACTAAAAATACACTAATATGGACTAAAATGCACTAAAAATATACTAAAATGAAATAAAATGCACTAAAAATATACTAATATGGACTAAAATGCACTAAAAATACACTAATATGGACTAAAATGCACTAAAAATATACTAAAATGAAATAAAATGCACTAAAAATATACTAATATGGACTAAAATGCACTAAAAATATACTAATATGGACTAAAATGCACTAAAAATATACTAAAATGAAATAAAATGCACTAAAAATATACTAATATGGACTAAAATGCACTAAAAATACACTAATATGGACTAAAATGCACTAAAAATATACTAAAATGAAATAAAATGCACTAAAAATATACTAATATGGACTAAAATGCACTAAAAATACACTAATATGGACTAAAATGCACTAAAAATATACTAATATGGACTAAAATGCACTAAGAATGGAATAAAAGGTACAATAGAGAACACTTACAAAACATGTATTAAAATAGTTAAAAATGTTAAATTCACTAAAAATAGACAAATGGACTAAAAATTTATTAAAGTGACGCTGAATCCAGATAAAATAATGTAGTGTTTGTAAAGGAAACACCAAAACACTGGCACTAAAATGTATGAGAAAAAATATACAATAATACACTAAAAATATATGAAAATGTACTAAAATGCAAAAGTAAATGACTAACCTTAACCCAGAATGAGTCCATATATAGACGGCGCTCTGTGGTTTGGTCGTAGGTTCCATAAAGGCTGCTTTCATGGATGATCCAATTCTACCCAGAATCCTCAGCTCCTCTGACAGGACCAGAGGTTCTTCTAACCCTCACACAGACAGAGCAGGCCCTGCGGCGTTCTTCGCCGCAGGGCCTGCTCTGTCAGCCTGCGGGGCCGGTACACCCCCCCCCCCCCAGGCCCGGGCTGCAGACGTAGATGTTGAAGGTCGGAGCCGTGGTCTCTGTGGCCAGAGCTGTCAGACCTGGACAGACGCAAAAGGTCACAGAGGTCAGAGTTCAGCTTGTAAAAAGATAAAAGAGAAAAGGAGTAACTGTAGACGGCAGTGCTACATGATAATCCATTTACTAGAACATTCTGTGCGTCCAGCTGGTGTCACTGAACTGCAGTTTTTATTCACACACACACACACACACACACACACACACACACACACACTAGGAGGCGTTAGCATTTAGCGTTAGCATTCTTCTGGTTGGCGCCCCAGAAGAACAATAAGGAAACAAAGACCACAATCACTCCATTCACATACCCCCCTGGACCACATTAGGAACTTTTCCATGCTAGTTTTGACCCACGAGCCTCATGTTTGACACAGAATCTACCACCAGCACATTATCAGACCAATCACAGCTGCTTTTCTTCTTCTTATTCTGTTCTTCAGGCGTCAAGTTTTCTTTTTTTGTCTCCTTTTGTTTTCCTTCTGCTTTTGTGTCTGCATTTGTTTTGCTCTTTAACAGTTAGCATCTGTGCTAATGCTAACCCTTTATCTTCCTACACTTCCTCCATCAGTGCATCCTGACATAAAAACATCCACTTCATCCATTCATGTTCAGTCAGTTTCTACCAAACGTTGACATTAACAGACTTTAACTGAGTCCAGAGTCGCTGCTTTTTTGCAGAATTAAATCTGACAGCTGTTTTAAACACATCTGCAGCTAATAGAGACGTTTTGGGTTGTCACTATTGTAAGCTGTCTGTGCTGCTTTCTGGGGGAAATTCATTCAATTCATTATTCACTTACCTGCAATTCATACTGGATGCACTTAAAGACGGCCTATTTGGAGCTTTTAAGACTATTTATCCATTTTATGCTTCTGCAGAAAAAAGAATCTTCTATTCTGTTCCATTTACATAATGACTAAATAACTAGATCACTTTAAAAACTTGAATAACAAACTTACTTCACCTGAAATGGAAGAAAATAAACCCATTCAGCCAAATGTCCCAGTATGTATATGATATTATTTTAATAACACGTATATATGCATTATTTAAAAAACTCACAGTAACTAGATAAAAGTACTAATTTTAATCTGTAAAAAAACTCAGTTTCTATAGTTTTATTCATTATTAGATATTTATATAAATGTAAAGAGTATAAAGTACATATATTTATATAAATGTAAAGAGTATAAAGTACATATATTTATATAAATGTAAAGAGTATAAAGTACATATATTTATATAAATGTAAAGAGTATAAAGTACATATATTTATATAAATGTAAAGAGTATAAAGTACATATATTTATATAAATGTAAAGAGTATAAAGTACATATATTTATATAAATGTAAAGAGTATAAAGTACATATATTTTATTTTATTGCAGTTTCAGTGAAATCTAGCCAAAAGTTAGAGTGAACGTAACTAGACTACTACTAGTAGAACATTAATTAGACTGTCCGCCCCACCACATCAAATGCAATGATCCACTTGAATAAAGGTCAAAGGTCAAGGTCACAATTAACTGAAAGGTCAAAATCACATTATGGGTTATAACTGAAGAACAGAGGGTCACAGAGCGTTCAGATTGGTACTAAACGGTGTGGAATGAAGATTTATACGACCAATAGTTTTTCAGATCTCTGGAGGTCAAAGGTCACATGTGTCCAAATTAACTTGTGTAACACTGTTTGTGTCAAACATACACATATCACGCTACAATTTAATCAATACTGAATATATTATCATAATATTATACACACCGACACGTATATACATATAATGAAATGACCAATATTGCAAAAGGTCAAAGGTCAAGATCGCATTATTGGCGCTAGTTCAAGAACAGGTTGTCATAGAAACTGGAGATTGGCACAAAATAGGGTTAGACATTCTCTAAATACTAGTTTAACTCCTGAGGATTTTCTCATATCATTATATACTATATCGCAAAAACAATAAACAACAAAAAATCGCAGTAATATCGTGCAGCGTTACTATTCTAATTATTTATAACTGGTTTCTGGAGGGTGATTTTTTTGCAGCGTGTTAAAAAAGCTGGTGTGTAGGCATTTGTTTTCAGATGTGTGACTGATGCAGAACATTTTCATATTCACACACATCACGTCCTCCTCATTAGCTGCTGCTTTATAGCACTCTTAGTATATCCTATAAAAAACACTGTATTTGCTTCATTTAGCCGTGGTCTGATATTACAACCAACACTAAAAGAGCCATTACTGAAACTGCCAGTAAAAAAATGAGCTGTTAAATGAGGGTCAGCACCACTCAATAACATCCAGTCACAAGTGCCATTATTCTCACACCAAATACACAATATTTAACATGAGTAGATTCACTGTATTTACCTCCCAGGCTTTATTTACCTGTAAATACCATATGTTCTAGTGAATCTAAAACAAAAAAAAGGCCCTGACAAACACTGAGTGATGGTTAGATGTCAGTTAATTTAACTAAAAGTCTGCAGATAAACAAGGGCTGAGGCTGATAAACATTTATATATATATAAATACATCACAAAGTGATTTTACTGTGATAAATATATACAGTGATTTACTTAAACAAATGAAAAAATGAACAAAAGAGGAAAAAAGGACAAACATAGCAAAGTAAAAGTTAATATTTGCAACAAACCTTGTGAAAAAAATGACCAAAAACACAACATTTTATTTAAAAATGAACATAAGAAAGAAGCAAGAAATTGGACAGAAAAGTGTTAATGAGTATCACAATTAACAAAAAATGGATGCATGGGTAGACAGACAGATTTACAAATAAGGAAAATGGACAAACGTGAGTAAAAACAAAATATTTACTTAGAGAGAGAGAGAGAGAGAGAGAGAGAGAGAGAACAAACTAAATTAACAAAATAAGTAACGCAATGAGTACTAGTATTCACAGAATGTCTAACCTCATCTCTATTTTGTTCCAATCTCCAGTTACTATGACAACCTGTTCTTGAATTAGAACCAATAATGTGATTTTGACCTTTCTGCTAAATGCCACCTTGACCTTTGACCTTTTGCAATATCAATCATTTCATTATATGTATATATGTGTCAGTGTGTGTAATATTATGATAATATATCCAGTATTGATTAAGTTATAGTGTGATATGTCTATGTTTGACACAGTGTTACACAAGTCAATTTGGACACATGTCACCTTTGACCTCCAGAGATCTGAAAAACTATTGGTCATAGGTAATAAGACCAATTATGAGAATTGTATAAATCTTCATTCTGCATCGTTTGGTAAAAGTTCTTGAGTTCAAAACTCAAAATTATGCAATAAAAAGCCAAAATTCTGAAATGAGATTCAACCCTAGAGTCACAGAGGGCGGTGCCATGCTCTGGTCTGTCCATGTCACAGCCCCTCCCACTGCAGAACTCCCACAATGCACTGCCTCCCACTGTCTGCTGTGTTCCACAAAATGTCATAATTTTTAAAATTTTATTTTGTAATAAACATCCAAAATATAACTTTCATTTTATTTAGTAATAAACTGCTCAAACACATTTTTTCTGTATTAATAAATAAGTTATTATATTTAGCTTGTAAAATACAGCTTGTTTTTTTTTTTCCACTTTAAACCCACTGCTGTGGATGCAGATGGATGAGCAGTTGTCCCTGTTGGCAGAGGGGGCGGGGTCATGTGACAGCCCTGGTGCTGGTGTAAAAATGTGGACAGGAAAATATTCTGTTACATATTTACTGGGGACAGTCTAGATCCTAGGCTGTGTGTGTGTGTGTGTGTGTGTGTGTGTGTGTGTGTGTGTGTGTGTGTGTGTGTGTGTGTGTGTGTGTGTGTGTGTGTGTGTGTGTGTGTGTGTGTGTGTGTGTGTGAGTGTGTGTGTGTGTGTGTGTGTGTGTGTGTGTGAGCGTCACAAAAGGGAATGTGAGTGAATGAGTACGATGTCAGAGTACGATGGTGAAAGTTGATGCTACAACAAAGTCCTGTGTGTGAGTGCAGGGTGTATGAGAGCAGGGTGTGTGAGAGCAGGGTGTGTGAGAGCAGGGTGTGTGAGAGCAGGGTGTGTGAGAGCAGGGTGTGTGAGAGCAGGGTGTGTGAGTGTAGGGTGTGTGAGAGCAGGGTGTGTGAGTGTAGGGTGTGTGAGAGCAGGGTGTGTGAGTGTAGGGTGTGTGAGTGCAGGGTGTGTGAGTGCAGGGTGTGTGAGTGCAGGGTGTGTGAGTGCAGGGTGTGTGAGAGCAGGGTGTGTGAGAGCAGGGTGTGTGAGAGCAGGGTGTGTGAGAGCAGGGTGTGTGAGTGTAGGGTGTGTGAGAGCAGGGTGTGTGAGTGTAGGGTGTGTGAGTGCAGGGTGTGTGAGTGCAGGGTGTGTGAGAGCAGGGTGTGTGAGAGCAGGGTGTGTGAGTGCAGGGTGTGTGAGAGCAGGGTGTGTGAGTGTAGGGTGTGTGAGAGCAGGGTGTGTGAGTGTAGGGTGTGTGAGTGTAGGGTGTGTGAGAGCAGGGTGTGTGAGTGTAGGGTGTGTGAGTGTAGGGTGTGTGAGAGCAGGGTGTGTGAGTGTAGGGTGTGTGAGTGTAGGGTGTGTGAGAGCAGGGTGTGTGAGTGCAGGGTGTGTGAGTGCAGGGTGTGTGAGTGCAGGGTGTGTGAGAGCAGGGTGTGTGAGTGTAGGGTGTGTGAGTGTAGGGTGTGTGAGAGCAGGGTGTGTGAGTGTAGGGTGTGTGAGAGCAGGGTGTGTGAGTGCAGGGTGTGTGAGTGCAGGGTGTGTGAGAGCAGGGTGTGTGAGTGCAGGGTGTGTGAGAGCAGGGTGTGTGAGTGCAGGGTGTGTGAGTGCAGGGTGTGTGAGAGCAGGGTGTGTGAGAGCAGGGTGTGTGAGTGCAGGGTGTGTGAGTGCAGGGTGTGTGAGAGCAGGGTGTGTGAGAGCAGGGTGTGTGAGTGCAGGGTGTGTGAGTGCAGGGTGTGTGAGAGCAGGGTGTGTGAGTGCAGGGTGTGTGAGAGCAGGGTGTGTGAGTGCAGGGTGTGTGAGAGCAGGGTGTGTGTTATTCAAACTGTTGTAATAATTATTGTCATTCATTTTCAGTTTAATGGTAAAGTTTCAGTTTCTTTCAGAACATGTTATTCTTCCCTTCACTCTAATCCTTTGTTCTGTACTTTTTTTTCTCCATCAGTTGCCTTTTCTTTCACGTGCCCACTCTCCCCCTCCCTCACCCCTCCCCCTCCATCTCTGCTGCATCAGGGCTCCTGTGGTCTCAGCAAGAGACAAACGAATGAGGTCCCCAGGAGGGCCGAGCTAGCTCCACCACACATCACTCGCTCTCTCCCTTCAATCACACGCACACACTCGGGACCCGCCATCCTTTGTCCCGTGCAGGCGCTGCCTTCGAGTTGTCATGGCAACCGGCAGTAGGTTTCACCCGCCGAGGCCTGACTGTGTTGAGCACAGGCAGGATGGAGTCCAGGGCGGGTGAAGCCTCAAAGGTGCCGTGCCGTGCCAGGCCAAGCTGCTACAGCTACCTGCTAGCTAACATAGAACTACCACCTTATTATTGATCTGTTACTTGTAATAAATGGTTATAAAGCCTCTATTACCATCAAATTACAACTAAATTACCAAAGAATTTCCACCTTATTAACAATTTATTACTTGTATTAAGAGGTTATTAAGGCTTTATTACCATGAAATTCCATCAAAATTACCATAGAATTACCACCTTATAGAATAGAATACAATAGAATAGACTTTTATTGTCATTGCAGATACAATGAAATTTCATTTGGCATCCCTCTACATCAGCACCATATAAAAACAACAACATATAGTAGCAGGGATAAACACAAATACACACACACCATGGATAAAATACATCCTATTAAAAATATTTCCTGTTTATAAATACTTAAAAGTGCTACTGTGTGGTTAAAAAGTGCTATTGTCCTTAAAAGGTGCTAAAGTGCCAAAGTGCATTAAAGTACATTATCGATCTGTTACTGATAGTAAACAGTTATAAATGCTTTACTACAATGAAATTACAGCTAAATTATCAAAGAATTACCACCTTATTGTCATCTGTTACTTGTAATAAGCAGTTATAAAGACTTTATTACCATGAATTTGCATTAAAATCACAATAGAATAACCGCGTTATTAACAATCCATTAAAAGTAATAAGCAGTTATAAAGGCTTTATTACCCTGAAATTACATCTAAATTACCACCTTAGCAGTGATCTGCAAATTGTTACCAGAATATCTTATCTGACAGATGGACAAATGAAATAACTAACCAAAATCACATAAAATACAAAAAAATTAAATTAAATTAAATAAATAAATAAATAAAATACAGAAATTTTACCAAATTCACCCTGAAGTGATGGATTGTATGTCCTGTCGCACCTGTTTAGTTTGAAAAAGTAAAGTAAAAGTAAAAAAGTACAAGTCCTCAATTGTGAGAAAGTAAAAAGATAAACTACATTTTCTTTTGCCATGAATGAAATAATACTTATTTAATTAGGAAAAATCATAAAAGTTTGAAAAGTATCTAAAAATAAATGCTTTAAAAGTGAGTTACTGCGTCGACAATGTGTTTGATCAGGTCACAGTTATTGAGATTAGTGGATGTGGACAAAAAAATGTACAAAAAAAATAGAAGAAAAAATCCAAATGTTGATGAAATGTCATTATGAGGAAAAAAAGCATAATTATGATTTTAAAAGTAAAACATATGAGATAAAAAGTCCCAATCATGAGATAAAATTAACCAGAGGTGGTAAAACTACTCACATTCTGTGAAATAATCAAAGAATATGTACTTAACTAGTAAAAAAATAAATAAAATCACAAAAGTTTGAAAAGTATCTAAAAATAAATCCTTTAAAAGTGAGTTACTGTGTAATAATGTGTTTAAGCAGGTAGTGAATATGCACAGAACATTTAGGAAAAATAGGAAAAAAGTCACAATTGAGATAAAAAAGCCATCATTATGAGATTAAAAAAGCATGATTTAAAAAGTCAAAAAATATGAGAAAACAGAAATATTGGATAAAAGAAAAGTGGAATTATAAGAATGTGTCAAAATTGTGAAATAAAATGAGATGAAAAACATGACTTAGACGTGATGTTCATGTCAGTAGGACGTTCAATAACTGCTGTTTTTGTCTTTTTTGTTTTTCCTGCAGTTGATCTTCAGACTCTGCAGCAGAACTTACAAACACTAGATCACCACTGGGGGGGGGGGGTGACATGAATTGCTTGGCTGCAGGGGGCAAAAAAGGCAGCTTTATTAAGAGTTGATGTTAGTTTCAACTCAATTAAAAGCAGACGTCTTAGTGCGCTCTCACACATACGCTCCGGTATGTGTCTGTGAGAACAAAGACAGTCACACTGAGACGCTTCAGTGTTTCAAAGGTGCAACTGTCACTTCACAAACCATGTGATGATGGAGACGTCGCTGAGAATTAATGTCACATAGCTCCGGGGGGGGGGCACAGGATGGAAGAGAATGCTGTGAATGTATGTGTGAATGTACTGTATGTACCTGTGCATTTTTAACCCTTTAACTACTGATGAGTGTGTGAGTGTTCTGGATGAAGAGTTCCAAAACAAGCACGATGGTCTATTCGCCTTGTTCACCTGGCGGCCATTTTGTCACTTGACAGGTATGTTTGTTAAAGGGACACTTCAGTATTTTTCAGATGAATGCGTTTGTCATCAGTGTCTTTACTCTGGTGCACCCACTGTGACTCCGCCCCTCTCTTCTGACTCCGCCCCTGTACTCTGGTGCACCCACAGTGACTCCGCCCCTTTACTCTGGTGCACCCACACTGACTTACCCCCCACAGTGTCCTGTGAGCCCAGTTCTGGTCCAGTTTTGGTCAAAGCCAAAGTAGTCCGGGCAGTAGTGTTGCGCGGGCTGGTGAAAGCTGCAGGGAGAATCATTGGCACGACTCTCCCGGAGACTAGCACCATCTTCTCCACTCGCTGCCTGGGAAGGGTGCGCAACATTCTGGGGGACCAGTACCACCCCGCACACCAGCTTTTCCACCTGCTGCCCTCAGGGAGAAGGTACCGGTCCATACGGGCCAGAACATCAAGACTGGCTAACAGTCTGTATCCACAGGCTGTGAGGTTACTGAACTCTGCCCCTCCCCTCTCTCTGCCGCCCCCCTCTTAAAGTCACTAACCCATATCCACAATAATAAGCTAAGTTTTTGAATCTGGCTGCATTGTTGCAGAATGTCATCACCTACCCGCCCCTCTTACGGACAATATTGACATCCATATCCATCAAGTAATATCTCTGTACCGGCGTGCATTGTTGCAGTATGTCACTATCCACTATTCTCCTGTTCCCCTCCTGTCCCCCCCCAACAGTATCTGAATGTCCCGCTCTGCACTTTACTTCACTTTTGATTATTGACAGAACCTTATGCTGCTGTAGTTGTTGTGTTGCACTATGTTTCTACTGGGTCAATGTTTACACTGGGTTATTTAAGTGTATTTATTATTTATTATAGTGGGTGTTTACAGGGATGCTCCAAACATAATTTCGTTGTACCTGTGACAATGACAAATAAATAATCTGTATCTGTATCTGTATCACTGGCCAGTGGATATCCACGGGTGACCCGCGAGTCGGGCGGGCTGGGTCACAGTATTAATACATACTGCGGATGCGGGTGGGGCGGGTCAGGGACGATCAATACCTGCTGAGGTGTGTGTGTGTGTGTGTGTGTGTGTGTGTGTGTGTGCGTGCGTGCGTGCGTGCGTGCTCGGCTCGCGCATGTGCAAGCCCGTCACTTCCTGTTTTGAATGCTTTTTTATCCCAACTTTTTGTTATTTGTTATTAGCGCCAAATCTCCCTGAACACTCAGAGATAAGAGTGAAAATGTGGGACTTGATCAGGGAGAAGATTAAAACAGGCGATGCGAAGGTTGTACGGAAACGTTGTATGTGTTGGCTTTATAGAGTGATGATGTGGGTGGAGTCTATTTTATGTGCTGGAGTGCATATTGAGACGTTAGAAAGGAGGCAAAAATGATGCTTCATGACTTTTAACATTAGAAGCACAAGGTAAAGATGCTGCGAATGTACTATGTGAGTTTAGAGACAAATTTAAGCTCGCGGGTTGATAGCGGGTGGGTTGGGTTTATCCATACGTGACATCATGCGGGTTGGGCGGGGCGGGCCTAGCCACGTCTTGGGTTTGGGCGGGGCGGATTTCTGTAAAACCCCCTAACCACGCATCACTACCGGGCAGGTTTCCTGGGGTCAACAAAATAAATCAAATAAAAACCGTATGTGTTGGAATGAGTGATTTATTTACATAATAAAACCATCACTGAACAAAAACTCACACTCAGTGTGGGTGCACCAGAGTAAAGGGGTGGAGTCAGAAGAGAGGGGCGGACTCAGCGTGGGTTCACCAGAGTAAAGACACTGATGACAAACACATTCATCTGAAAAATACTGAACTGTCCCTTTAAACAGAAGTACACAGTTCTATACGTTTTCAATCATTAGCTTCAGTAAACATTTGGGTTGGCAACATGCCAGCAGTTTGGACCACCAATGTTGTTAAAAATGTTCATGTAAGGATTGTAATATTCCAGGGCTGTCTTGCTGAAAGGCTACAGTACCTGGGTTGAAGGTTACATAAAGTTTAAGTAGGCTAATGGCACTGCTAGCATATCATCAGTACTGACAGCCATCAACACGCTAACCACAAAATGGATGTTAGGGCTATTTATCATTGGTGTTAGTCTGGTATGCTAAGCTAATGTGTTAGCTAATGCATTTTAGTGGACATAATTACCCTTATCTTACCGTGAAATATGGACCAAGATCCTCTTTATATTTTTGATCCATTCACGCCCAAGTGCCTTTGGAGAAACAATGGAAGTGTGCCCCTCAACTTCTCTTGCACATTCCAGGTGAATAAGGTCCATGGTCTATGGTCCCTGGAGAAAAAAAAGAAACACAGTTTTACTTTACACAGTTTTTCACATTTTATATGAAAGTCAAACCTGATAGAAAGCACATCTTTTCAGACCAGGCCACACATTCTAGCATCAAAATTTTTGGCCTATATTTTTGCCAAATTTCCATCGGTGTGGGTTTTTTATGTAATAATAATAATTATAATAATAATAAATACAACGGTAATATTTCAAGTCAGAAAAAACTGTGAATTAAAGGTTTGTGGACAGAAACAGGTTTATTCTGGAAGTGGAACTGTTGAACAAATGCCTGAATTTGGATTAATATTTAAATTTAAAATCAATCAGAAATTCAGATGGTGTCATGGCAGAAGTGTCAGGAGTTACAGGGTTAAAGACTCAGACGTGTGGTGGAACAGACACGTGTTCAGTGTGAACATATGTTCAACTTCGGGGGGGCGGGGGGGGACAGTGGTCAACATGAGCAAGAAAACAGTATTTACAATAATGATGATGATCAGAGTGGAAAAATGCATTGAGTCAGGAAGCTCGACAGCGCAGCCGTAAACACACTCAACGCAGTCCAAGGTCTACTGAGTGTAAAGTAGAAATGCACGTCCCCACTAGGATGAAAACTGTAGGTGGTGGAGTCCATGCAAAAGCTCCCATGAATACAAATGCTTTCAACCTGGATGACCCCATGAGGGTGTGTGTGTGTGTGTGTGTGTGTGTGTGTCGCTGCTCCTCAGGGTCAAACACACACAGACGTGTGTCGGAGGCCATTTTGATCCACCGCTGAGAAAATGATCTGGCATCACTTCAGAGAAGCCCCCCCCCCACACACACACACACACACACACACCTGAGCCCCTCCTCACCAGGCTCCTTTGGACTGTTAGCTCTGTTCTGTATGAAGTACTGTATAAGAAAATAACAAGACAACTGCTCCTGCTATATATATATATATATATATATATATATATATACATACACTACCATTCAAAAGTTTGGGGTCACCCAAACAATTTAGTGTTTTCCATGTAAAGTCACACTTATTCACCACCATATGTTGTGAAATGAATAGAAAATAGAGTCGATACATTGACAAGGTTAGAAATAATGATTTGTATTTGAAATAAGATTTTACATCAAACTTTGCTTTCGTTAAAGAATCCTCCATTTGCAGTAATTACATCATTGCAGACCTTTGGCATTCTAGCTGTTAATTTGTTGAGGTCATCTGGAGAAATTGTACCCCACGCTTCCAGAAGTTGGATGGGTTGGATGGGCACTTCTTGCGGTCAAGCTACGGTCAAGCTCCTCCCACAACAGCTCAATGGGGTTCAGATGTGGTGACTGCGCTGGCCACTCCATCACCCATAGAATACCAGCTTCCTGCTTCTGCTCTAAATAGTGGAGGTGTGTTTAGGGTCATTGTCCACTGGGTATGGCATGGCGTTACAAAATGGAGTGACAGCCTTCCTTATTCACAATCCCTTTGACCCTGTACAAATCTGCCACCTTACCAGCACCAAAACAAGCCCAGACCATCACATGACCTCCACCATGCTTAACACATGGTGTCAGACATTCTTCCAGCATCTTTTCATTTGTTCTGCGTCTCACAAACATTCTTCTTTGTCATCCAAACACCTCAAACTTACATTCGTCCGTCCACAACACTTTTTTCCAGTCTTCCTCTGTCCAATGTCTGTGTTCTTTTGCCCATCTTAATCTTTTTTCTTTTATTGGCCAGTCTCAGATATGGCTTTTTCTTTGCCACTCTGCCCTGAAGCCCAGAATCCCGCAGCCGCCTCTTCACTGTAGATATTGACACTGGTGTATTGTGGGTACTATTTAATGAAGATGCCAGTTGGGGACATGTGAGGCGTCTGTTTCTCAAACTAGAGACTCTAATGAACTTATCTTCTTGCACAGTTGTGCAACCCGGCCTCCCACTTCTTTTTCTACTCTGGTTAGAGCCTGTTTGTGCTGTCCTCTGAAGGGACTAGTACACACCATTGTAGGAAATCTTCAATTTCTTAGCAATTTCTCACATGGAATAGCCTTCATTTGGAAGAACAAGAATAGACTGTGGAGTTTCAGATGAAAGTTTTCTTTTTCTGGCCATTTTGAGCCTTTAATTGACCCCACAAATGTAATGCTCCAGAAACTCAATCTGCTCAAAGGAAGATCAGTTTTGTAGCTTCTGTAACGAGCTAAACTGTTTTCAGATGTGTGAACATGATTGTACAAGGGTTTTCTAATAATCAATTAACCTTCTGAGCCAATGAGCAAACACATTTCACCATTAGAACACTGGAAATAGGCCTCTATACACCTATGTAGATATTGCACCAAAAACCAGACATTTGCAGCTAGAATTAGTCATTTACCACATTAGCAATGTATAGAGTGTATTTGTTTAAAGTTAAGACTAGTTTAAAGTTATCTTCATTGAAAAGTACAGTGTTTTTCCTTCAAAAATAAGAACATTTCAATGTGACCCCAAACTTTTGAACGGTAGTGTATAAAAAATAATTTTTGTGATAATAAAATGTTTTATTTTATATATATATATATATATATATATATATATATATATATATATATATATATGGAAAGAGAGAGAGAGAACTTTGTACCATAAACTGTGACGTTGTACAGAAAAAAAAACGATGTTTTTTTCTAATAAATGTTTAAATAGTCAAAACATCTATTTTTGACAGTACGGTTAGTAGTGATGCGTGGTTAGGGGGTTTTACAGAAATCCGCCCCGCCCAAACCCAAGACGTGGCTAGGCCCGCCCCGCCCAACCCGCATGACGTCACGTATCGATAAACCCAACCCGCCCGCTATCAACCCGCGAGCTTAAATTTGTCTCTAAACTCACATAGTACATTCGCAGCATCTTTACCTTGTGCTTCTAATGTTAAAAGTCATGAAGCATCATTTTTGCCTCCTTTCTAACGTCTCAATATGCACTCCAGCACATAAAATAGACTCCACCCACATCATCACTCTATAAAGCCAACACATACAACGTTTCCGTACAACCTTCGCATCGCCTGTTTTAATCTTCTCCCTGATCAAGTCCCACATTTTCACTCTTATCTCTGAGTGTTCAGGGAGATTTGGCGCTAATAACAAATAACAAAAAGTTGGGATAAAAAAGCATTCAAAACAGGAAGTGACGGGCTTGTACATGCGCGAGCCGAGCACACACACACACACACACACACACGCACACACACACGCACACACACACACACACACACACCTCAGCGGGTATTGATCGTCCCTGACCCGCCCCACCCGCATCCGCAATATGTATTAATACTGCGACCCAGCCCGCCCGACTCGCGGGTCACCCGTGGATATCCACTGGCCAGTGGGTAGCCCGCGCAACACTATCGGTTAGTGTGGAAGGTTAAAGTGTGTTTCTGTAATGAAGCTGCAGCACATGATCATTTACGCCTGGAAGTGTGAAAAAGATAAATGTGTGTGTGTGTGTAAAGACTGGGGTGTGTGTGAGCGCACACTGGGGGTGAGACTTCCTGGCCCTTCACCCCCCGCTCATTAATCAGCTGACTATTTAAGAAGGTCTGGAGTGAGTGGACACTCTGCTGTAATTAACTGACAATGATGTATGTGTGTGTGTGTGTGTGTGTGTGTGTGTGTGTGTAAAGATGTGTGTGTGTGTGTGTAAAGATGTATGTGTGTGTGTGTGTATGTATGTATGTATGTATGTATGTGTGTGTGTGTGTGTAAAGATGTGTGTGTGTGTGTGTATGTATGTGTGTGTGTATCTGTGTGTGTGTAAAGATGTGTGTGTGTGTGTAAAGATGTGCGTGTGTGTGTGTGTGTGTGTGTGTGTGTGTGTGTATGTATGTGTGTGTGTGTGTATGTGTAAAGATGTGTGTGTGTGTGTAAAGATGTGCGTGTGTGTGTGTGTGTGTGTGTGTGTGTGTGTGTGTGTGTATGTATGTGTGTGTGTGTGTATGTGTAAAGATGTGTGTGTGTGTAAGTGTGTGTGTATGTGTAAAGATGTGTGTGTGTGTGTCTAAAGAAGTGTGTATGTGTGTGTGTGTGTATGTGTGTGTGTGTGTGTGTGTGTGTGTGTGTGTGATCTGAAGTCTGTCACAGAGAAAGAAAGAAAAGAAGAAGAAATGCCAGAAGGGTCAGAGTGGTTCACATTAACCCTTTCACTGCCACAATAACACTGGTCACTGATACATGGGTCCACATATAAACAAACCTACCACTTTTTTTTAACTAACCCGACCCGCTTCTGGACCCACGTTTTTAGAAAGTAGTTAATGTTGTTTATGAACATCAGTTAATATGTTTATAAATATGGACAACCTGTAACACCCACACACACATTTGAACCTGGTTTCCATGGAAACGAATACACTGGGAGCCGCTCATCATCTTTAAGAATCTCAGCCAATGTGTCCCAAACCTTCCTGTTTTGGTAGGTCGACACCAACATTCACTGAATAAACTTTATGTATTAATGATAGAACATTATACCTAATATTTAAATGGTTTACCTGCTTATTTTAATGTTCATCTCAAATGACTCGACCGATCGCAACCACCAACATTATATTATTACAAAGATTTTTCAAAGACCCACAACTGTGGGTGACCACAGGCGCTCACTGTGGGTCAGCCCACATCACTGACACTGGTCTATGAGGAAAATGATCTGGAAACAAATTCATGAAATGTCCCCACATGTTAGTGATAAAGTAACATTAAGTCTTAATTGATGGTTGGGGGTGGGGTGGGGGTGCTTCTCTCTTTTTTTTCTTTAAATCATGATCTCTTTTTTTTTGCTCAATTCAAGTTTTTTTTCCTTAACTCAACTTTTTTTGCTAAATTAAACTTTTTTTTGCGTCATTCAAGTTTTCTTCATCATCTCTCTCTCTTTCTCTCTGTCCTTTCTCTCCCTCTCTCTCTCTTTTTCTCCTCTCTCCCCTCTCTCTCTCTCTCTCAGTCTACACCCCTCTCTCTCTCTCTTTCTCTCTGTCCTTTCTCTCGCTCTCTCTCTCTCTTTCTCCTCTCTCCCCCCTCTCTCTCTCTCTCAGTCTACACCCCTCTCTCTCTCTCTTTTTCTCTGTCTTTCTCTCTGCTCTGTCATCTACTGTCATCTTTTTACTAACATGTGGGGACATGACAGAACACCACAGACAGTTCATATTCTCTCATTTCCTCTCCACGGTGTGTAGAAGGTGTCTCAGATAACTGATAACCTGATTTATCAGAGCGTTATTAGAACATTAGAAGGAGAATCAGGGTGATTAAAGCGATGGACATTAAAGTGCAGATTGTTTAAACTCTGCTGCAGAACTAATGGATTTCACAATGAATTTGTCAACAGCGTTTTCTGTGAATAGAATCAATTAAATGAGAGAAAAGTAGTGGAGGAGAAAAGACTAGAACATTTACCCACTGTTATGTCCCTGTGCTGGAACACATATGATATTATTATCATAAAACGATATATACATTATTTATTTATTTAGAACAGTGGTCCCCAAACTACCGCCCGCCTCCACATTTGGTCCGGCCCCCTGAACAATACCAGAGACCATTTAGACTTTTTTTTAATATGTGTGTATTTGTATTTGATAATAAAGTTGGACTTTTGCAGTAAAATGTTCCTTAGTTTTGAATTATTTTCATTATTAATGAAGCAGAGAGTGTGGGGTTGTCTCCAGGATTTGGTTTATAGTGGCAACCCAGGTTCTGATTAAAGAACAGATACAGATGTCCTCATTAAAGGTTTATTTACTGTGGTCTGTAATAATACAGTAACACTCACTATAACAATATATACATACAATAATAAATGAACTAAGACCCACTATATGAGTCACTCACATGTATTACATGGGTCATAGAACACACACATCACTCACAGAAATCACAGATGACAGCTAACAATGCTAACTGCTAGCATATTATCATATTAGCTTCAACAGCACAGCGGTGCTAAACAGCATTAGCTTATACAGTACAACATGCTAACATCTACCTGAACTGTACTGTGTTATTTATCTGACCTTATGGCATCTACACACAGTAATAAACCAGGAATAGATGAATAAAAAAGAGAAAAAGAAGCAGAGATGGTGAACTTAGCACAGTTACCTACAACACAGAGGCTAATAAAACACTGACTACGTTCATAAACGTCATAACATCAGTGGTGCGTTCAACAGCGTGGGACATTTGAACACTTACAGAAAAGGAGTTATTCCTGAACAAATATAACCAAACAATCAAATAAACAATTAAACTGCGTGGGCTTTCTAACAATTAACTATTATTAACTAGTTTAACACAATAACTTTGACAGACGCTCATATGAGTCATTTAAGTCACAGGCAACTAAGGTGAACTTTGACCTGTTAAGATGAAGAAGTTTATGTTCTATGGACCTTTGTTCTGTGTTCTCCTTTGTTTACTTCATAAACTGTTGTTGTTTATGAAGAACAACAATAATAATATTAATAATAATAATAATAATTTTCTGACTTTTGTTCTGTGAAGAATCCAGAAAGGGTTGTGGCTTTCTGGAAAATACCTTTTTTTTTTTTTACATTTAAGCACTCCTGCATTCGTCACACTTTTTTTGTTACAAATTGACCCTGGCCCCTCATCTGAGAAGGAAAAGTTATGTGGCACTAACTGGAAATAGTTTGGGGACCCCTGGTTTAGAGAGATGGAGAGAGAGACAGAGAAAGACGGAGACAAAGATGGAGAGACAGGCATAGAGAGAGAGAGGGAGGGGGGGGGGATTGATGAAAAACAGAGTAAAGTATAAATGAACTCATGTCCCTGAACATCCAGAGTTCACAGAGGGAGGGAGGGGTGAGGATGGAATACTAATGTCCCACTTTACCTCCCCCTCTCTTTCTAACACTTGTTCCTTCACCACCGTCTCTCTCTCTTCCACACTTTCAATTCTACATCTGCATACAGTTTGACCCATTGTTGAACCACGAGGTCAAAGGTCACTGGGTCAAAACAGTGCAGATAGAGACCGAGTAACTATTGTTGACTATTGTTATTTTAAATGGTGGGAACTCCAAACAGAGTGGTGATCAGTACTGAGTGACTATTATTGACAGATAAGAAACTACATGATCAAAATGGCAAAACTACGCATCCTAAATGACTTTTGACCTTGACTGACAAAGGTCAAACCCATGGTTTCAAGAGCTGAAGTGTTTGGAAAGGGGCAGGGTTTGTACCTGGTATATATATATATATATATATATATATATATATATATATTCACTACTATAAAGCGCACTGGATTATATTATAATATATTATATTCTATTGTATTATATTATATCATATTATATTATATTGTATTATATCGTATTATATTATATTGTATTATATTATATTATATTGTATTATATTGTATTGTATTCTAAGACACATTGACTGAAGTTATAATCATGAGCTAAAAAGCAAACTCCAGTCACTAAGCACAACCACACTATCATCAGCTTAACGATAATTGATCCAGACTCCTCAAGCCCAGAGACGTGGACCGTTCTACAGAACCTGGGTCTGCTACGCCGTTCAGATCCAGCGTCCTACAGCGGAGTCTCCCCCCACAGAGGCTCCGCCTCCAGAGACATGAGAGGTGGAGCCAGAGGAAGTAGAGGTGCATCTGTGGTGGTGGATTTCCAGCTAAGCTAAGAGCTAACCCGTTCAGACCGCCGCTTCCATCAGTCCTGCTCGCTAACGTACGCTCAGTGGAAAACAAAGTGGACTACCTGAAGATTTAAACACAAACATGATCCACCAGACTGATGTATCCTCATTCTGACCCAGACCTGGGTCAACTTTTCTGTCCCGGACACCCACATTAGCCTGTACCGACTATTCAGGTCCAACAGAACCCATGCTCTCACAGTTAAAACCCGGGGGGGTTGGTGTTTGTATCTACATTAACAACAACTGGGGGTTAGCTTGGACGGGCTAAAATCTACATTTTCTTTTAACACATATTTCATACAGAATCGGTAAATTTTTATAATTTTTAAAGGGTTTGGTGGGTAGTATCTGGGGCCTTCGCACCAATCAGGACTTTTACATGTAAAATGCAACAATTTACGAAAAATTCACCACTTCTGGAATGAATTAATGTCATAAGTTGAGGTACCACTGTATATTAGTTACATTTATTTATTTATTTAGTATACCTTTTTATGTTTAAATGGTTTTTTTTTTACATTTATTTTTGAGAGAGAAAAAAATATACATATTCCACTCACTACTTAACGGATAATTTACCTACAAGTGAAGATTACAAACTTGGTCCCCATGAGGCATGTAAGCGAGTATGTTTGTGAGTGTGTATATTTTGTGGGGGCGGAGCAGCTGGCAGGAGGCGCTGGGGCCAGAGTACATCTGCAGGAGGCCGCAATGTAACACACACACACACACACACACACGCACACACACACACACTGTCACATGCAAACCCGTAGAAAATGCCGCCATACCAGTGGGACTGTCACCATAGCAACCCTGGAATGGTCATGTCACCCTGGTTTAGTGAGATGGGTGACAGCGAGAAAGAGTGAGAGAAGATAGACAGACGATAAAAAGAGCAAGAGACAAAGACAGAGAGAGACAGAGACACCGAGATAAAGAGACAGACAGAGAAAGAGACAGAGAGGAGAGAGAGAGAAAGACAGAGAGACAGAGAGAAAGAGACAGGCAGAGAGAAAGAGACAGGCAGAGAGAGAGAGACAGAGAGACAAAGAGACAGAGAGCAGAGAGAGAGAGACAGAGAGGGAGACAGAGAGATAGAGAGACAGAGAGAAAGAGACAGACAGACAGAGAGAAAGAGACAGACAGACAGAAAGAGAGACAGGAGGAGAGAGAGACAGAGAGGAGAGAGAGACAGAGAGAGACAAAGAGACAGACAGAGGGAGAGACAGAGAGCAGAGAGAGAGACAGAGAGAGACAGTGAGAGAACATTAGATTTGCTGACACTAGGAGGGGCTAGCGTGGTTAGGCTCGGTGCGACTTATGGTCCAGAAAATACGCTAAATAAAAATGAATATATTTATAGAGCAACAACAACTGCATACATGTCTGTACTCCACACAGATTCATTCTCTACTAGTAAGGACCTACATTTATAATTAACCCTTGGGAGGACCTGAAACTTGGTCCCCATGGTGTGACTGTATAAACATATCAATGTCCCCATGAAGATAGGAATACAAGCACATACACATATTGCGACGTCCTCAGACAGATTTCGTCCTTGCTTTGGGCCAAAGGATTAAAGGATCATTTCTGCCTTACTGACTTGTCTTTATCTCCTGCTGTTACACATGTCGGCCTATAGCAGGACTGTCAGGGGACACATTCACCCGCATTTAATCACAAGTGGCCAAAACAGTCAAATAAAAACATTAAAATATAGAAATAAGAAAAATCAACCATAAACTGTTCATGTTTTAAAGCAAAAAAAGTTAATTTACATGATGAAAATGTTTAAATCTACAAACCATCCTTTCAAACAGTGTGAATAACATGAACAAAGTCAAATAAATGTGTCATTTCAACATTATTAGGCTTGAGTTTGTCATTTATATGTGTATATTATAGCTGACAAATACACTAAACATTTAGTAATATGTAGAATATTAATAATTACAATTGTTCTTAATTCTCTTCAGACATTTCAGGTCGTTCATATTTTTCTGGTTATACTGATTTCTTTTTTTTGCCAAATTCTACTTTGTTTTAGTGACACTATGTGAAAACATTTACAAATAGTAAAAAGGTGACTTGTGGATGTGGATCCTCCTCCTTACATATAAAACCATTAATGGTATGGGCCCCTCTTATCTTAAAGATGATCTGGTTCTGTACCAACCCAATAGAACCCTTCGTTCTCAGAATGCAGGTTTATTGAAAGTTCCTAGGGTTTCTAAAAGTACAGTTGGAGCTAGAGCCTTTAGTTATCAGGCCCCTGTCTTATGGAATCATCTTCCCTTTAATATTAAAAACGCCGAAACAGTCTCTACATTTAAAATTAGGTTGAAAACATTCCTGTTTGATAAAGCCTATGGTCAGGTTAGTTAAAAATGATGTGACTCATATATCATGTATACATGATGTATGAGTCACAGTTCAGTCTAGGCTGCCCTAGGAGTTAGAATGCTGGGGGAAGTACAGACACTGAGTTCTTTCTTCTCTTTCTCTCTCTCACACCTGTTTCTGTCATTTTTATAACATATCTTTCATACCAAGTCTGTTCATGACTAGTCACCTGGTGTCCCCTTTCCCCCCTCCCCCCCTGGGGGGAGTGGTGGCTCTCCTGACAGTGCCTGCACGGGAGCCATGGACGACAGGATCTGGAGTATCTCGCCTGTGCTGACCTGTGACCCCGGACCACCGCCCCTGCCTGTCTGGACCAGCCCCCCTTCCTGCATTTATACATGGACGTTCATCTATAGCCTGTCCGTCCATGGGAGTGGATCTGTCCTTCAATGTGGTTCTCCTCAAGATTTCTTCTTTTTCCCACTGGGTTTGGAAGTTTTTTCTTGCCGAGAAGGAGGGTCTAAGGACAGGGGATGCCTGGGACTTTTCATGTATTTCTGTAGTTGATTATGTTTTTGTAAAGCCCTCTGAGACGACTTTGTTGTGATTTAGGGCTTTATAAATAAAATTGAATTGAATTGAATTGAATGTTATTATGAGAGTGAACTAGTGTAAAAGTAGAATCTCAACTAAAATGATTCAGATATTCATTTTACATTTCACTAATTCATCCTCAGGGCCGGACTGGAGCATTTGGTGGCCCAGATTTGGCCCCTGGGCCACATGTGAGAGAGGGGCCAGGGCAATAGAGAGATAGAGATAGGCATAGACACAGGAATGATGGGTAAAGGAGGGAGATAGAGCTTAATAATCAGTGGTGAATTGGACAAAGTATCTGGTGAATGCAGTCGTAGCATAGCAGCTAATGCTATGAGTTTACATCAGGCATGTTTACCTCCTTAGTGTAATAAATGTACTGTCATGATTAATACTTTCAGGTTTGTTTTTTTCAGTAAACACCTCTGGAGCTGTTCTTTTTTAGGGATAACATTGTGTCTTACTAAACTCTAAATGCATCATTGTGTTGCCGTGACGCCCATACAGTTATTGATTGATTGATTGATTGATTGATTAGTTTATTTCAGGCAAGTTCACAGTTTTTACTCTCCTTACAAAATATACAAAAACAATTTCCAACTTAAACATTAAGACAAATAAACAAATAACAATGTGCAATCTTCTGCCTGAAAGGGAGTGGGAAGAAGAAACACTTATGTACTCCCACCCCGTCTTCAAAATATTACAAGAAAAGAAAAAGAAAAGCGGCTTGTTTCGCAGCTTCCGTCATAGAAAGACAACAAGGAATAAGCAAAGCCTTTACGTCAACCTGAGAGAAGACAATATATATATATATAAAAAAAAAAAAAAAAAATGTTCCTCTCGCCCCACGTGGGCGGTGTCTCCTTCAGGCTCGGGTCCTCTACCAGAGGCCTGGGAGCCTGAGGGTTCTGCGCAGGATCTTAGCTGTTCCTAGCAATGCGCTCTTTTGTACAGAGATCTCTGATGTTGTTCCTGGTATCTGCTGGAGACATTCTTCCAGCTTGGGGGTCACTGCCCCTAATGCTCCGATCACTACTGGTACCACTGTTGCCTTCACACTCCACATTTTCTCTAACTCCTCTTTCAGCCCTTGGTATTTCTCAAGCTTCTCATGTTCTTTCTTTCTGATGTTGCTATCACTGGGGACTGCTACATCTATCACCACCACTGTCTTCTCATGTTTATCCACCACCACTATGTCAGGCTGATTGGCCATCACCATCTTGTCAGTCTGGATCTGGAAGTCCCACAGGATCTTGGCCTGTTTGTTCTCTGTCACCTTTGGGGGGTTCTCCCATCTTGACCCTGGGACCTCCAGTCCATACTCTTTACAGATGTTCCTGTACAGTATGCCCGCTACCTGGTTATGCCTCTCCATGTATGCCTTGCCTGCCAGCATCTTACACCCTGTTGTGATGTGCTGGACTGTTTCAGGGGCTTCTCTACACAGCCTACACCTTGGGTCCTGTCTGATGTGGTAGACCCCGGCCTCTATTGCTCTGGTGTTCAGGGCTTGTTCTTGTGCAGCCATGAGTAGCGCCTCTGTGCTGTCCTTTAGTCCAGCCTTTTCCAGCCACTGGTATGTCTTTTCCATATCAGCCACTTCCTCAATTTGTCGATGGTACACGCCATGCAAGGGTTTGTCCCTCCATGATAGCCCCTCTGGTTCCTCGACCTTACTGGGCTTTTGTTGCCTGAGGCATTCACTTAGCAGTTGGTCATTGGGGGCCATTTTCTTGATGTATTCCTGGAGGTTCGCCGTTTCCTCCTGGACAGTAGTTCTGACACTTACTAGTCCTCGGCCCCCTTCCTTTCGCTTAGTGTACAGCCTCAGGACACTGGACTTGGGGTGGAACCCTCCATGCATGGTAAGGAGTTTCCTTGTCTTGATATCAGTGGCTTGTATCTCTTCCAGTGGCCAGGATATTATCCCAGCTGGGTATCTGATTACTGGCAGGGCATAGGTGTTAATGGCCTGGATCTTATTTTTGCCGTTCAGCTGGCTTTTCAGGACCTGTCTTACCCTCTGTAGGTATTTGGCTGTGGCTGACTTCCGAGCTGCCTCCTCATGATTACCATTTGTCTGTGGGATCCCTAGGTATTTGTAACTTTCCTGCACATCTGTGATATTCCCTTCAGGTAGGTCAACCCCTTCAGTTGTGATCACCTTTCCTCTTCTAGATATCATCCGCCCACATTTATCTAGTCCGAATGACATCCCAATGTCTTTGCTGTAGATCCGGGTGAGGTGAATTAGGGAATCAATGTCACGCTCATTCTTGGCATACAGCTTGATGTCATCCATGTAGAGGAGGTGGTTGATGGATGTTCCACTTCGGAACTGGTATCCGAAGCCACTCTTTGAGATGATCTGGCTGAGGGGGTTTAGGCCTATGCAGAACAGCAGGGGGGACAGAGCATCTCCTTGGTAAATGCCGCATCTGATGTTCACCTGTGCAATTGGCTTTGAGTTGGCCTCCAGAGTTGTCTTCCACAGCCTCATTGAGTTCTGGATGAACTCTCTTAGTGTCCTGTTGATGTTCTACAGTTTTAAACATTCCAGTATCCATGTATGTGGCATTGAGTCATAGGCTTTCTTGTAATCAATCCAGGCAGTGCACAGGTTGGTGTTCCTCGTCTTGCAATCTCGGGCAATTGCCCTGTCAACCAGTAGCTGGTGTTTGGCTCCCCTGGTGTTGTTGCCTATTCCTTTCTGTGCTCTGCTCATGTATTGCTCCATGTGTCTACTCATCTTAGTCGCTATGATGCCTGATAGAAGCTTCCATGTGGTGCTGAGGCAGGTTATAGGCCGGTAGTTAGATGGTATTGTTCCCTTCTGGGGGTCCTTCATTATGAGGGCTGTCCGGCCCTGGGTTAGCCACTCTGGGTGGTTTCCCGATATCAGCAGCTGGTTCATCTGTGCTGCTAGGCGTTCATGGAGTGCTGTCAGTTTCTTAAGCCAGTAGGTATGAATCATGTCGGGCCCTGGTGCTGTCCAGCTCTTCATTTTGGACACTCTGGTTTGGATGTCTGCTAGTGTGATGACTACTGGGTCTTGTTCTGGGAGTTGGCTGTGCTCTGCCTGTAAGTCTGTCAGCCATTGGGCATTGGTGTTATGTGTTGCCTCCTTCTCCCAGATGCTCTTCCAGTATTGCTCAGTTTCAGCCCTAGGTGGGTCTGTTGTCACCTTGCCCCCCTGCCATTGAGAGTAGACCTTAGCTGGGTTGGTGGAGAACACCTGGTTTATTCTCCTGGCCTCTACCTCTCTTGTGTATCTCTTTAGGCGGGTAGCTAGTGCTGTGAGCCTTTGCTTAGCAGTCTCCAGTGCCTCAGCTGTGGACAGTTTGTTGTATTTCTTGGGCAGTTCTTTCCTCAGATTCACACCTCTGCTTAGTTCTGTTAAAACACTGACTTCTCTCCGTGCTGCCATGATCTTTGCCTCTAGCCTTCTCCTCCATGGGGCAACCTTCTGGCTGCTCTGGCTGTTCATCTTGTAGCCAAGCATCTCAAGGATTACGGTTGCTGCTGCATACATCAGCTGATTGGTCTCAGTGATGGTAGTGGTAGGAACAGTTTGCAGTGCAGTGTTCAGGTCCTCCAGTAGAGACAATATATATATATATACATACATATACATACATACATATACATACATACATATACATACATACATATACATACATATACATACATACATATACATACACATACACACACACATACATATGGGTCATTCCATGCTAATGTGTAAATTTTAATAAAAAAATAAATTCTTTTTTTCAGGAATCTTTTTTTCCTCTCATTGTAAACAAATTATTAAAGTTTCAGAATATATATCTGAAAAGATAACTTTTGAATAACCAACCTTAAAATTTTGAAATTTTGAATTACCAAATAGTATTGTAACGGACATCATTTGGACGGAATTCCAGAGGAATTTTAGGAACTTTTTCACCATCATTCCTATGTTATTGAACAGAAACACTTCTAAAAAGCTTTAGAAACAAAGATTCTAGATAATAAAAAGAAAAAAATACTTCCATATTGACTTTGTCAATAAAAATGTAGAAAATCACCACGCGGTTATAAGCATACACACAAGAGTTATTATCAAAAATAAACTTTGAAATTTTAATTTCAACACTTAAAAACTTCAAAATTTTCAACAAAGTCTGAAAAATAGCCAAGTAAATGCATGAAGTGAGTAATGTAACGGACATCACCTTGGACGGAAAATATTGAATTAAGATTAAAACTTTTATGAAAACATTAAAAAACTTCAACAGTTCATAAAAATTGTCCATTAGACTGTCCATTACATGGCATGGGTGGGAGGGGAAAATAAATATTATTTTGTTCGATTACCAGAAATATCTTTTGTTTTTGTTCATATTTTTTCAACTTGAATTGAAATTTCCAAGAATCATACAGGAAGTCCTCCCTAAATATAATTCCTACATGTCCTAGATTATTATTGGCATATAGGGGGCAGAAAATTAGGCTATTTTTCTCAAATATTTCATAATTAGTAGGGGTGTGTTTTACACTCCGTCTTTCAGTGACGTCCGTTACCATGGTTACGAAAAACGATGTCAAATCACTTTAAATCTCATTAACATTGCGTGTAGATGAAATTTGTACAGTTTTTTTAACACTTTGAATTAATTAACTGAAGGAATTTTACATATTAACAGACATACAATCATATTTTAATAGAATGACGAGCGTTACAGAAAATTTCCGTCTTATTCTGACGTCCGATCATAGATTTTCTGTCCAAAACAGCGGCATTTTGAAAACAAAAACATCGTCGCTGTAGAAATGGAGCTGGCATCGTGTCTATGTGAATCCAACAATCATATGCTTTATACCAGAGGAATCCTGACTTATTCATGCACTAAATCACCTCGTATCCTTCATTTATAATGATCGGACGTCATGTAGTAACGGACGTTATTAACCTGGACGGAGCTGGAATATTCAGTTCTCCTCGTCATGTTACTGGCTTCTCCACAGAGATCGCTGACGTAGTGCGCTGGTTGGAAATACCCAGAATGCTCTATAAACGTCATCACTTCTGGGGCACAACAAATTGGGTTTTCCCACTCTTGTCACGGACGTCAGTGGATGGACGGAAAATGCAGTGGTTGACTTCGAGTTCGATTTACAGCCAAGGCCTTTGATTAATACTGATTTATCTGCCCTTATCGTGTCAATATACTAACTAGAATAATTCCTACGTATTTAGTGTGTATTTCACAATGTAAGTTCGTCAGTAGCAGGCTGTGTAACGCCCGTCATTTTTCTGGACGGAATGACTTCAGGATAAAAAATAAAAACATGAATATTTTCAAAGGAATAGGTTGTTTATTCAATACACAATCAAGCATGACTAAAAAAATTTAATTGTACCTACCTTTCCGTCCATCAACCTGGAAATGATTTTTTTCTAATTCCGTCATTTATTGGACTATCTTTCCAAATTTATCATATTTATGTCAGGACTATGAGAGAAATAGGACTCAATAAAAGTTTTGTCCATATCTATCATAATTAAGGCTGTACGTCTATCAATTGTCGGCACTAAAAAATTTACACATTAGCATGGAATGACCCATATATATATATATATATATATATATATATATATATATATATATATATATATATATATATATATATATATATATATATATATATATATATACACACATACATACATACACATACATATATACATATACATATACATATATATATATATACATATACATATACATATATATATACATATATATATATATATATACATACATACATATACATATACATATATATATATATATATATATACATACATATACATATACATATACATATACATATATATATATATATACATACATATACATATATATATATACATACATACACATATACACACATACATACATACATATATATACACATACACACATACATTCAAATAAACAGGAAAAAGAAAAAAAAATACATTATGCTTTACATACAACCGTAATCACCTACATACAATCAAACACACATTTACATAGCTGACTCAAATAGTTATACCATCAACAGTATCAAAATTACATGAAGTCAATACCAACAATGGTAACTAGACGGCCTACCCACAGTGGTAACAGACATAAGCAACAAGAATTTAGGTCAATATACCAACAATAGTAACTGACAAAGTACCACCAGGGTAATGATTACACACATATGTTCACAGTAGCCAAAAAATGGATGTTAGATACATTTGAGCCCCTCCTTCTATATTTTGTGCCCCTTCTTTACATGCATTACATTGCAGTTGCTAATGCTGCTTCCAGGCAGGGACTTCACTGTATCCGTCAGATTTCCACAACTAAACATGTTTAATGTCTTCATCCACTCAATAGTTTAACAGTTTATATCATCCATACTCTGCTGTAACAACCATCATTACTTTACACATACTTTGAACATAGTTAACTGCTCTGTTACTATGGTGACAGGCTGTCACTGCAGCCATGACAATGAAAATAAATCCTGGTAAATGTCTTAGCTAATGCTAGTACGTAGTCTACATCAAACCATGGTGGACTCCATCACATCCCCAGGAGGATAACACTCCTGTAAAATAACATCCACTAATGAACCAGTGAATTTTGATAGATGTGAAGTTCACTGTCTTCATCTGAACTAAACACAGACGGACAACTGACCCAAAGTTCTGACTGTTTCTACTAAGACAATGATGAACACCATGTCCTGACAGACTGCAGTTTGGAACAACCAACAACACAAACAATAATTCACCATCTGGACTCTTAAAATGATCCCATTATATCTGACTAACAACTACTGCAACTTCTACTGATAGAAACACAACAAGAGTTCAGCTGATCCATTATATGTTTACCTGTATGACGCGTCCCCTGAAGGAAAGGAATAACTCCACTTCCTGCAAAATCAACACCTTTTAATCTAATTTTATGAACATATGGTTTATGGATCATGGTCATTTTCATACAGGTGTTAGAAAATACATTTCTGAACAATACTAAGTCTAAATTTAAGGATAAAAAACCTTTCACATCACACTTTAATGAATTAATTGGACTGTTAAATTAATTATGTCATTTTAATCACATTAATATCAAGGTTACTGTGGATTAATTTGGATTAATCATGATTAAATGTTTATTTTTTTATATTTATTATTTTTAATATATATTAATTAGGTACAATTTTTAATGAACAAATAGACTCAAAGAAGTGAATATATCTGGACCTAAAATGTTTAAGATGAGCCACACCTTAGGCAAACTGCTAGCATTAGCCAAATTGCTAGCATTAGTGTGGTGCTAGCAAATTTCCCAAAAATAATCTGCCCCCCCAAAAGGAGCCAGGAGTCTGGCATGTCCCCACACAGACAGACTCCTGGCATGTCCCCACACAGACAGACTCCTGGCATGTCCCCACACAGACAGATTCCTGGCATGTCCCCACACAGACAGACTCCTGGCATGTCCCCACACAGACAGACTCCTGGCATGTCCCCACACAGACAGACTCCTGGCATGTCCCCACACAGACTGCAGCGTGTTTCTCTTCAAACTCTTCTTCTCAGTTTGTTGTAACATGTGTCCCCATCAGTTTTTGTGGATTTTATTTTTATGTTGATGTGACTCTAGTGTCATAAAAAGGATGTTTTTCTTCAGCAGTTTGAGTTTGTCATGTCAGACTGACAGGGGACTGTGTAAACATGTAACGTTTCTGTCCCCACGGGAACAATGAACAACAGTTGAGTGTGTGACAGATCAAGTCATCATCCAGTCCATGTCCACATTAGTTCACAGTAATAATTACAGTGTGTTATCACTTCTAATACTATAATGATGTTTAAAGATGAAAACAGAAACATCTTTAAATCATCTGCAGTTTGTGTCGACGTGTCCCTGAAGACAGAACGACGAACACATCCATCTGAAAAAACTAATACGACAACAATAATCTAGTCACATTTGTCTTATCAAACTACTTTCATCAGTAGTTGGGCAGTTTTAGCTGTTAGCGGTTTTAGCTGTTAGCAGTGTTAGCTGTTCGCAGTGTTAGCGGCTGCTACGTGCAGGTGCACAGCTGTTAGCAGTGACGATGCTAGCGCATTGATCGCTATTGATAGAAAGTAGCTCCAATCAATTACGAGGTGTGAGTTTTTGTTCCGTGACCGTTTTGTTATGTAAATAAATCACTCATTCCAACACATACTGTTTTGAGAAGGTTTTATTTTGTTGACCCCAGGAAACCTGCCGGGACTACTTTGGCTTTGACCAAAACCGGACCAGAACTGGGGTCATAGGACACTGTGGGGGGTAAGTCAGTGTGTGTGCACCAGAGTAAAGGGGCGGAGTTAAAAGAGAGGGGCGGAGTCAGTGTGGGTGCACCAGAGTAAAGACACTGATGACAAACACATTCATCTGAAAAATACTGAAGTGTCCCTTTAATGTCAGGGTCAGGGGTTAAGGTCAGGGTAAGAGTTAGTTGTGATGCAGATGAAAGTGAATCTGATGTGAATGAGTGAAAAATCAGTGAAAAAAGTGTGTTTTGTTTCCAGAACTGAACCAGAACAGTTAGAGTGAAGAAATAAACACACTATGATTTATTTAATAAGTCTTCAACAGAAGTTCATAGTGTGTGTGTGTGTGTGTGTGTGTGTGTATGTGTGTGTGTATGTGTCTGTGTGTGTCTGTGTGTGTCTGTGTGTGTGTGTGTATGTGTCTGTGTGTGTGTGTGTGTGTATGTGTGTGTGTGTGTGTGTGTGTGTGTATGTGTCTGTGTGTGTGTCTGTGTCTGTGTGTGTGTGTGTGTGTGTGTGTGTGTGTGTCTGTGTGTGTGTGTGTATGTGTGTGTGTGTGTGTGTGTGTGTGTGTGTGTATGTGTCTGTGTGTGTGTCTGTGTGTGTCTGTGTGTGTGTGTGTATGTGTCTGTGTGTGTGTGTGTATGTGTGTGTGTGTGTGTGTGTGTGTGTGTCTGTGTGTGTGTCTGTGTGTGTGTCTGTGTGTGTCTGTGTGTGTCTGTGTGTGTGTGTGTATGTGTCTGTGTGTGTGTGTGTATGTGTGTGTGTGTGTGTGTGTGTGTGTGTGTGTGTGTGTGTGTGTGTGTGTATGTGTCTGTGTGTGTGTCTGTGTCTGTCTGTGTGTGTGTGTGTGTGTCTGTGTGTGTGTGTGTGTGTGTGTGTGTGTGTGTGTGTGTCTGTCTGTGTGTGTGTGTGTGTCTGTCTGTGTGTGTGTGTGTGTCTGTCTGTGTGTGTGTGTGTCTGTCTGTGTGTGTGTGTGTCTGTCTGTGTGTGTGTGTGTCTGTCTGTCTGTGTGTGTGTGTGTGTGTCTGTCTGTGTGTGTGTGTGTGTCTGTCTGTGTGTGTGTGTGTGTCTGTCTGTGTGTGTGTGTGTCTGTCTGTGTGTGTGTGTGTGTGTCTGTCTGTGTGTGTGTGTGTCTGTCTGTGTGTGTGTGTGTGTCTGTCTGTGTGTGTGTGTGTGTGTCTGTCTGTGTGTGTGTGTGTCTGTCTGTGTGTGTGTGTGTGTCTGTCTGTGTGTGTGTGTGTGTGTCTGTCTGTGTG